>JADEYB020000029.1:42922468-42939393 GCA_015832495.2 Alces alces | reverse complement strand
TGGATGTGAGAGTTGGACTATAAAGAAAGCTGAGTGCCGAAGAAGTGATGCTTTTGAACTGTGGTGTTGGAGAAGACTCTTGAGAGTCCCTGGGACTGCGAGGAGATCAAACCAGTCCATCCTAACGGAGATCAGTCCTGGGTGTTCATTGGAAGGACTGATGCTAAAGCTGAAACTCCAGTACTTTGTCCACCTGATGTGAAGAGCCAACTCATTAGACAAGACCCTGATGCTGGGAGGGACTGGGGGCAGGAGGAGAAGGGGACGACAGAGGATGAGATGGTGAATGGCATCACCAACTCAATGGACACGAATTTGAGCAAACTCTGGGAGATAGTGAAGGACAGGGAGGCCTGGCGTGCTGCAGACCATGCGGTCTCTGAGTCGGACACGAATGAGAGACTGAACGACAGAGTGCACATGTGTCTGCCCCTTTTTAGGTCCTCTTTCCATCTAGGTCATCGAGAGCATTGAATAGAGTTTCCTGGACTGCACAGTAGGTCTTTGTTGCTTATCTACTACAATGCGTATGAATAGCAGGGGGCTTTCCTGGCGGCTCAGATGGTAAATAATTTGCCCATAATGCCAGAGACCTGGTTTTGATCTCTGGGTCAGGGAGAACCCTTGGGGAAGGAAATGGAAATCCACTCCACTCTTCTTGTCTGGGAAGTCCCATGGACAGAGGAGCCTGGTGGGCTGCAGTCCACGGGATCTCAAAGAATCGGACACGACTGAGCGACTAACCCTTTCACCAGCTTCTCTCAGTGGGTACATGTCCATCCCAATCTCCCGATCTGTTTCTCCCCCACACTTATCCCCTGTGGTAACCACAAGTTTGCTTTCTATGTGAGTCTGTTTCTGTTTTGTAAATAAGTTCATTTGTGTCATTTTGAAATATTCTGCGCATAAGCAATATCATATGATATTTGTGTTTCTCTGTCTGATTTATTACACAGAGTGTGACAATCTCTAGGTCCATCCATCTTTCTTCAATGGCATCATTTCATTCTCTTCTTTTGACCGAGTATTATTCCATTGTATATATGTACCACATCCTCTTTATCCATTTTTCGGTTGATGGACACTTAGGTTGCTTTCATGTCTTGGATACTGTAAACAGGACTGCAATGAACATGTAAAAGAATTAAATTAAAACATTCTCTAACACCATATACAAAAGTGAACTCAAAATGTATTGGAAAGTGAAAGTGAAAGTCGCTCAGTTGTGTCCGCCTCTTTGCAACCCATGGACTATACAGAGCATGGGATTCTCCAGGCCAGAATACTGGAGTGGGCAGCCTTTCCCTTCTCCAGGGGGTCTTCCCGACCCAGGGATTGAACCCAGGTCTCCCACACTGCAGACACATTCTTTACCAGCTGAGCCACAAGGGAAGCCCAAAAATACTGGAGTGGGCTCACCGGTGGATCTTCCCGACCCAGGAAGCTTTGTCATAAAGACTATATTAGAGAAAAATATAGGCAGGATATTTCTCTCTGACAGAAATAGCAGCAATATCCTTTTCGGTCTGTCTCCTGGAGTAATGGAAATAAAAACCAAAATAAACAAATAAGACATAATTAAACTCAGAAGCATTTTCACAGCAAAGGAAACCATGAATGAAACAAAAAGATAACCTGCAGAGTGGGAGAAAATATTTCCAAATGATGCAACTGACACAGGATTAACCTCCAGAATTGACAAACAGCTAATGAAACTCGGTATCAGAAAGCACCACTTCTGTGTCTGCAAAGCCCGTCTGCCCTGGGCTGGGGGAGCTGGGCTGGGTCACCGCTTGAATTTCTGCCAGGTGTCCTAAAGCCACGGTGGAAAGTGACAAAGGGGCAAAAGTGTAGGAATGGCCGTCGGGCCCAGGCGCCCGTGTCCCCGCCGCCAATCGCCTGCAGGGTCTGCTGGCGCCACGGCTTCCATTCCCGTCCTTATCCCCCACGCCAACCACCGACTCCAAGTCCTGGGAGGGTGAGGCCTCCTGGTGCAGGGGCCCTGCTTCCCAGGGAGACAAAAGCGGCCACACTGGGTCAGCCCTGTGAAGCCAGGTCTCCTGAGGCTGTCCTGCGTGTCACCTCCCCTGAGCAGCTATGGGCTTGGTCCCGCTACGGAGGCCCCTGGAGGTCACCTTGATGCAGCGACAACATCACATGTTCAGCTCTTGGGGTCTCCAAACCAACACCCCCTCCCCTGGACTCACGCCTCTGCATCCAGATTTCAGACCAGTCTGACAGTAAGAAGCACAGGCAGTGTGCAACATTCACATTTTTTTCTAAAGAAAAGTGGGGACAAAACAAGATAATACAGGTGAAGTACCTGCCCCACATCATGTGCTCAAGAGATTTTACTGTCTGAGGTCAGTTTGGAGATTCTCTGCAAACAGAATCCCAGTCTCGACTTCACTGTCCAGCCCACCAGGTGGCCCTATTGGAGGTCCCGGGGTCAGCAGAGGAACCAGGCTGGGACTTCTCAGGGGACACATTTCTAAAGAAAAGTCAGTGGGGTTGACCTGAACCCTCCCTTGACCCAGGCCTGGGAGAGTGACGACCTCAGGCTCCACCAGACTCGGTCACTGCATCTCCAACCCAACATTGACGGAACTTGCAGTTTAAAAATGTGAGACGTGTTTTTGTATAATTCCTGTTCTGTGCAAATAGCCACATTTCTTTCATTTCTCTGTACTTTCTTATTCTTTACTGTTTCATTTTATTTTGAGAGATGAAATACATTCATGCTCTGCCAAGAAAGCCCCAAGGAATTTAGAAACCTTTTAATGTGAAGGAGAAAGGCAATACATAATAAATAAATAAAAACTTTGGGAACTTTAAAATTCTACTTTTATGATGAGAGAAGCTAAGAGCAGTCATACAGTAAAGTTTGTGTCTCTGTTCACAAGTTATGCTTGTGTTTTTCTCCATGTATGTAATGCAAATAATCCAGCAAAGTAAAATCTAACCAGGAAGACTTGTTAACTTCCACTGAAAATCTACCAGCTGTAATGCATTTTAAATGAAACTCTGAATTCACTACTCAAGCAGCCTCCCTTCTTATCACTAGCTCATCACCACCCATTAGACAAGTTTAACCCCAGCCCCGAAGGTCAGAGGTTGACTGTGCTTCGGATCAATGAGGACTGCCATCCGGTGATGAAGCCCTTACAGGAGCACAAATAACTGAGTGAGCTACAGCTCACATTATCGATTCACATGTGCTCTCTGTTTTCAGATTCCATTTTGGAAATCGATTTGTGAGGCTGGGTTCGTGCACAGATGTGAGCTCTCAGCTGCAGGCTGGGGTCCTCCTCCTCCTCTCCTGGGACGCCAGCCACGCAGGGCAGTAGACCCAGGCCAGCCGAGGATGAGACACCACAGGCCACAGCTCCGGGAGCCCCGCTGTCTGCGGAGATTCCAGCTGGATACAAGGAAATGGAATCGCTTCCCATAGATGGCACGGATGTCGCCTCCAAAGAGGCACTCTCTGGATTTCCTTTTACAAAGTGAGCAGGGAAGCTCCAGGACCTTCCGTGAGGACACTCGTTTGCAGCCTAGTTCCTGCTGTCCCTGGAGAGCGGGTCATCCTCTGGGTTCTGCTGAGACCCGTTCACTTAGGGTGAGGGCACACGTGGCCCCTGTTAGGAATTGCTGGCGACAACCGCTGGCTGGGCTGCAGCGATCTCAGCATGAACTCAGGGGTGCATTCACCCCACAGACTCCCTGGCTGGGCCGCGGTGGCCTCGGGGAGGCGGCAGTGCCCCCTGCTCACTGCAGCCCCAGCAGAGACCTGCGGGGCCCGGGTCTCGGGCATCCTTCAGGGGGGTTTGCTGGAGCCACTTTGCCTTTCCTTGAGGATAACTGCCTTTATTGGGCTTCCCCGGTGGCTCAGTGGCAAAGAATCCACCTGCCCACACAGGTTCAACTCCTGGGCAGGGAAGATCCCACATGCTGCGAAGCAACTGAACCGGCGCTCCGCAGCTGCTGAGCCCGGGCTCCGCGCTCCGCTGCAAGACTCCCTGCAATGCAAAGCCCCCACCCCCGACTGGAGAAGCACCCGTGCACAAAAGGAAGACCCAGCACAACCAGAAACAGACAAGATTGTCTTTAAAAAATACCTTTCCTTCCACAGGATCCTCAAGGCTCATATTAAATATTCCCAATTTTCCTACCATAAAGTGTGTCTGTCAATACGGAAGCTTCACCACCCAGTTCTGCCGCCCTCCCAACACACACTCAGCCTCAAAGCACCCCCCTCACAGCCCCCTGCCCCCCTGGTCCCCCTGAGTCAGAGCCCAAAGCACAGGGGTCACTGGAGGACAAGCCAGGACCTGGAGCCGAGTCCCGTGGGGCAGTCAGACTCCGAGGAAGGACGGCCAGTGGCAGCGAACATTCCAGTGCGATGACAGACACCAGACCAGGGACTTGGGCCCGGGACGGTCCTGTGCTCACCTCCCCGTGAGCCCGGCCCTGCGCCCAGGGCCCCGGGGAGCTCCAGCCTCGCAGCTGATTCTGAGCCCTCCGTGGCCGCTGAGCTGAGCCTGGCCGATATCTAGGCTGAGGACACAAAGGTCAGAATGTGCCCATTCCCTCGTTTATTTGCAGCAGTGGTTCAGTCCTCTGAGCCGCACAGCAACAGGCCAGAGACCACAGCAGTGCCCTGGTCGGGGCAGGCGGGCGGGCGGCCAGCTGGTGGCCAGAGTCCTGGGCTCCGGGGCACCAGGAAAGCAACCAGCGCTCTCACTGGGGAGGACGGTAAAGGCTGGCTCTGGAAACGCTCAAGTGAAACTGAAAACTAGAAAACGTCTCTCAGGTCACCATTGGGAGTTCAGCAGATCAATGCAGTAAGACAGGTGGAGTCCGCTTCCCACACGGCATCCTTGTGACTGATGAAAAACCCTTGCTCGTCTTTAAGACTAGGATGGCGTGAGGGCTTCCCTTACATCCAAACAACCGACGTCTCCTTTATTTCAAGAGCAAAGGACATCACAGCACACGTATCCTGAGCTGAAGGCACTGTGAAACCAAGGTCATTTCCAGAGGATGTGAAGTCAGAAATGTGTCAAGTCCTTTAAAAGGAAAGCTTGTCCTTTATATGGTAATTAGCTCAGTTCAAAGAACAACTCCGCTGTCTGAAGGGAAGGAAATGTTTGAGAAGACTTATCTGAGACACTTGGGGCTTGAAATGCAGCCCCCTGCTTGTGGGGGGCTCAGAAGCGTAGCCTTCTGGAGGCTGTCTCCACTCACGGACTGGAAAGAGCAGCCCACAAAATAACGTGAAATGGGCTTATGTTTCCTCAGTAATCATGTCTGACAGGATAATTTTTCAGTAGCAAATGGAAATAGTAAACATTTAGGCGATACAAACAATTCTGAAGTCTCTGCTCGCAAAGTCACCTGCTTCCTTGGAGTTCAATATGTGAAGAGCTTCAGCGTGTAATTTAGCATCTATGAGTGAAGTCAGTTCTTTATAGACATCAGCTCACAATATCTTTATTAATTATGGATGGGAATGTTACACTGATGCTTTGTGTTCAACTTCTTACAGGACTGTCTCTACTGTAAGAGAATGTTTCTGCGGATGAACAGGGACAGCCTACAGCTTCTCCGAAAGTGCACACGAGAGCCCGTGCCTGTCCAGCAGGAAATTCAGCGCTTGCTCTGCTTCCACAGCCATCTTCATCCTGCATGTTTTTGGAACAGCCGGTGTTCTGCTTTCACAACATGATTTTTAGGTTCTAACTAGTTGAATAAATGTCTTGGTCAATCCAGAAGCTTCTGTGCCCAGGTCAGCTCATACTTAACATTTTATGTAAGATTAGAAAGAGAAGGAAAATCTCTAATAGTCAGCCACCCCCTGGGGCAGGGACTCCAATAAGAAAAACAGGGTCAGGACTGGTCTGTTTCTTAGAGTGAGGGCTCTGTGTTGCCAAATGGTAGCAGAACAATGGAAACAAGTCCAGTGCATAGAGGTATCATTCAAACACGTCCTATAGTATTGTAGTAAGAACACTCTGAAGAGCAACTTCTAACAGATTCAAACAGAGCTTTAAATATTGTAGTTTGATATGGCAAAATACTTTTAAAATGTACTTTAGCTACATAACAACTGTAATATTTCTGTTTTATATTTTATTTTCTGTTGAACTTTTTTTTGTTTGCCTAAAAATACCTTTTTTTGAAACTCAACCTTCATGCTCAAAATCTTCATATAAAACTTTTAAAGTGATAATGATACATGTTTCTTATCAAAATCTGAAGTGGAAATCTGAGCCAAAATTTTTTTTACATTATTTTTCTGGTGAAACTATATTTAGCTACAGATCTGCTATTTATCATAAAATAAATATGTCCATGATTCATAGTAGAAGTAATTTTGCAATTCAGAATTTTCCATCTTGAGAAAATTCAAAGTCAGAATGAAAGAACATTTACTTTCATATATCTCTATTCACAATGACAACCTAGATGTTTCACTTACAATTTAATACATATATTATACACGGGTTAATAATCGTGAGGTTTTCTTCTTGACACTTAAACACATTTCATGATTTAATGAAAGAAGAACACGTGGCTCTAGGACTCTGGTTTTGCTTTTGCTGCTACATCTTAATCCAATGATGAAAATGGAGGGATTCTACCACCTTCTAAAATCCAGTGTTGTCTGATTTGAGTCACCCACTGCATGCAAGAAATTCTGTTCATCAGTGTGAGAAACTTATGTCTGATGAGGATAAAGGACACCAGACCACTACCCAGTGATAGATGATGTGCTGTTTTAAGAAGTTTCTTTCCTACAAGTAAAATTACCAGAATTTTAAGGCTGAAAGCAAATAATGAGTTTTGTCGTAGTTGAGGCAGATACAGCCAAATACCACAGACCAGGCTTGTAAAACAACAGACACTGATGTCTCTCCATTCTGGAGGCTGACATTTGAGGTCAGGATCCAGGGGAGTGGGGCAAGGGGGGCAGGGTCTTCCCTCCATGTCCTCACCTGGCAGGGGGCAGGGGGCAGGGGGCAGGGGGCAGGGGGCAGGGGTCTTCTCTCTGTGTCCTCACCTGGCGGGGGGCAGCTCTCTGGGATCTGCTTCACCAGGGACCTCATCCCATTAGGAAGACTCCACCCTCATCACCTCCAGCATCATCACATTGGGAGTTAAGACGCCAACATGTGAATCTGGAGAGACACAGACACCCAGAGCGCAGCATGCTGTTATGAGAACTTTGACAGCAGAAACACAAGCAAAAACAAAGGAGAGCACACTAAGGACCGCACAGATCTGGGGGAAGGTGGCCATGTTAGATTCCATTTAAAATTTAGCCAAGAAACCATTTCCCATCCCTCTCTTTCCCTGTTCATCCTTTTATTTGTTCAATTAAACAAGACTTTTCTAAAAATGTATTTCATAAGAAGAAAATAAAACATTGGGTTTTTTTCTCCTAATTTAAAAAATAATAGACATTGACTTCTGTTACCAGTTACAATGAAGTACTGGGCCAAGCTTAACTTTTGGACATAAACAACTGGAAAACTGGGCAGAATATACGAAACAGCTGTTTTTAGATGTTGTTACACGTGTGTTGATTCTACTTTGTCACTCTTCCATTTTACCATTTTCACTCTGTTCCCTCTGTATTTATCTAATTTTTAATGTAATGTTTTTGGTTAATTTCTTGTCCTTCTTCAATGCTACAATTTTTCGTTGGTTTGATTATTGCTGTCTTTGTCCGTTTCTGTGTAGCTGAATAGAAGCTGTTCTTGCTCACCACAGAGGCTCGGCGAGGACGTTCACTCTAACGTCTAGCACTGTGCTCGGTTTTCTTCTGCCTCATGGTCATGTTTTTAGCGATGCATCTTCAGAAACTCTCATCTTTGATTCTCATTTTGTATTTTCTTCTGATGAGAGCCTTTCCCAACTTCCCATTGCGTCTCTGGCTTGTTTCCTCAGTCGAGCGGCTGTTAGTGGTGGCCGATCAGACCGCTGTCACGGGAAGGACTGTTTTGCGCCTCTGTCTTCAGCTTCCTCTTTGATCTTCTGAGATCTGGGCTCTCCTGAGCACTCGCCCTGCCTCTGCAGGACGCCTCTCCTTCCCCAGAAGCATAGCCACCCCCAGCCTGCTCCTGGGCCCCAGAGCTCAGGCCCCCCTGAACCGTGGCCCAGGCCCCTCGCTCCTGCCGGGTCCACTCTCTGCTGCTCAGGACGAGGTCCTCGTGGCCTCACTCCCAGGCTCCCAGACAAAGGGTCGCCCACAGTGGAGACACGGTAGGTATCTACTTATTTTAACCAATTATCCATTCATTGTTCAGTTAGAAAAAAAAAGTGTACTTATTTTTATCTTTCTAAAGAGGAATTTTATAAAGTGAGATATACATTTATAGCCATTCCCAATAAGTTCTATTCAGCTAAACTTTATCCATATTTTTATAATTCTCTTTATCTAGGAATAGGCCATGTTGGCAAAGCAAAGAAATGTGACTGTGAATGAATAATATCTCTTTCCTTCAGAACCTAAATGAGCAGACCCTATTCTGAAAATCCTTGACAAACATTTTAAATCAATTTGGACAGCTTGAGCCCTTAGAGACCTAGGGTTTCCTACATACATACACTTAGACAAAGAAATGGGTGCCTTCAGGAGCTCATGAAACCAAGCTTAAGACGGTCACTGAGCTGCGCATGCAGGCTTTGTGGGGTTCCGTGCGGACTTCACGGCTGACTCACGGGTCGCCAGCAGCCAGACGCCGCCTCCTCAGCCACCTGAGTCCCCTTCATCTGCTGCTGCAGTTCTCACGAGCTGACTCCTTTCTCTTTCACCCCACTCAATCATGCCATAAATATTTATGGCAATTTTTACTGTATTATATCTGCTTCTGCCCTGTTCAGAGGATATTTCCTTTCATCAGCATATTAAAAATTAGCATTTCATTCAAGTGATGAATCTCTAAGTAATGTTTAAGAGGGTGAAATAATTTCCAGATTCACATCAGAAGTCACCAAGACACGAAGGTGTATTTCCCAAATTGCTCTTTTCTTAAATTGCATCTAAAGCGAAGAGAAATCTAATTCAAGGAAAAACAGCACTGGATTTGCTGCACATCTGGATCTACTACAGAACCACAAACTCTTCCAGGTCGTAAACGAAGGGACCGAGAAAATCGGCTTACCCAAGTGGGCAAACGAGGTGAGCGTCTGTCCAAAGATGCCCTGAGCACCAAAGAGACCACCCAGATTCGGAAACTTCCTCTCTTGAGTTCATGGGACGGGACGGGAGCCTGGGGCCTAGTCCTTGTGCAGAGGTCTTGGGCCTGGAGCGGAGTCAGCGGCTGAGTGGGAGGTCGCTCGGCTCCCTCAGAGAAGATGGAAAAGGGTTTCTCTTAGTGGGGAGAAGAAGAGGGCGCTGCTGCCCGCTGGAGGGGCTGAGACCAGTTAGACCCCAAACCCGTCCCTTCCTCCCCGGGTTCACTGACTGGCGCTGCCCCAGCACCTCCCGCCGCGCGGTCCTGCAGCACGGACCCGCGGTTATTCTTCAAAGTTGGCGCTGCCAAGTGGCTCTCTTTTAATCTGACTTGCAGCGATTAATTTTGGAAGAAATAGAATGATTTGGTATAAATATGTCTTGTACTACTTGACAATGAAAATGCAAGTGAATATTTTAATAACTGTTTTGTTAGTACATACATAAAAGGTTAGAATTCCCCCAGTCACAAGGCTGTGTCATCAGATTGTAAAATACAAGCAGGATCTCAGGAGTCTGAGGTTTAAAATCCTGAAATTTCTGGTGTCCAAGTTCAGTGTCTGCTTCTCATACTCTTATAGCCATGCAAGGCAGGAATGCATAGATTTTTGACAATTGTAGAATCAATTTTCCCTGAAACTTCTCAGAAGGTTACTTTATTCTGTCAATTCTTCATGAAAAATCAATATGACTTACTTCTCCATTCACTTCTAGCTGTGCACAATGTGTATTTCAAAACAGATGCGTGAACCTCTTTTGTCCAATGAAAGCAATCGTTTTTCATGAGAAACATGCAATAAAACCTGTGACTGTCCTTTTGGCCGTGATTTCTACTCTCAGAAAAATATAGTGAATTCAATGTGGCTCTTGAAAGCATTTCAAAAGCTTTCTCTCTGGGAAGAAGCTCTCATAAATATGAATAGCCTCTTTCCTCTTAGCGTGGCATGACATCTATCTTTGTAAATTAGAGAGGTGAAAAAGCTGGCAGCAGGTTCCTCAGGTGAGACTGCAGGGTCTCGCAGATGCCCTTCACCAAGTCTGAGCAGCGAGATTGGGCATCAGACTGCCTCCCCACCCAGGACGTCAGGGAGACCCCACTTCTCTGCCTGCTCACCCACTTCCCCATCCAAACAGCAACCGGCAAGGGTTCCCCATGGCCTTCAGCTGAGACTTTTTAGGCTACTATGCAGAATGAAGGTAAAATGGTCATACTTTTTTCCAGCTATAAAGGAAAATACCTTCTGATGTTTAAAACTACCTTTGTAGGAGTGGGATTGTCTGGAGCCATGGATACTTTTCCTGCAAATGGACTTGAAATATTTAATGACTCGCGGACCAGAGAGGGCTACATGCTCACAGTGTACCTACCAGAGGTGTCAGGAGGGTAAAGCCTGACTGTTGACCCTAAAGAGTCAGGACTCTTATAGGGAAGCAAGATGTCCACACGCAGAGAATCACAGGACGGGGTGAGTAGAGAGGGTGAGGTCTGCTCAGCTGGACCGACAGGACCAGCCGTGCTTTTCACTGAAGACTTCACTGTCCACACAGCACTGTGAATCCTCTCGAGATGACCCAGAGCATCCGATAGAGATGGGCCGATAGATCGATAGTCACATAGGTAGTAGGTAGACAGTAGATAGATTATAGATAGATAGAAAATGGGCTTCCCGGGTGGCTCAGTGCTAAAGAATCTGCCTGCCAGTGTAGGAGACACGAGAGATGCCAGTTTGATCCCTGAGTCGGGAAGATCCCCTAGAGAAGGAAATGGCAACCCTCTCCAGTATTCCTGTCTAAAGAATCTCATGAAAAGAGGACCCTGGCAGGCTACAGTTCACGGGGTTGCAGAATTGGACACAACTGAGAAGGAAAGTCATGACCAAATTAGATAGCATATTAAAGAGCAAAGGCATTACTTTGCCAACAAAAGTCCGTCTAGTCAAGGCTATGGTTTTTCCAGTAGTCATGTATGGATGTGATAGTTGGACTGTGAAGAAAGCTGAGTGCCGAAGAGTTGATGCTTTTGAACTGTGGTGTTGGAGAAGACTCTTGAGAGTCCCCTGGACTGCAAGGAGATCCAACCAGTCCATCCTAAAAGAGATCAGTCCTGGGTGTTCATTGGAAGGACTGATGATGCTGAAGCTGAAACTCCAATACTTTGACCACCACAAGAGTTGACTCATTGGAAAAGACCCTGATGCTGGGAGGGATTGGGGGCAGGAGGAGAAGGGGATGGCAGAGGATGAGATGGCTGAATGGCATCACCGACTCAATGGACATAAGTTTGAGTAAACTCCGGGAGTTGGTGATGGACAGGGAGGCCTGGCGTGCTGCGATTCATGGGGTGGCAAAGAGTCGGACACGACTGAGTGACTGAACTGACTGAACTGAGTGACTAAATAAAACTGATCTTCATACACACCCCACACACACACACTCACATACACATGCATACATGTATGCATTCACAGACACAAACACACATAGACACTCACACACATGCACACGTACACACTCTCACGTCCTCCATGCCTAACACCGTGCTGCAAGTTGCAGACGCAACACTGAACACCGAAGGCCTGGTTCTTTTGATGGTGTTTTCAGCCCAGAGGGGTGCAGGCACACCAGTGAAGGGCCAGAAGCCCAAGGACAAGCAGAGCTGCTCTGGGTCCTGGAGGAACGGCTGGGCCCACTCTGGAGGCTCTGAAAGTTTCTAGGGGAAGTAAAGCCTCAGGACACGAGCCGCTGTGGAGGGGATCAAACCCGCGTCTCCTGTGTTGGCAGGCAGGTTCTTCACCACTATTACCACCAGGGAAGCCCGTGCATGAGCGTAAGTGTGTGTGAGTGTGTGTGGGGTGTGCCTGTAGGGTGTGTATGCATATGTCATGCTGGTAATTTCGAAAATTCATCTGGTAGTGAAACGCCCAGGGGTCTTGGACTGAGAAGGCCCAGGAAGCAAGGTGTCACCACCTGAGAAAGCTGATGAGGATCCTGGCAACGTGCAAAGCAAACATTTTCCCAGGGTCACAGTGGCTGTGTCCTTGGGGGAAAAACACTGTGAACAGAAACAAATGAAAAACAATCCCTTCATGATAAATGAAACTTTGCCATGTTAGCTCTGTCATGAGCAGTGCAGAAGCCACAGCAGAGGAGACATTGCAAAGATCCTGCCTCCTGTCCCCCAACCGGTGCCTGCATTTGATATTTTGTACATAAGCTCCTTGAGAGCTATATTTTCAGTTCACAATTTACTTAAGATGTGGCAGCAAATAAGTCTCAGTTCCGAGAAGGATGAATGTATACAATGAGGCTTAAACAAATCTGTTTCAAAATGTACTCATCCCTCTAGAGACAGCTTCCAGAAGTGAGTAATTTTCTGATTTACCTGTAGCTGCAAAAATAAAGTCACCTCACTTGAATTTTGGAGTTTTCCTTGTTCACCCATCCCTTCAGCAGACGTCTGTGAGCACCTACTATGTTCAGAGCATTTATGGAGTACCACCCAGGATAGAAGGGCAGGCGCTTTTCCTTCAGGTTTTGTGTAGAGTAGATGTATGTATCAGTTTAGTTCAGTTCAGTCGCTCAGTTGTGTCTGACTCTTTGTGACCCCATGAACCGCACAGGCCTCCCTGTCCATCACCAACTCCCAGAGTCCACCCAAACCCATGTCCATTGTGTCGGTGATGCCATCCAGCCATCTCATCCTCTATCGTCCCCTTCTCCTCCTGCTTTCACTCTTTACCAGCATCAGGGTCTTTTCAAATGAGTCAGCCCTTCGCATGAGGTGGCCAAAGTATTGGATTTTCAGTTTCAGCATCAGTCCTTCCAATGAACACCCAGGACTGATCTCCTTTAGGAATGACTGATTGGATCTCCTTGCAGTCCAGGGGACTCTCAAGGGTATTCTACACCACCACAGTTCAAAAGCATCAATTCTTCAGCACTCAGCTTTCTTCATAGTCCAACTTTCGCATCCATACATGACTACTGGAAAAACCATAGCCTTGACTAGACAGACCTTTGTTGACAAAGTAACGTCTCCGCTTTTTAACATGCTGTCTAGGTTGGTCATAACTTTCCTTCCAAGGAGTAAGCGTCTTTTAATTTCATGGCTGCAGTCACCATTGCAGTGATTTTGGAGCCCAGAAAAATAAAATCAGCCATTGTTTCCACTGTCTCCCCATCTATTTCCCATGAAGTGATGGGACCAGATGCCGTGATCTTAGTTTTCTGAATGTTGAGCTTCAAGCCAACATGAACAAGCTTCTTCACTCTCCTCTTTCACTTTCATCAAGAGGTTCTTTAGTTCTTCTTCACTCTCTGCCATAATGGTGGTGTCATCTGCATATCTGAGGTTACTGATATTTTTCCCGGCAGTCTTGATTCCAGCTTGTGCTTCATCCAGCCCAGCGTTTCTCATGATGTACTCTGCATATAAGTTAAATAAGCACAGTGACAATATACAGCCTTGATGTACTCCTTTTCCTATTTGGAACCAGTCTGTTGTTTCATGTCCAGTTCTGTATACAAGTAACTATCAAACTAGAGATAAGAGGATAAATGCTGAGAAAATGAGATCCACTGCAAAGAAAATTTCTTTCTGGAAGAAATGCTCTGAACAAGAAATTTAAAGAACAACCACCTCCTGGATGTGCAGATACTGGGTGAATTTCACTGAAGACTGTTACTTGGAGTGAGCAAATGTGCAAAGAAGCGTGCATCGGGATTCTCTCTGTAACACTCTCCAAAACTGCACAGGGCCGTGTGCATCTAAAGCCTTGGTGTTAGTCAGACTCCTCCTGAGAAACAGAGCCACTTTGAATTTCAGACACACACAGGATACGCATGACATATAGAGAACTGGCCCGTGTGATGCTGGAGGCTGAAGTGTCTCTGCACAGGCAGGGTAAGCCGCGAGCACGAGACTGAGAATGGACGGGTGTTTCTGCAGGAAAAGCCTGTGCCCCAGCGTGAGGGTCCTCAGGCAGAGGGAGTCCTCACTCGGGAGAACATCTGTTCATCCCAGGCCGCTGACTGATTAGATGAGGCCCACCACGTGGGGGAGGACCGTCTGCATTGCTGTGTTACCTGCGGTGAGTATCATCAAAAGGCAGCCTCACAGATGCCCCCAGGACCACACCAGGTCAAGCACCTGCTCACTGCAGAACCCCATCAGGCGAACGTGTAAGATGCACCCTCACAGTACTCAACAATGTAAAGCAAACTAAATATCTGACGCTGCACCCTGAGGGGATTTTTATACAGCAATAAACACGGCATCAACTTATAATCACATACACACGTGTTTAAATGTATTTTAGTTGGGAAAGCATAATAGAGAGCAGGGGTCCAGGTGTGATCACACACCTGTAGATAGTAACGTATTTTTAATGTAAACCACACCCACAGGAGGAATAATTCCTGAGAACATTTACACCAATGGTCAGAGTAATAGTGGAATTTTGAGTAATGTTTCTCTGGATTTCAAAATATCTGGATTAGCTCACTTCTTTTCATATACCTTGGGATACATATAAGAAAAAACAGGGGGTGATTTTGTAAAGAAACGCCACATCCTCTATGAACTCCGAGGGCATGGAGTTTCCAGAATAACTCATTTGGCATCAAGATTTGATGCAAACGGAGGACAGGTGATGTTCCAGGGAGGGTTGGCACACGGAGCCATGAGTTACCCTCACAGACACTGGAACAGGTGCGGAGCCCAGGGGTGGTCCAGACCACAGGACGATTACCTGTGTCCTGGAGGAACCTTCAAACAATTTTCCATGCTTCACTCTGTATGCAACCCTAGTAACTCGTCCTGTGCTGAGGAGTCATTTCTGAGGAAATATATTTCAAACACCTATTGAGCAGCCAAATGTTTTGAAAAGATATCCTAGTGTGAGTTTGCAAGGGCACAGAATCTTCTCCAGGCACCAAAATATTGCAAATAATATATTGTTCATGGCTACAGAGCTGATCGCACCTTCATCTGGTAAAAATAAATCACCCTAATATAATAAAACAGCCCCGTGGCCTGATTGTACACTCCCTAAGGGGAAGGATATAGCAAGTCCATCCTGCTTCCTCTGACCCATACCACTTAAAGGAGCTCTCAGCACAGTCATCACTTTAATAATATGTCATAGATTAATATACTTTATTTTTAGTATTGTTGCTTAAGTTCTTGTTTTCTAAACATTTTATTTACTTCTATTTAAATTCTCACAGTTCAGATGTAACAACTTGCCTTCTGAATGTATGAAAGACTAGCCCATGTGTTGACTATTTAATAAGTATTCACTCTGATTTTATTTCTGTACTAGATGTATGCTAGTGAAAAAGCTGTAAAGATGAATTCATGGGTTAAAATACCCCCAAAGGCTTAGTTTCATGAGAAAATACACATAAATGCACAACTGCAGCACAGACCAGATCTGCTGCTCAGTTCTCAGGCTGCTCCGGAACTGCGTCCGGGGGTCCAGGAAACAGCACAGAGACTGTGGTTCTTTCTAACCCCAGGTCTGGCTCTGTCCTCCCAGAGCGGGTGTGTCCATGAGGCAGCCTTGCCTGGCGCCTGTGAGAACAGACAAACCCCCCACTGCCTCCAGTGTGGCCGGGTCTCTACCATCTATCTACCAGTCACCTGATCCTGGTAAAGCGTCAGACAGAAAAGAAGCAAATTCATGGCACTGTTTCAGGTGGAGCTTCAGGAGGTAAAACGCACGTTAAATTTATAACGAGCTGTTTGCTGTGCAAGCTCCGGTCTCGCATCTCTGAGGGCTCCTGTTCTCAGCAGGCTGCGCGTCTTCTTGTGTTTGCCTTTCCACCTACATCTGAAAGCTGTTGGAGACACAGAGAGATCAGATACATGAAATGGTTTTGTGCATGTGCCTCTTTGTAAGTTTAACACTCTCCAATAGCACAGATTTGTTATTTGTACTTCTTCTTTGACATTTCCATTAAGTCAGAGTGAAAAACTCACGTGAATTCTTCTATTTAATTGGTGATAGTCTTTAAGTAAAGTCATGAAAAGCATTTGTAGTGAAATCATATCTAGTAAGGAGATCAAACTTCTGTTTCCATGAGGTTAAGTGAATGGAGAATTGTGAACATTTCACCTGTTTCAGGGCAGTTGGCTAAAAGCTGCGGAACGCCTTTGGTGTTGGGAGTTGCTCCTGACAGTTCAGCTCTATGTGTTTATAGCAGCAAAATATCAGCAAATCAATCTTGTTGAAACAGTCCTCATGCTTCCCTGGAAAGGAAACAGTGAGAAACTGGTTGTAACAGCTGCTGCCAAAGGCTCAGGAATTTGATG
The DNA here is from genome assembly GCA_015832495.2 of Alces alces. Classification (NCBI taxonomy): domain Eukaryota; kingdom Metazoa; phylum Chordata; class Mammalia; order Artiodactyla; family Cervidae; genus Alces; species Alces alces. The sequence continues at coordinate 42,922,840 of JADEYB020000029.1, read as the reverse complement.
CAAAATGTTTGGTGTCAGAAAACGAAAATGAAAACCTAAAGCCTGTGCTTGTTCAATGGAAAAGTTTCAAAATGTTTGTCATGATGCAGAGCGGCCAAGAGGAGTTACCCCACGTCCAAGGTCAGGAGCGGCAGCTGCGCTTTGCTGAAGTAACTGTGAACAGATACCCCACGTCCAAGGTAAGAGAAACCCAAGTAAGATAGTAGGTGTTGCAAGAGGGCATCAGAGGACAGACAGACTGAAACCACAATCACAGAAAACTAGCCAATCTGATCACAGGACCACAGCCTTGTCTAACTCAGTGAAACTAAGCCATGCCGTGTGGGGCCACCCAAGACGGACGGGTCATGGTGGAGAGGTCTGACAGAATGT
>JADEYB020000029.1:42888993-42915555 GCA_015832495.2 Alces alces | reverse complement strand
TGACCTTTTCCAGTCCTGTGGCCACTGCTGAGTTTTCCAAATGTGCTGGCATATTGAGTGCAGCACTTTCACAGCATCATCTTTTAGGATTTGAAGAAGTTCAACTGGGATTCCATCACCTCCACTAGCTTTGTTTATAGCGATGCTTCCTGAGGCCCACTTGACTTCACACTCCAGGATGTCTGGCTCTAGGTGAGTGACCACACCATCGTGATTATCTGGGTCATGAAGATCTTTTTTGTGGCCAACGGGGAGGGGAGGGCCGGGGAGAGGAGCAGACTGCATTTCCCACATCCCGCACTCACTGCCAAATGACACCAAACCCCCTAGTTTCTGCTTAGGTTTCCTGCACTGTGTTCTGCGCACCAGAGCATGTGGTCCGTGTTACAGCCGTGGTTCTCCCATGTAGCACAAGCCTCACACATGACACAAGCCCAGTGAATATCTTTGAATAAATAATGAAGGAGATAAATGAATGCTCACCTTATTAGGTTAGGAAACAGAAGAATCTCATATCTTTTGTTGTAGCTGGATGTTTTACTAAAGCACTTTCTTCTAACAGAAAATCTGTAGCATGCAAGCAATTTTCTGCAGGAAGAAGTAAATACACCAGAAATTCAAACTTTGAAAAATTCATATGCTTTGTACATTTCTAATGTACTTTTTAAGAAAAAAGAAAGTATTAAATGAGAAAGTATGAGGCTTCATACTTATTTTTATCATAGCACAAGTTGAGGAGAATAATACCATGTTGCTCAAATTTCTATTCATCTTACTTAACTCTATGAAAATCAAAGTATCTTTGTGTTCAGAAACTAATTCTCTTCTCAGAGTCTCCATACACTTATGTAACTGAAAATAAGGTTTGGTACCTTATGAGTCAAAATTCAATGTATTCATGGTTTATTTCTATTTGGAGACTATTCTAAAAATTCAGGTACATATTTGGATATTCTTGTACCTACTGGCTATATTTAAATATCATCTCCAAATATTCTTACTTGGGTAAGGATATGGTGACATAACCAGTTTACAGTTCAGTCATTCATTCTCCAAAATATTTGACATGTGTGTTCATAACCCGACTTGGAAAGGACATTTTTATTACATGGGCAATAAAATGTCTGTAATCCATCAAGTAAGAGAGGCAGTGACCTTATTACGTCAGCCATCCACTAGATTCTGAGCAAGATGGTGCTCTTGCACGAATCACATCCCCAGTATCTACTCAGGCATCAAGACATCATTCAAGAATCAATTGTTGTTCAATGTGTGAATGATTGAGAAGAATACTGAGTATTAAAAGTGGTAAAAGATACAAGTATTTACATACAGTTATAGGCCCTCACTGATCACCCACCTGAAACCCATTCTTGATTTAAAAGCCCTCTACCGTCCGGCAGCCACACAGGCCTAGTCAGTTTCCAAATCCTCTGAGCACTGCCGATTCTCAAGGGGCCCCAACAGGCGTGTTCCTCCGACCGCCCGTCCCCTGCGGTGTGATCTTCTCTCCCTCGTCTTCTTGCTTTCTTTCTGCCTTCCTTCTTTCCTTCCATCCTTTTCTCTCTTTTTCCTTCTCTCTTTCTTTTTCTGCCCTCTGCTGTCTTTCCCTTCCTCCCTCCCTTCCTGTTCTTGGGTAGCATATTTGTGTTGATTATATCACACCATCCTATTTAATATGAAAAGTCATCTTTCCAAAAAATTCTCAAAAACAGTACTCACTTCAACTTCTTAGCACACAAATGTCAACAAATTCCAAACCAGTATGGATTCAGCAGCCCGAAGGCTGGGAAAACATGACACCCGCCCTACTCTGCAGTTCTTATGAGTTTAGATATAACTCATATTAATATCAGTTCAAAAAATAGAAATATGGTAATAATCATGTGATACTCTTTTTCTTAAATGATTAATAGGTTTTTCTTTTACTCTTTAGTGAATTTCTAGTTTAGACGACAAGAAATTATGGCACATGCAAACACGTTTCTTGTGTAGCAAATACGGTTTTAAAAACACACCCTAGTTTCCTACTATAGGCAAATGGAGAAAGCAGTATAGGCGTACCTCAAGAAATAAACAGAATTATTACTATTCCCAGCAATCCTCCTGGGCATATAACCAAAGGAAATAAAAACAGGATAGTGATGATATCTGCACTCCCCTGTCTTTTGCAACTTCATTCTCAATAGTCAAGACATGGAAGCAACCCAAATGTCCAGCTATGGATGAATGGATAAAGAAGCTGTGGAGTGTGTGTGTGCCTTTGTGAATGCATGTACTGGGGCATATATCAGATATATGATAAATACATATATGTTATGTATACACACAAGCATGTATATTATATGTATAGATAATGAATATTATTCATCCATCAGAAAGGATGGATCTTGCCATTTGCAACCACATGGGTGGACTTTGTGGGCATTGTCTTAAGTGAAATAGTCAGCAGAATACATACTGTATGCGTTTCAAGTCGCTTCAGTCGTGTCTGACTCTGTGGCCCCATGGACTGTGGCCCGCCAGGCTCCTCAGTCCATAGGGATTCTCCAGGCAAGAATACTGGAGTGGGCTGCCATTTCCTTCTCCACACATACTGTGTGGTCTCACTTAAATACTGACCCTAAAAAGGCCAAACTCAGAGAGACAGTGTAGATCGGTAGGTACAAAGGTGCTGTAGGGAAAAGCCAATTCTGACTCCAAGTTGGAACTGTTTCTTTGACTTGCTTTCTGTTGCTTTTGTTATTATAATCATACATAATCGCCTGCCTCAGGGAACCCTGTCCCTCTGCCTGACTGTTAAAGTGCCTTTGTTCAGAACCCTGTCCACCTGTGGATAGCAGGAAGGAAGAAATTAACTCATCTCCTCTCTGAGGCTTGCCATTCTAGGAGATATTTTCAAGATTAATGGCCTTTTTTACTTTGCTTCCTCACCTCCCCACTCTGATCTAAAAAAGAACCTGGCATCCAGACCCCAGTAAGAGAGTTATTCTGAGATTTTCATCAGCCATCCTTTCCTCCACACCTCATCTCCAACTTATTGGCTTGTCTTGTGGGGAGCAGAGCAATATTGGACTCTGGACTCTGTAGGTAACAAGGTGCTTGGGAGATGGAGGGTTGCAAAGATGTTGATCAGAGTGTACAAACTGTTCAGTTACAAGATGAATAAATTCTGGGGACCTAATGTACAGCATGGAGACTCCTTACCAAGACTGTATTATATACTTGAAAGTTACTAAGAGAGCAGATTATGAACATTCTTACTACTACCATAAAGAAATGGTATTTATGTTGACCTTAGCTAGCCTAGGATGGTAATCACCTTGCACTGTAAGTGCAGCAAATGAACACTTTGTACACCTTACGTTTGAACAATGTTATCCTTCCTCTGGCAAAAGGAGAAGGGGCCTGCAGAGGATGAGATTGCTAGATAACATCACCTACTCAATGGACATGAATTGGAGTCACTTCCAGAAGATAGTGGAGGACAGAGGAGACTGGCTTCCTGCAGTCCAGTGCGGTCACAAGGAGCTGGACACGACTTAGCGACTGAACAACAACAGTCAACCACTTCCCGTAAAGCTGGGAAAGGTGGCAGTCAGACTGAGCAGTCTCTCTGGTTGCCTGATCTCCACTGGTCCACCCTGCCTGGGGCTTTCTCCCTGCAGAGGCAGGTCGCATGGTCCCCGTCTGGACGTTCTGCTCTCCGCCTCCGAGGACTAAGGGCGGCTTCCCCAGGTGCAAGTAAATGTAGGGACCCGCAGACAGGGTTCGGAAAGCGTGGAAGGTACCCGCTTGCTGCTTTTAGAAGGCTGGTCGCTTAGGGTGTGTGTGTTTCCTGAGATTATCCCAAACTGTCATTTGCGTTTGAATGAGGATGACTTGAGTCTGCGCAAGCCAGTACTGCCCTGACGGGCTAGGGGACCGCCGACCAGCCGGTGCCTGCCTGAGTCCTCACTGCCCGGCAATGCGAGGCGGGGGCCGCCCAGCCCAGTGCCCGGGGCGCCCGGGGCCCCAGGTCCGCGCTGCCTCCGGGAGGACCCGAGTCGATCGTGCGGTTCGGGGCGCGGAGCCGGGTGAGGCTCCCGCGCTCTTTCCTTTTCTGGACAGTCGCCGGGGCCAGACATAGGCTCCGGATGCTGGGAAGACCCCAGGGGAGGGATGCCAGGGACGCGGAAGGCTTCGGGCTACTACCACCCGAGGGCGGGGAAGTCCTGGAGTGGGGGGAGGGGACGCCCCCGGTCAGATTCTTCGGGGAGCAGGGGTGGGAAGGGGGCGCAGGCCGGGAGGAGCGCTCGACCCCGGGGCGGGGGTCCGCAGCCGTCAGACACCAGCACCGCCACCTCCCCCGGGCGCGCCCCTCCTCCCCGGGGCGGGCCCTGGGCGGTGCTCGGGGGCGGAGCTCGGCACCCCCCAACCCGCTGCCCGCCGAGCCAGAGCCCAGCCTGAGCGCCGCCCGCGCCGACAGGGGCTGGGGACTCTGCGCCCCGGACCCTGGGAGGCTGGCGCGGGACCCCGGAGCGCGGGCCCGCCGAGTGGGCGGCGATGAGCGCCGAGGGACCCCCGCCCCCGGCTGCCCGCCGCGGGCGCCCAGGCCGCCTGCAGGTGAGTGTGCGCCCCTCCTTCCCTGCGCCCGCTCACCTCTGCGCCCCTCTCCCCCTCCACGCCCCTTCCTTCCCCGCGCCCCCTTCGCTGGGCGCTCTTCCCCTCTGCGCCTCCTTCCCTGCGCCCCCTTCTCACCTCGCGCCCCCTCGTCTTCCAGTGCCTCCGTCCCTCCTGCGTCCCCGTCCCCAAGTCCCTGGCCGGTGACCCTCCTCCCTCCCCACCCCAGCACCCCAGATGGAAACTCGTGGGGTCTGCCTGCTCCCGAGTTGAGTGCTGGAAGGCGCGGCGACTCGGCCCCAGTGAAGCAGGTTTTCCGGGACTGGGGGCTCTGGGTTTGCCCCTCCTGTTCCTGCGAGCGGCTTCTGGGCTTGGGGGTTCAGGGGCTCGGAGACGAGCCCCTGAACCCACGCGGCGGGCGCCTCCCCGAGCCCAGCTCGGTCTCGGGAGGCCAGTGTCCGCTGCTGCCCCTACCCCGGCCGGGAGCTCCGCTACTCTGGGGGCAGCCCAGCCCTGGGTGCTGGATTCGTGATACCGGTTCGGGGTGCGTGTGTGCGTGACTGCTCTTCTCAGCCCTGCCTCACACGGCCCCCCTCCTCTTACTTTTAAATCTCTGCGCTATTGCGAGGAAGCAGCAGTGTGGCCCAAACAGAAACGAAAAGTTCTGGAAGAGCCTTGGAGTCGCACCAGCCTCGCTGAGCGTCCGGGAGCCGTCTGAGGACAGGCGCCCAGGAAAACCCCCCGCCCCAGCGGGACCGCCTCCTGTAGGGTCCCTCCCCATAGACGCCCCAAGCCCCGGAGAGGCAGGAGACACGCGCGTGGACTCAGCCGCCTTCTTGGGGTAACTGAGCAGCGTTTCAAGTGATTGTGGTTTGAAGGCTTTTATAAATCCTTGTGTGTCAGAATGTTTCTGTACCTCAGCAGCATTAATAACTGTATGGTTTTCTTTAATGACAGTATTAATAACTGTGGTTTTCTTTAAATATGCGTAGAAATAGCTGCCTCATCCATCAAGTTATCCCACTCTGGAATGTTACTGCAACATCTTGCAGTTACTTTCGGGTAAAGTTCCCTGTTGATTGTTTTAAGTACTCTGTCACAGAGGAGGTTTGCAGCTGTTGCAGATGGAAATGAAATGGGGAAGAGGTGCTGGAAGTAAACTGCATCCTCCAGAAGGGGAGGCTGGGGGTTCTGTCCCCCCTGGGGTGACAGCCAAGCCCTTGGTCAGAAGCTGAGGGGCTTCCCCAGGGTCCCTGGGATTACAGTTCAGGAACCAAGTGGATTTGTCCTGCTGCATAATTCACCTCATAGACGAGTTGTTGCCAGCAACTTCAGTTTTGAAAAAATAAGTTAATGGCGGATCCTCAAATAAAGAGTTCTGGAGTGCTAAGTGCTGGGTCCTCAGGCACTAAATCTGGGGCTCAGACCAGGGTTGCACCCTGTTTGCCGAGCTGTGATGCTGTGATGACTGCTTCCTTCGTAGTCAGAGTCTAGGACGTGATGGCCCACACCTCGTGCTGCCCAGGGTTCCCTTAGGCTCCCAGGCTGCGGGCTGGGAGAGGAACATGGAGCTGCAAGACAGGGGTGAGCTCTCCGGTGTCGTGGGCCCCAGGCATGCTGGGTGCTGTGCGCTCCGGCCCACGCCAGGCTCAGGGCTCATTTCTTTATTCATAAAGCGAGTCTCTTACGTGTTCTCCCCTACAAGTGTCTTTTCCAACAGGAACGTTCAGAGCACACAGTCATGCCTGGAGCCTGCCTTGGCCCTGAATGTCTTTGCATTGTTGGCCTCTAATGGACGTTGGTTTTCACGTGAATCCCTGGCATCTGGACAGCCGTTCGGATTTGCTGTGTTTCTTATCAGTAACTATCCATGATGTCACTGAATGTGCATAGTTACTTGTCATTTCAGTTAAGCAGAACTTAGTGCTTCTAATTAAACAATGATGACATTTAAGAAAGTTGTTTTCAACCCATTATAATTCTAACTGTAAACATTTTGTTTTTTTAAATCAGCAAAACAACATGTTCTTTCTGACTGCTGGTTTGAATCATGAGAACTTGGCCTTGCTTGAGTGTCTCTTGCTCAGGATTGGAGCGTCTGCGTCTCTTTTGAATTAGAACTGTTCCCTGGTGCACACTTTCCCCGAGTTGAGCCTTTGTTTACCTGCCTCCCCCACTCCCCTGTGTGGATAAACCCCGCAGGAGAGATCCACCTGTGCATCTGCTTTCACATTCAGACACTGTGGTTCATTCGTGCTGAACACACGTTTTCTGTTTTTAATGCACGCCACTGCTCCAGTGGAGGCTTCCGTTCAGGGACTGGGAGAGCCAGTCTGGTGTGGATCTCGCGGTGAGTGTGCTGACTGGAAGTTGAGAGCCTGTCAGGTCATGTGAAGTGTGTGTCAGGTAACATCACCACTTCATCATCAGTTAGAGAGGTGGATCACCCGGGACCCCCGGGCGATGGGGAACTCCCCCAGTAACCCGGTAACCTGGGGGAAGGCTGTCCGTGTGTTGCATGCTTGTCACGTGTTTCTCATCCTAGCTGACTCATCTTTGAGATAGGGATGAAACTTCTGATGGTGGACATCTTTAAAAATGGGGAATTACCTGATTTTTCCAGGAGGTATGTAAACATTTTAACAAGATCCAAGTTTAAAATGTATGCTTATTTATTGAAAGTATTAGATGTAAAAATATGGCATATTTCACCAAGCAAATTATGAGGAACAGCGACCTTTTATATCTGCATGTCTGTATGCCTGCATAAGCATAAATATGGCTTTTAAGTTTTCAGCAGTAGCCCCCATTTCCCATGATGTCCCAGGAGACGTGCTGGAGGCAAGGCTGACAGCAGAGCTGCACAGACTGAATTCCAGGGAAGGGTGGCAGGTGGAGACGCCGAGCTGCTTTATCCTCTGGAGGAAGGAGGGGAGCCCGGGTCAGTGGGCTCAGAGCCGGTTCCCTGTCTGTGCCTGGGCACCCTGGCTGCAGAATCGGGATGGCTGCGCGTGTCCTGGAGGCTCGCCTGTCACCACGGGAAGCACGTGACATCAGGCGCATGAGGTCATCTCTGCACCCAGGGCCCTGTATTGTCCGCACAGAGCAGCTTGTGGACGTGGGCAGTGGGGGGCCCCGGCAGGCTGGGAACTGGGGACCACAAGTCCCCTGCACCTCCACCAGCACCCGAAGAACCTGTGCTTTAGGTTCTGTCGTGGTCTGGGCATGGGTTGGAAAAGAATTTCCAGACATGATACAGAATGAGAGGGAGATAAAGTTTATTTGAGTGGGAGACGCTGTTAGAACAGCGGGCCAGCTGGAGGGAGAACCGACGTTGAACAGGGGTCCTTAGTCCACTTTTATACCCAGGGTACAGGAGCGGGATGGGGTCTCGCGGGTCACTTGCTGATCGGACGAGGCAGCTGCACTGGGTGGGGGGAGGGCAGGGCAAATGCCCTCTCCCTGAGGGGCAGGAGGGGAGACCGGCTACACAGTTCCTCCAATAGTCACGGCCTGGGGAGGGTGGGGCCATAAGGGTCTGGCTTCTCCGTGTCTGTGTTCCAAGGCCCTCCTTGGTTGCATCTGCTCTTTGGCCCCTGGGTCAGCACAGGTTCTAAGAGTCCTTTGAGATCTGATTCCAGCGCCGTCAGAAACTTGCCAGTTAGAATCCGCATGTAGTTTTTGAGGTGAACCAAGGCAGGTTAAAGAAATACTTTCGGAGGAAACTGTAAGAGGATTTCATGGAAAAACGCATCTGCACTTAGACTGGCTTGTGCTTTTCCTTATTTCCCACTGGTGACTGTTGTCCCTCAGATTGCGGTCTTGGCGAGGGCTGGGCTTGTTCTCACTGAACACTCGAGGTCACGTTCCCCCCGGCCAGGCCGAGGTCCCCTCAGTTCTGTGCTGAGCGTCAGCCTCTGCACCCTGGAGCCCTGCCTTCCCCAACTCTCTCCTTTCCTCTTAACGCTGTTGAAAAGTGTGGTGAAGACTGCGATGTTGTGTTCTTCAGTTAAAATCGTTGGTGAAGCCGTTTCTGCTTTCTGCGGAGGTGGTAGTTCTACATCCTGCAAACATTACTAATTAGCTATGTTTTGATTAAGCAGAGAAGTGGGAAATTTTAAAACTGCTCCTGTTAGCTGCTTAGCTGACCTGTTAGCAGTTGTTACTGGAAACAGAAAAGGCCAGTTACGTGGAGGTACCCAGGGGGCCTGCGGGGAGCCCGGCACCCCCGCTGACCTGCTTCTCCTGAGGGGGTCTCCGGAGCCGTCTCTGCTTCACACCTGGCGCTAGTCTGCGTGTTACTCACAGTCCTTACTGTGAGTGAATAAATCTGCTTGTCTTTGGACATCAACCCTATTTTTGATAGGCACCAAAATCCCTTGTATCATGGCGCTGACTTATAATTGCAGTTATATAAATGGTAAGGTTCAGTGTCAAGTCTCATGGTGTTATTAGCATTCCTACCTCTTTATTTCTCATGCTGACTTTAGCTGAAGGCAGACGCCCCTCCCCTGTGCAGTGAGTGGTAATTACATTAAATGTTGACAAAAAGAGAAGTAACTGTAATTATTTATACTTTAATGGAGGTAGTTTAAATGACAAATCATTGTAAGAATCAAATTCCATTTCTAGAATGAACGTGAATGCTCTTAATAGGAGTGTAATTTTCTGTCTATTTTATGAATTATTATCTGTAAGAATATAACCACATGAATGCACCCAACTTCTACACTCGGACATTTTTGTTCATTGAACTAGTGTTTAGGGGAACAGTCTGATTTTCAAAGTGAGACATAATTGTCAGTTATTCCTGTCAGAAATTACCACATTTGGTATTGAAAATAAACAGTACATTTGTCAGTGTCCACACACATTTTGGTGACTCAGCCTTCAGAAACTAAGTGCGTGGCCCTCGGCTGTTCTGACCAGGAGCGCGGCTTCGCTCCCGAGGAGCTGAGAGCGGGCTGTGAACCCAGCAGAGCTGGTCCCCGCTCTGGCTTCTGCAGAGGCGTGGAGCCTGGGGACCCGCTGCTGTGGGAGCTTCTCTTGTTTCCAGGGAGCCTCACCCTCTGGTTAAACCACCCTTGAAGCCCAGTAATACCCATCTTGGGGCCCCTGGGAGCCCCGCCCGGCCGGTCAGTTAACACTTCTGGGACCGACCTCATAACCTCCTGAAGCTGGGTTCTCTCTGTTTATACATCGGAAACAGCAGCAGCATCCCCCCAGCGCACATCTTCACTGGACGCCCTGGTGTCCCGCGGGCTGCCCTGGGGCCTTAGTGCGTGCTGTCCTCTCCCCGACGTGGACCTCAGCAGGCTCGGCCCTGCCTCCTCTCTGAATACTGGTCCGGTTGGGTGTCCGGCCCGCCTCCGCTAGCCCTGCTAATTCCTGCTGTCCGTCAGCCCGCTTCCATGCAGGTATCTGCCTGTGTGTCTCATGAGCCTCATCCCACTCTCGGGTGGACGCATGGACCAGGCGCCATCAGTGATTGCCTTTGGAAAGGGCAGGATGGCGGCTTTGCCAGGGAGGCTGCTTGTCAATGAGTGGGAGAGTCCCCTTTCTTCCAGAAAGAGACTCAGGACTGGATGAATCAGTGAGACCCTGGTACACAGTGGCCGATACACATGCAGTAGCTGAATCGAAGGATTCATCCCAGTTGATGATATGTAATCTTGTGACTAAGGAAGCCAGTTCCGTTTCTGGCTCTTGTTCTGAGAATTTGTAATTATGATTAGCTATTTTGGGTTTGAATAAAACCGTGTCTTTATATTTTTATAATAGCTGTATCTTAAGATCAGTGGTATAAACCAGCATCACTATTAATGGTAAAATGTACCATATTCTCTTCCCATCTCTGTCCGGCTGGACATTATCCTTAATGGTTTCAGATAATCACACTTTACCGAATGACTCCGTCAGTTGACCTTTCATGTTACAATTATGTGGAGTTTTTGTCATGCTCTGACAGGTGTGGAATGCTTCCTCACCATCACCTGGGCCGGGAGGACCTGTGAGGCCGCGGGGCGCGGGGGACATGCTGGGGACGCACTGGGGATGTGCTGGGGATGCGCTGGGGACGTGCTGGCCCAGTGGGCGCTGGGGACGCACTGGAGATGCCCTGGCGATGCCCTGGGGATGCGCTGGGGACATGCTGGCCCAGTGTGGGGGGTGCCAGTCCGGTGAGCTTGGCCAGGCTGCATCACACGGCCGAGACGCCTCAGCTTCCTCACTTCTGGCGTGAGACCGGCGGGAGGTTTCAAGTAATTGCAGACTCGTGTGGGCAGGTGAGGGAGAGACACAAGCCCGCTCTTAGAGTGACAGGCGCGTGACCCCAGCTCTCCGCGTGGCTCTCAGCCGGCTCCCTGCCCGTCAGCCGCCGGCTGCAGCCCATGACTCTAGGCTCGGGGTCTGGACCCTCTCCGGTGACTCCGCGCTGTCGCAGGCCCCCGAGTCTCTGTGACTCACCTGTAAAGCCAGGAGGAGAATGGGGAGAATCCGCCTGTCTCTAGAACAACGACTATGGATTAATTTTTGAAGAGGAACGTTTAAAGTATTTTTTCCCTCTCCCCTCAGAACTGCATTTCTAAGTTATCTTTTCTACTATGTTGAAAACTTCAAAGGTAAACATTTTCCAGTTTCTGTTAAAAACTGTAAGATAAATGCTTTAATAAATTTTTAGAACTGAATTTTTTGAAGAGTCTCCTTTATTATTATATTGAATTGCTATTAACATAAACAAAATATCTGTGGTGTTTAACTTTTACTTTCTATCTCATTGTAGTTGTAACTGGTGAATACCTAATGCGAGATTTGATGTAAAACATGGCAGATTTTTTGATTCTGCAAAGAAGTGACATTTTAGTGAAGCTGGGCTGACGGAAGCTTTGTGAATTTCCTGTAATTGCTTTAGAGAAAAACTGAAGTCACTTGCCAAAGTTGGTGTTTCAGTTTAGTTCAGTTCAGTCGCTCAGTTGTGTCCGACTCTTTGTGACCCCATGAACAGCAGCACGCCAGGCCTCCCTGTCCATCACCAACTCCCAGGGGTTTACTCAAACCCGTGTCCACTGAGTCGGTGATGCCATCCAACCATCTCATCCTCTGTCATCCCCTTATCCTCCTGCCCTCAATCTTTCCCAAAATCACGGTCTTTTAAAATGAGTCAGCTCTTTGCATCAGGTGGCCAAAGTACTGGAGTTTCAGCTTCAGCATCAGTCCTTCCAATGAACACCCAGGACTGATCTCCTTTAGGATGGACTGGTTGGATCTCCTTGCAGTCCAAAGGACTCTCAAGAGTCTTCTCCAACACCACAGTTCAAAAGCATCAATTCTTTGGTGCTCAGCTTTCTTTATAGTCAACTTTCACATCCACACATGACCACTGGAAAAACCATAGCCTTGACCAGATGGACCTTTGTTGGCAAAGTAATGTCTCTGCTTTTTAATATGCTATCTAGGTTGATCATAACTTTCCTTCCAAGGAGTAAACGTCTTTTAATTTCATGGCTGCAATCACCATCTGCAGTGATTTTAGAGCCCAAGAAAATAAAGTCTGACACTGTTTCCACTGTTTCCCCATCTATTTCCCATGAAGTGATGGGACCAGATGCCATGATCTTAGTTTTCTGAACATTGAGCTTCAAGCCAGCTTTTTCACTCTCCTCTTTCACTTTCATCAAGAGGCTCTTTAGTTCTTCACTTTCTGCCATAATGGTGGTGTCATCTGCATATCTGAGGTTATTGATATTTCTCCTGGCAGTCTTGATTCCAGCTTGTGCTTTATCCAGCCCAGCGTTTCTCATGATGTACTCTGCATATAAGTTAAATAAGCAGGGTGACAATATACAGCCTTGATGTACTCCTTTCCCTATTTGGAACCAGTCTGTTGTTCCATGTCCAGTTCTAACTGTTGCTTCCTGACCTGTATACAGGTTTCTCAAGAGGCAGGTCAGGTGGTCTGGTATGCCCAGCTCTTTCAGAATTTTCTACAATTTATTGTGGTCCACATAGTCAAAGGCTTTGGCGTAGTCAATAAAGCAGAAATAGATGTTTTTCTGGAACTCTCTTGCTTTTTCAATGATCCAGTGGATGTTGGCAATTTAATCTCTTGTTCCTCTGCCTTTTCTGAAACCAGCTTGAACATCTGGAAGTTCATGGTTCACATATTGCTAAAGCCTGGCTTGGAGAATTTTGAGCATTACTTTACTAGCATGTGAGATGAGTGCAATTGTGCGGTAGTTTGAGCATTCTTTAGCATTGCCTTTCTTTGGGATTGGAATGAAAACTGACCTTTTCCAGTCCTGTGGCCACTGCTGAGTTTTCCAAATTTGCTGGCATATTGAGTGCAGCACTTTCACAGCATCATCTTTCAGGATTTGAAATAGCAACTGGAATTCCATCACTTCCACTAGCTTTGTTCGTAGTGATGCTTCCTAAGGCCCACTTGACTTCACATTCCAGGATTTCTGGCTCTAGGTTAGTGGTCACATCATCGTGGTATCTGGGTCATGAAGATCTTTTTTATACAGTTCTTTTGTGTATTCTTGCCAACTCTTCTTAATATATTCTGCTTGTCCTTTATTGTGCCCATCTTTGCATGAAAAGTTCCCTTGGTATCTCTAATTTTCTTGAGGAAATCTCTAGTCTTTCCCATTCTGTTGTTTTCCTCAATTTCTTTGCCTTGATCACTGAGGAAGGCTTTCTTATCTCTCCTTGCTATTCTTTGGGACTCTGCATTCAAATGGGTATACCTTTCCTTTTCTCCTTTGCCTTTCACTTCTCTTCTTTTCATAGCTGTTGGTGAAGTCTTCTAAGACAACCATTTTGCCTTTTTGCATTTATTTTTCTTGAGGGTGGTCTTGATCCCTGCCTCCTGTACAATGTCACAAACCTCTGTCCATGGTTCTTCAGGCACTTTGTCTATCAGATCTAATTCCTTGAATCTATTTGTCACTTCCACTATATAGTCATAAGGGATTTGATTTAGGTCATACCTGAATGATCTAGTGGTTTTCCGTACTTTCTTCAATTTAAGTGAATTTGGTAATAAGGAGTTCCTGATCTGAGCCACAGATAGCTCCCAGTCTTGTTTTTGCTGACTGTACAGAGCTTCTCCATCTTCAGCTGCAAAGAATATAATCAATCTGATTTCGGTATTGACCATCTCGTGATGTCTATGTGTAGAGTCTTATCTTGTGTTGTTGGAAGAGGATGTTTGCTATGACAAACATCCTTTTGGCAAAACTCTGTTAGCCTTTGCCCTGCTTCATTCTGTACTCCAAGGCCAAATTTGCCTGTTACCCCAGGTATTTATTTCTTGACTTCCTACTTTTGCATTCCAGTCCCCTATAATGAAGAGGACATCTTTTTTGGGTGTTAGTTCTAGGAGGTCTTATAGGCTTCATAGAACCGTTCAACTTCAGCTTCTTCAGCATTACTGGTCGGGGCATAGACTTGGATCACCTTGATACTGAATGGTTTGTCTTGGAAATGAACAAAGATCATTCTGTCGTTTTTGAGATTGCATCCAAGTACTGCATTTCAGATTCTTTTGTTGACTATGTTAAATTAAGTAACAGAAAACTTAAATACAATGAAGAGGAAAAAGCTGGCAGTTAAAGAGAGGAGGTAAAATTGAAAAGCTTTCCCTTCAGGAGAAGACACAAAACGCTGGCTAAGACTGCTGAGTCTCATGCATTCTCGTTCTGGTGCAGGTGGAGCCAGCCCAGATCTTTGTGCGTTAATGCTGCTTCCTTCCTTTGTTTTATCAAATTCCACTGTGACCTGTAGGCTCCTTTCATTGTTGTCAGGGTGGAATTGAAGCTCTCTTGGATGTGTAGTCTGTGTTCACAGGTGGGCAGGAGGAGAGGTGGGGGGTTAGATTGGACCCTGCGCTGCAGGTTCTGGGATAGCGCAGAGACTGGAGTCCTGGGAGGGAGAGCTGGTGGTCCAGCCAGTGGAGTCCCTCTGGGGCCAGCGTGGTGTTACCACAGTTGCCATGAAAGCCACTTGCTGCCCTGGGGCTGGAGCAGGAAGGGGAAGATTGAGGTGGCAAGGGTGAGGCTAGACCTCAGAAGCAAGTCTTGTGGCTGCATCCAGTCCCCTCCCTCGTCCTTCCCTGTGGGATCCTGGCTCTTTCTATCGCCTCCTTCGGTTTAAATGTATTTATTTCACATTTCGGCATTTGTGTGAATAGTGACATAATGTTCCTGCCTCAGTATGGAAAATGTGTAAAACATTGAACAGAATAAGAAAAGTGTGTGACCTGGACGCATGTGTGCGGCTAGCATTTCATACACTTCTGGCTTTTTTTTTTTTGCCATGTATCCTATTAGCTTAAACCATCCATTAGGTGCAATTTTTTGTCCTGCATTTTAAATTGTCTCATTATAAAAGGATGATTTTCACACTTTTTAGATATATTCATCAATACTGCTGAATCTCTGCTCAGTAGTCTATTGTATCAACAGAGAGGCTTTGCAGCTGTTCCCATGAGGAAGGATTTAGTGGTGAAGTCTGCTTGTGTATGGAGTTCAGCACAGCCCCTCCTGGTTGCTCTTGCCAGCTTGCTCATCTGTAGCTAAGCTGACTGTGTCCCTTAGGAATCCTTGGTAGCTGTTAAGTTTACTCACAGTTCATAATCCCATGGGGAGAAAATGCCAGATTTCTAAATCCCACACGGCTTTCCAGTTCTCAAGCTGGGTGTTTTCATTTGTCAGAAATGCATCAATAAGTCATGTTTTTGGGGTGGATTTGTGTGATTCATTTTCTAAATCTAGCATCTCTCCCCTGACTATGGAGGGAAGAAAGCAGTGGGGTGGCTCTCTCCATGGTGCTGAGGGAAAAAGGAAACACTGTCAGTTCAACATTTTATACCCACAGCAGCTGCTCACCAGAGCCGAGGATGCCAGAAAGCAGGTCCAGGTGGGTGAGAGAAGAATGTCTTCCTGTAACAAGACCTGGGAGCCCCCAGAGACGGAACCCAGTGGGCGCAGACCCTCTAGGGCCCTGCTGTTGACAGGCTGTGCTCTCTTGTTTTTAACTTCAAAAGTCAGACTTTGTTACTGGTTTTGCTACAAGCTCTTCCCACGTCTTGCACTTTTCTTGTGCTGTCCCTTTGAATCATCACAGGCGTCCCTTCTGGGATCCCTGTTCTCCCTAAAGAGCGTCCCACAGGTGGCAAGGGTCTCTGGGGCAGAAACCTCTCCTTTTACCACACATTCCTCCTGAAAGACTTACAGAATTCCGGTTATTTTTTGTCGGTATTTTGGAAGTGTATTTTCTCTGATGCCCACTGTCGATGCTCAGAACTCTGCGGTCAGTGGGTTTGTCACTGGTCAGATGACTGTTTGCGTCTGTGTCTGAAAGACCGTTTTTCCTTCCTGTTCTTCGGTGTCGTGGTGGTGTCTGCGTTAGTTCTGAGCAGTCCTCCAGCATCTTCTCTGAGAATTCTGCCCCTCTGCACAGCACCTCTTTTTGTGGGGAAATTCACCTGGATGTGAGGGAATTTGAAGTATTACTTATTTTCTTGTATTTTTGATTATTTCTCTTTGTGTTTCTTAGAAATCTGATGGTTGGCATTCTTTGCAAACTATATTTCTTTAAACTTTATCTCGGAGTGCTATAAGATTGGGAAAGGCGTTTATAATGCAGAAGCCATAAGAAAAAGTCAGATAGAGTATAAAGAAATGTTTTTTAATCTCGTAAAAATATAGACAAATTAGAAAATAAAGTCAAAACAAGATAGAAAATTATTTCTAATATAAATGATAATTGAAGAGCTATATTTTCAATTAAAGAAATAAGACTTCCAAGATTGCGAAAGAAACCCATGAGAAAAAAATATACAAAGCATATAAACTTGCCTTTAAATAAAGAGATTATAACTAGTCATAACAAATGAAAAAGATACATCCTGTCCCAACCAAAGCAGTGGGAGGACTGTAGATTCTGGGGCTTTTTATGTTGATGACGGTGTCGTCAGCAGATGAGGGAGCTGCTCTTTCTCCCCTTGCAGCATGCTCGCCGGTGCTCGCTGGTGCTCATCTGTCTGCTCCAGGCGCAGAGTCTCGGATGCAGGCTGCACCTCCTTTGCCTGCAGGAGAGTTCCCCCGGGCCCCCTCGGGAGGTTAGAGCCGGGGCGTCTTCCAGACACACCCGTGTCTCCCGGGCTCAGTGGTGGGACTGCGACGCTCCTTAGCCTGAGCAAGTCCACATCCGTGCTTCTGGCGAGGCTGCCAACAAGGGAGGTTCTTGGGGACGCAGCACACGTGCATTCAGCCAAAATATTTTGTGATTTGCTCTTTGATCCTAGGAAGTACATAGATCACTTTCCAAATATTTCAGGATTTCTAGATACTCGTGTTTAATTCTGTTGTGAGTAGGGACATACTTTGTCCACCTGGCGTGTGATGCTGAGTTAGACTGTGGAGGACTGTGTGTTCATGGGCACCTGGCCGTGGCTGCTCAGCGCCAAGCCTGAGGACTCAGCGAGGGCTCCTCTTCTCCGCAGGTCTCACGGAAACGCGGTGATGGGCAGGTGGGACGGGGAACAGGCTGGGTCACGGCATGGCTGATCCCCGTGGGGTCAGTGGTGTGTGGTGGCTGACGTCAGGCTGCCAGGGGTCAGGCCCCAGTCTGCATTGTCTGCCCTCCTGCTGGACGGGGCCAGAGGCAGAGCCAGCAGTCTTGGTGAGTCTGGGGGGTCTGGGGACAGCTGGGAACTGCCTCTCCCACCATCTCGCTGACCCCTTGACCCCGCGTCTCCTGGGTGGTGGACTGAACTGGCCTCTTCACCTCTTGAGTCGCCTCTGGGGAGCTGGGTGGCATCTGAAACTTTCCTGGGACTTTGTGCTAAGGAGTTTCTTCCTCAAAATGTGGTTTTAGGAAAAGGGCTCCATGCCTGTGATCTTTTTCTGTTCTCCTTTTAAAAGATATTTCCCTTTCTTGAGACCCCAAGAATAGGAACAATCAGTGCCACTTATTTTGCAAATGTGTGGGCCTCTTTCAACAGCTGCTAGAGCGATTTTCCACTTAAAGATCTTTTAACTCTTAATGTTGTATTTGCAACTTTCTAGTCCATTGAATGCCCACAGAGTGGTGATACCTTTTAACTAAGTTATTGCTGAAATTTACAGAAAGAGACTCTCATTTGATTTAAATTATATGCAATTAAATAATTTACGAAAAGTTCTGTACTATGTTTTTGTTAAGGAATATGTAGACATGTTGTCTTTGAGAATTTCTAGTGGAAGAAATTGCACGGACGTTAGGTGGCCTTAAGGTTTGATGCTTTGGTTGCAGAATCCGTGACCTCGTGGAGAACTGTGTGTCTCATTACAGCCTGTCTCAAACTCAGAGCGATCAGATTCGCCTTCTTTTTGCTTGTAGTTAATTCTTTATCACACACTCGCCAGTCTAACCAAGTGTCATGTGTAAGGATGAGTAACCACAGCTCTCTTTGCAGGTAAACAGATGAGAAAGGGTGATTTTCATAGTAAACAACAAAACAAGAGAAAGTGCCCAGGAGTAAACTAAAAGCATCTGATGATGAATCATCCGTGAAGGCTTCTGTTTCCTCCGGATCCGGGGGCAAAGCACGACCTCCAGGAACGGTCGTGTCCTCAAGTCATTGGGACTCCAGCACAGAGAAAACAGCACTTTTGGATGACAGTAGCCACATTTTCACCCACTGCTGCGTACTTAAGTTTAAGATGAAGTGAAATCATGGTTTATCATCTGTTTTGCCAAGAATACAATGGTTTCTGCAAAGCTCATATTTCTGACCAGATGTTTATCTGAGATTTTAGCCCCATGAGCTCTCTGACACAAGTGTAATAAACGAATCGATCTGGAATTCTCTATTTTTTAGTAAATAAAAATAGAGGCATGTAAGGAAAGCTTGTTGTGA
The DNA here is from genome assembly GCA_015832495.2 of Alces alces. NCBI lineage: Eukaryota > Metazoa > Chordata > Mammalia > Artiodactyla > Cervidae > Alces > Alces alces. Next base: position 42,897,047 of record JADEYB020000029.1, on the reverse strand, counting down.
TACTGGGCTTCACAAAGAGAAGATGTTTTTGCTTCTCTTGGACGGCGGTGACAGACGTGGTCCCGAAGGGCAGCTGGCAGCTTTCCGAGCCCGAGTCTGGACGCGGGCCGTTTCCTTATCCTGATGGCCGGTCGGGGCCCTGCTCTCCCTGGTCGTCCACGTTGTCCCCGGGTGAGAGCTGAGGCTTCAGACCTGGCATTCCAGCCCCGAGTGCCCCGTCCTCAGCTTCAGCACGGCGGAGTCTGCACCCACCTGGCCGTGTGCCCCCGGGCGGGCGTGAGCAAGTCACGTGGACAAATGCCAGCCGCTTTAGAGCCCGCGGCGCGGGGAGGCAGCGCGGCCTGGGCGGGCTGCTCACGGGTGGGACACGCGCCCTGCTGGCCTGGCTCCTGTTCCAGGCCTCCTCTCCCTCTGCCCACTCTCTACCTGGTGCCCTGGCGCCTCTGCCCGAGCCGCGCACAGTTCAGAGGAGGCGACCCAACGCCGTCCGTGGTCCCCGACCGGCCGGGGAGGCTCGTTTCCACTCATTTCCCGCGGCCTTTCAGCACCTCTGTGCCCCTCTCTGCTGGCGCCTCCTCCTTTCTGCCTGGCGTGACCCCCGTTCCCCACCACCCCGCAGCCGCTGCTCCCTGCACATTCCCTGGGCTGCGCGCCCCGCAGTAATGGGCAGGGTCAGGAGGGCAGAACCCCCGTGAGCCAGGAAGCCCAGGGCGGAGGCCCTCCTTCGGTGCCGGCTCTGGGCGCGGGGCCCTGCGGGTCGGCGCTGCCCGGAGTGACACGTGACCCCTTTCCTGTCCTGAGCCCAGGTCTGAAGTCTGCAGGTCCGGTACTCCTTTATTCCATAGGAGAGAGGGAGTTTCAGCATCAGAGTTTAACAGGGATGGATGTAGACTTTTTTGCTTCTTTTACAGGGTTTCTCTTCAGTAGCAATAGAAAAGAGATGTGCTGAGCTACACAATTTGCTGGGAAAGATGCTCTGGGCACAAGTACATTATACATCGCTTTTGTTCCCAGGAAACCTTTGTTCATTTTTCCCCGAGAGCAATCACCTCAATTTGTGAACATACAAAATCCAATCATCAGGTGTTGCTGGAGAACCAAATGTGTGTAAATCTCTTCTTTCTTGAACACAATCTGGTTTCCAAGGAAGAAAAACTGCCCCCTGAAGAAAACCCCCACTCCTGTAGAGTAATTGCCTTTTTCTCAGTGAATAAATAGCAGATTCTGAAAAAGAAAATCTACCCAAACATGTGTGCCTGCTTTCATTAGATGAAAGCTTAGTTGCTTTTCTTTTTCTTTTGGGCAAATCAGAAACTGGTGGGAAAGGATTTCATGCTACAGCAGCTTGTGTGATTAAGACATCTCCCTCTTCCAAAGCAGCTGGTTTGTGTCTGCTGATGGATGTCTGTTCCCCTGAGTTGGCGTTTTCTTTTCTAGGAGGTGAGAGAAACCAGATTCTCCACCTGAATTTTGGGGCCTCTGCTGGTGACAGCCGTTACCCTCTCTGGCTTGCATGGTGCTAGTCCAGGCAGAGATGTCCCTACAAGGATGAAATCTGGCATCCGGGGACATCTGTGCTTTAGCTTCAGAGCGTGTCTACAGAGTAACTTTCTTTGAAGAGAGAAACGGACTCCTGGTCCACTGGTCCCTCAGGACTCCAGCCAGAGCCTGGCTGTCTGAGGGGACATCACAGGAAGTCTTGTCCCCACAAGCCCCCAGTGACCCCTTCTCGGCAGGAGACTTTCCCCCAGGGAGCCCTTCCTGGAATCGACAGGACTGTTGCTACTTTGGGATGGACCCTCATAACTACTTAGCTTATTCTCACAAGAGTTACTAGTATTGAGGCAGGCAGATGTTACTGCAGCTTCATGGATGGGAGAGAGTGTGGAGGAAATGGTCGTGCTCAAAGACCCAAGCTGTTTACTTGTTTATTTTGAGAAGCAAAGCGAGGAGAGGGGAGAGAAGGGGAAAGGCCTCTTATCTTTGCTCCCATCTTTTCCAATGTGTGTGATCAGATTATATGCTGAAATTAGGGGTATAAAATGCATGTGTGTGTATTTTCCTACAAATAGCCGTAAAATCATATAACCTTTTTTGAGTGAGATGAAACAGAATTTCATATTTGCCAAATGTCCGCTTTCCTCTTACACCCCAAAGCTGGAGGACCGGGGCAAAGAGTGAGGGCATGTGGTGTGGGCAGGATGGTGTCTGCTTACTGCTCCTCTGTTCTGAGCACAGCCAGGGGATCTCCTGGGATCTTGTATAAGGGACCTCCTGGGATCTCATAGCAGGGATCTCCTGGGATCTTGTATTAGGGATCTCCTGAGATGATCTATCAGGGGATCTCCTGGGAGTCTCATATCAGCCATCTCTGGGACTTCCCAGTCACTCTTCTCTCAGACTCTAGCAGGGTTGTTTTGGAGAGAGGAACAAAAACTAACTACACCTTCAGAACAAGAGAAAATCTCACATGGGATTGAGTTTCTGTTTTCATTTCTATGTTCTTAAAGATGCCCTGTACTTGAGTTGGCCTGGACTCAGTAGCCAACTGGATAATGTGAATTAAAATAATTGAACAATGCTTTCCATGAAGAGGCTGGTGTTTGGCAAATGCTCTGAGTCCACAATGCTGAGTTACAAGGAAGGAGAGAAGAACACTTAGAGCGGTGTCTGGAGGCTCAGGCCAAGGCAGGAAGAAATCCATCGGCCAGAGTCGTTGCTGAGGCTGCTGCCTTCTTAAAGAGCCCCAGAGCCTTAGAGACTCCCAGCAGTTCTGTGAAAGATCCAGAGAGACCACTTCCTTAGTGAGTGGGACAATATTTCTTCCTTAAATAGAGGATTTGTTCCTATAGTAGAAAAGACAAAATGTAGTACTGTTCAAATTAAAGCACAGATTGTGTTGTTTAAAGATGTCCTTGGCATTCCTGAAAGATGAGAAATCTTAGAAAAGCCAATAAAATGCTCAGCATTTTCAGAGTGAAGAGTTAAGGGCTAAACTTTACAGAATATTCCTAAAATACTATATTTTCTTCATTAATAGCTTTAAAATAAAGTTCAAATATTACTTTGTAGTTAATCTGTCAATGAGTGACTCGTTATAGTATAATATACATACGTTTAAGTATATATATATTAACAAATAATTTTCTGATACAGATTTTTGGAATGTTGATTATTTACTTAACACTGGGCCAAGTTGTTTGGAAAATGCACAAGTTACAGAAAATACGGGAAGATGACGCCTGTCTGGCCAGGGGACGTGTCTGAGTGACGGCGGGTGGTGACAGGCTCAGCTGCCCGGCCTGGCTCTCCTGGGAACCACGAGGAGATGGGCCTCTGAGGTCAGGAGTGGTCGTGGAAGGCGCCGTAGGGGGGACCCTGGGGCCAGGTGGTGAATTCCAATGGGGTTGCATCCATGTCCTGATTCTGGAACCTGCAAACCTTTACGGAGCAAAAGAGTGTTGGCAGCTGTGGCTTAATATCAGTAATTCCAGGTTTGTAAGGTAAGTGGGGACATATGTGGCTCCCCTTGTTCATTCTGGGAGATTTGTAAAGAACGTCCAGGAAAGCAGCTGGGGCCTTGAACTTCCTTTGTAGAGGTAATAGAGGGCCGTTTGGGCTATCTGTTATTGAGTGAGTTTTGGTCATTTGACTCTTTTAACACGTTCATTTCATCCATGTTATCCAACTTAATTGGAGAAGGCAATGGCAACCCACTCCAGTGATCTTGCCTGGAGAATCCCAGGGACGGCCGAGCCTGGTGGGCTGCTGTCTATGGGGTCACACAAAGTCGGACACGAGTGAAGTGACTTAGCAGCAGCAGCATCCAGCTTAATATCACACAGCTGTCCACAGTATTCCCTCACCGTCTCTGATCCCTGGAACTTCAGTTGCATCCTGTCTGTGAACCTCTACCCTCCTCTTCCTCTCCCCCTTTCCCTGGATCCTTCAGCTAAAGAGCTCTCCATTTTGTTGATTTCCAAAAAATTCTGTTTATTGTTTCTGTTTTCTAAAAAAAAAAAAGCTCATTTCTGTTTTATAACTTATTATTTACTTCTTGTTGCTGGCTTTGAGATGATTCTTCTTTTAGTCTCTTAAGGGGAAGGATCAGATTACTGATTTCAGGACTTTTCTTTGTTTCTATTTTAAACATTTAATGTCATTAACGTCCTCTAAGGAGCGCTGTAGCTGCATTTCACAGACTTTTGAGGTGTCATTTTGACATTTTTATTTCATCTCAAATGTTTTCTAATCCCTCTTACGATTCTTTCTTTGAGATACAGGTTGAACGTGGTCCTTTGTGGTTAACGTTTCATGTGCACTCAGAGGAATGTGTGGTATCAGGGTGTCCAGGCTTTTGATGGGTGTTGGGCGGTGTGCCCTCCGGCTCTGTGATACTGTGCTCTAGGACTCACTGAAGGTCTTAGGTGTTGAAGAGGGCTTCCCTCATAGCTCAGTTGGTAAAGAATCTGCCTGCAATACAAGAGGCTAAGCCACCGAACCACCACAGATGTAGAGAACGGACTGTGGACACGGCGGAAGAAGGAGGGCTGGCATGAATTGAGAAAGTAGCATTCAGATGTATACACGATCACATGTGAAATAGATAGCAGGAAGCTGCTATACAGCAAAGGGAGACCAACCCGGCGTTGCGGTGGGGAGGGGAGGGGGGTTTGAGAGGGAGGGGGTGTACTTATAACTGGTTCACATTGTTGTACGGCAGAAATTGACACAACATTGTGAAGCAATTTTCCTCCAATTAATTGAAAAGACCTTCAGCACCTGGTCATGGTTTAGTCGCCAAGTCGTGTCCAACTCTTGCAACACCATGGACCAGCCCGCCAGGCTCCTCTGTCCATGAGACTCTCCAGGCAAGAGTACCAGAGTGGGCTGCCATTTCCTTCTCCAGGGGAATCTTCCCCACCCAGGAATCAAAACCGGGTCTCCTGTGCTGCAGGCAGATTCTTTGCCAACTGAGCTCTTCTACATCTGTGTCTCCATTCTATTCCTGCGAATAGGTTCATCAGTACCATTTTCTAGATTCCATACATATGTGTTAATATACGATATTGGCTTTTCTCTAATTTCACTCTGATAAGGGGCTCTAGGTTCATCCACCAACTGGCTCATACGCATTCCTTTTTATGGTTGAATAATATTTCATTACCTATGTGCACCACACCTTCTTCATCCATTCATCTGTCGGTGGACGTCCAGGTTGCTCCCGTGTCGGGGCTATTGTGAACAGTGCTGCCGTGAACACTGGGACGCACGTGTCTTTCAGAATTGGGCTTTTCTCAGGGTATATGCCCAGTAGTGGGATTGCTGGGTCGTATGGTAGATTTAGTCTTAGTTTTTCAAGGAATCACCATACTTTTCTCCATTGTGACTCTATCAGTTTATATTCCCACAAATGGTGCAGGAGGGTTCCCTTTTCTCCACATCCTCTCCAACATTTTTTTAAAATTAATTAATTTATTTATTTTACTTTACAATATTGTATTGGTTTTTCCATACATTGACTTGAATCCTCCACGGGTGTACAGCATTTATTGTCTGTAGGTTTTTTGATGAGGATCATTCTGACTGGTGTGAGGTGATAACTCACTGTAGTTTTGATTTCATTTCTCTAGTAATGAGTGATGTCAGGCATCTTTTCATGTCTTTATTGGCCATCTGTATGTCTTTGGAGAAATGTCTGTTAGGTCTCCTGCCCATTTTTTGATTGGGTTGTTTGTTTTTGTGATGTTATATGAGCTGCTTATATGTTTCGGAGATTAATCCTTGATCAGTTGCTTCATTTACAATTATTTCTCCCATTATGAGGGTTGTCTTTCATCTTTTTTATAGTTTGCTTTGCTGTGCAAAAGCTTTCAAGTTTTATTAGGTCCCATTTGTTATTTTTATTTCCATTACTCTAGAAGGTGGATCAGAGAGAATCTTTCTGTGATTTCTGTCAAGAAGTGTACTTGCCTATGTTTTCCTCCAAGAGCTTTATAGTTTCTGGCCTTACATTTAAATTTTGTAAGCGCTGAAGATTTGAAAACAATGGTAGGGAGGATGGGAAAGGGCCGGATGCTATTATAAGGTTCTTAAGGTTATATGTGAGGTCATGTATTACCTGAAGGCAGACCATGGAGATTGTGGTAAGTTAAAGATGTGTAGTGTAAATTCCAAATCAGACACATGCACATTTTAAAAAAGAATTATAAAGTTAAAAAAGAAAAAGAGCAGAAAATATTAAATAATAAAACTATTGACTCTAAAAGGCAAGGAAACAAGGGAAAAGATGAAACTAAAAGGCGATTATTAAACTGTGAGGATATATTACATTCCGTGTTAGTGGCTTCAGCCCCTGCCTTAGGAGACAGAGGATGGCAGACTGGGTGAGGAGGCAGCAGTGACTGCTTTGTTGTGGACAGCTGTCTGTTGGGGAGATTATGATTGGGCAAGTCCTGTCTCGAGCGCTTCCTCCCGCCTCCCTGGGGCTTCCCCTAGCCTCACTCACTGTGTGCATCTCATCCTCGTCTCTGAAGGAGGCTTCCTGTTTCTCTGGACGCTTCTGAGACTTCCCCTGGGTCTTCGGATGTCAGCATTATGACCGTGGTATGTCTGGATGTATTCTGTTCTGTTTTCCCACCTTGGTGATCTCCTGTTAGGGCACAGAGTTTTCAGTCTGAAGTGTGTAGGCAACTCTATGGAACTCTTTCATAAAGACAACTCTTTAATAAAGTCTGTCTTACAGATTTCTCCAGAATTTCCAGTGCAATTAATTGCTTTTTATGCTGAGACTCTTCTGTCCATGCTCGCATCCAGCTTTTCCAATGGGTTGTTCCTGACTTGTTGATTGTGGCTTCTTCAGCTGCACATTCTCACAGGCAGGCATCTGGCTGTAATGGAGTGTCAGGAGATTCAGCATTTCTCCCCACATTTGGACAGCCTTCCTTTCTTGTGTCTCGGTTTGGGTGCTTTGACATATAAGAGTGAGGGAAGTGACACCCCAGGGGCTTCCTGCTTGTGAGGGGGCTGTGCCTGATCCTTCTGGGAACGTCCCGTGACCCCAGGATGGGCTCGTGTGCCTCTCTGTAGGGGGCCTCTCAGTTCATTTTGGAAAACTATTGTTCACTGTGTGCACTTGATGTGACTTAGTTGAAACAGCACCTTTCTTTGTGCATAGCCTTGTTATTTCTCAAATAAGTAACTAAATCATCATGCTTCTTGTTTTGACTCATTAATGTACTGTCGTTTAGACTTCTAAATTCCCGCTGCACCCTCAACACTTCATTTTAATCACTGTAGTGGCCCAAATGGTATTGTCTAGGAAGTGAATCATTGCAAAGCAGATGCTGTTAGAAATGAGACTATGCTGACTAGCTATCTAAAAGAACCTGAACGATGCAACATACCTGAATTTTAATTTTAAAAATTATACTCTATTTTTTAATAATTGTTGTTGTTCAGTCACTAAGTCATGTCCAACTCTTTGCAGCCTCATGAACTGCAGCATGACAGGCTTCCCTGTCTCGCTGAGTTTGCTCAAAATCATGTCCATTGAGCCAGTGAAGCTATCTAACCATCTTATTATCCTCTGCCGCCCTCTTCTCGTTTTGCCTTCAATCTTTCCCAGCATCAGGGTCTTTTCCAGTGAGCTGGCTCTTCACGTCAGGTGTCCAAAGTATTGGAGCTTCAGCATCAGGCTTTCCAGTGAATGTTCAGGGTTGATTTCCTTCAGGATTGACTGGTTTGATCTTCTTGCTGTCCAAGGGACTCTCAAGAATCTTCTCCAGAAACACAATTCGAAAGCATCAGTTATTTGGTGTTCAGTCTTCTTTATAGTCCAACACTCATATCTATCTGTACATGACTACTGGAAAAACCATAGCTTTGACTAGACGGACCTTTTTCAACAAAGTGATGTCTCTGCTTTTTAATATGCTACAGTCCATGGGATCTCAAAAAGTCAGACACAACTGAGTGACTCATACTTCTAGATTTTTCATAGTTTTCCTTCCAAGGAGCAAGCACCTTTTAATTTCATGGCTGCAGTCACATCT
>JADEYB020000029.1:42867749-42887571 GCA_015832495.2 Alces alces | reverse complement strand
TGGAGCCTGACTTGAAAGATTTTGAGCATTACCTTACTAGTGTGTGAAATGAGGGCAACTGTACAGTAATTTGAATATTCTTTGGCATTCCCTTTCTTTGGGATTGGAATGAAAACTGCCTTTTTCTAGTCCTGTGGCCACTAATGAGTTTTCTAAGTTTGTTGGCATATTGAGTGCAGCACTTTCACAGAATCATCTTTTAGGATTTGAACTAGCTCAGCTGGAATTCCATTCCTCCACTAGCTTCATTTTAGTTTTGCTTCCTGAGGCCACCCTGACGTCACCCTCCAGGATGTCTGGCTCGCAGTGCATGACCACACCATGACTATCTGGGTCACTAAGATCTTGTTTGTACAGTTCTTCTGTGTATTACTGCAGTCTCTTCTTAATCTCTTCTGCTTCTCTTAGGTCCTTGCCATTTGTGCTTGACATTACTGTCATGACAGAAATCACATCCTTAGTCTCTGTTGCAGGAAGGTGGATGTTCCTAGGACTTAAATCTCAGTTCTCACTACTGAAGTCTTCAGGTTTTTATGACAGACTGAGAATAATCCTGTTCTTGCTGTAAAACAGAGAATATGTTCTCAGTAAACCAAGCTTGCGAGATAAAAAAGTTTACGTTGCACCTATCAATGGCTTTCTGATCGGTTCCTCTGCGTGGACCAACCGTAGGGTGTTTCAGGTGAATTGTTTCACAATATGCTTGAAATTTCTACTTAAGAGGAACTTCTTTTCTAAAATATATTAATTACATGAGATCAGTTGCCTAAAGATTTAAGCCTAGTTAGAATTAAATTGATCACACAAAAGTTCTTTTTTAAAAGTTTTGCTAGTTGTAGTGAACAGCAATTTATTAAAAATGGACGTCACAGTTATTAACTTTCCTGGCATGCCAGTTGGTGGTAGGAATGAAATTTGGTTGTGAGCACAATTGGGTTTGTTTTTAGGTTGGGGTACTTTGTGTTTTACATGATTATAACCAGATTTGAACTGTTTATTGGTGAGTCTGGCATGTGGTTGGCCCAACCACTGCACCATGGACCTCTGAACTGTTTATTAAATCATGACAGATGACAGCTGATAAAAATGGACATTAAGATTATCTTGCAGTGGTTTGCAAGGAGCATTCTTAATTTTAATGAGAAGCTTCCTTGCAGCTTTTAGAAAATATCTATTTGCATATTGTGCCCTGAATCAAATCCGGTTCAAGATAACATACTGATCTGTGCTTCTGTAAATAAATTTGCATTTGTTATTTGGAATTTAGTATGTTTATAACCTTCACAGGCTATAAGTGGATTCTGGTATAAGATTCTGGAATCTTATCTTTTTTATTTTATTTCACATTGGTAGATTAGTGTTGAGTATTTATAGACATTTTTGACTATTTTAAGGGCTTTACAAAAGACTATAATAGTTTCACCACTTATACAGTGATAAGAAAGGATGTCTAATTTGGAGAAGATTTGGATAGTAATTATGTTTTACTCTTACATAAAAATAAACACAAGCTTATGACTTACATATATTTAAATTATTCTTAAATTTGACTTTTTGAAGTTTCCCATGCAATGTAATTTTCAGTTCTGTCTTTCTGACAGACTCGGTGATGTAACAGAGCATGTGACAGGAAGTACTGTTTCAAAGCATTTAATGTCAGTGTGGCAGGAGAGAATAGTATTAGGACAACACGAATTGCACACACATAATTGTCTTTCAAAGAACCATCCTGAAGAAGGAGAAGACACTGTTTAGAAAAGAGCACCTGGGAACATCTATTTTTGCAGAGAAAGTTCTGCTGCATGGGCAGCCTGCTCTGTGGCCACCACACCTAGTTCTGTGGATGTGTGCACCTGAGTCACACCTGGGAGCTCAGGAGATGTGACTGCCCCAATGTCGAGTCATTAGACCCACTCACACACGCACGCGCGCACACACACACACACACACACACACCCCACACACGGGTTCATCATCGTTTGTCAAAGTCCACAGTCCATATAGTCAAAGCTATGGTTTTTCCCGTGGTCATGTATGAATGTGAGAGTTGGACCATAAAGAAAGCTGAGTGCCGAAGAATTGATGCTCTTGAACTGTGGTGTTGGAGAAGACTCTTGAGAGTCCCTTGGACAGCAAGGAGATCCAACCAGTCCATCCTAAAAGAGATCAGTCCTGAGGATTCACTGGGAGGACTGATGCTGAAGCTGAAACTCCAATACTTTGGCCACCTGATGCAAAGAACTGACTCATTGGAAAAGACCCTGATGCTGGGAAGGATTGGGGCAGGAGGAGACGGGGACGACAGAGGAGGAGATGGCTGGATGGCATCACTGACTCGATGAGCATGGGTTTGAGCAGGTCTGGGAGATGTGATGGACAGGGAGCCTGGCATGCTGCTACCCGTGGTATCGCCAAGTGTTGGACACGGCTTAGCAAGTGAACAATAACAACAAAACCTGCCTGATCTCAGAGTCACGACTGAGGACGAGGGGCTCTGCTTTCACCCTCTTTCCATTCTTTCTGTTTTAAAGAAAATCAGATGCTCTGTCAGGTGGGGAAGATGTCCTGTTAAGGTGCTCTCTGTCCGCTGCCGTCGTGTCTGATGATGGAGTGGACTGTCCTGGTTGAAAGGCCAGGGCTTCTGATGGTGTCCTTTGTGTTTGAGAGAAAAGGGGATGAACTGTCATAACAAGCAGTTTACCTCCAGTGGTGGTTGAAGGGTGTTGGCTTGTGATTCAGAACAAAATAGTGGGCAGTACAACGTGCCAGAAGGGGATAATGCAGTGAGATGCCCATCTGGTCGGTCCACACGTGGTGTGAGGTGTGAGGAGGGGGTCAGAAATTCAGGCAGCCAAAATGAAGACAGCCTGGGCACTTAGAACAAAATGAAGACAGAGCCTGGGCACGCCTGGGCACTTAGAAAGTCAACTTAACTGTTCGTCCAGAAGATTTATTTATTGCTCATCGTTGAGCTTTAGAATATAGTCAATTATGAACTTACAGATCAGTATACTGTTCAAAATTTTTGAAATACTTATTATCACTTTGTAATTTATTGTGCAGTCAGCTTTAACAATTAAACTAGTTTCTATTGTTTGGGTTTTAATGTTTTTCTTTCGACTTTGTAAAAAATTACATTGTGAGAAATTAAAACAATAGAAAAGAAAACTCAGAGAATTCTCAATTCAGTCCCTATTCACTCCATCTGGATATTTCCTGCACGTGTTGGTAATCATTTTGGTTATTTTCTAGGTTAACTTATGTTTATTATAGTTACTTTTGGAAAATTAATATGTACGTTCTTCATCTCCTTATATATTCCTCTCCTTACAACAGCCTCCTTCAGACGGAAGCTGTCACATGCTGTGTGATGCCAAGCTGCCTCAGCTTGCCTTGACCTCGGCTCCCTGCTGGCGTGTGGTTGCGGAGCAGTCACTGCATGAAGGTGCAGTGTGTGCATTCAGCCAGTCCCCTACTGCATCCTCCCCAGGCTTTGGGGAATACAGAAGTGTTGCAGGTAGTGTTTCTGCGTACGTTGTTTTCTGTGGGCGAGGGCGTCGTGAAGTTAGAATCTTTTGAGGAGGCATCACAGGGTCGAATAGTAAAAGCACACTTCACTGGGGGATTTGAGTTTCTCTCCCTGGGGTAGTACGTTTTGCACTTAACTGAACAATTTATTTCCTTCAGGGGTTCACCAGTGGAGGCTGTCATCACAGGTTAACGTGTTTATGAGTCAGAGCTCTGATACACGGCTTCCCAGCTGGGAGCACAGGGCCCGCGCTTCCGGTTGACCAGGTGTATTTCCACCTTCACCTGTCTCCTGGTTATGCCTCTGGTGTGAGCTGTGGGTAATCTTACCTGCTCTCCTTGTCGGCCTCTAAGGTTTGTGCAAGATGTCCGTCAGATTTTAAAAGTTACAGTTTTCCAGTGGGAATCTGAGATTAGTTCTCTAACTTAATTGGGCAGAGTCTTTTTCCCTTATCTGTAGTGGAAGTGCTGTGACACCATCACCTAATTAAATGCTGACCAAACACGGCGCTGATGGTTAGACAAAAGCGCCACCTAGGCTTCCGGTGGCTAGTCCCGCGGACGGCAGGAAAGTCAGGCTGCAGCGGAGCGGCCCCAGGTGACGGGACCGCCGTCCTGGCCGTCTTGGGAAGAGCCTCCGGGGGCTTAGCTGTCAGCCTGTGTGCTCTGCTGAATGCATTCTCAGGCGTGAAACTGCTCTGTGCTGCCCTATCAGCGCACACATTTTGGAGCTGGTGAATGTGTTTAGTGTTCAGTTAAGGAATTAATTCCATTGCAGTATTATCTCTGGACAATTCATTGAGTGGTGATTTAATTTATTATCATAACATTATAAGCAGTAAAGATAAAGTGCAGTGAAGTAGTTGTAAAGCTTACCATTAATACTTGAATTTGCATTAGGTAGCGATTTGCCTCTACTTAAAAAAAAAACAATGTTTGAAATAATGCTCTTACTGAAATGCTACTTAACCACTCTTTTTAGTACCAACTGATAATAAATAAAGTGAAGACTTTTTGTGATTCAGAATTATGATGCTTTGCTGACACAATTAGTAAATTCCTTTGAATTTTGACCACATGATTTGCTCTTGTATACTGTCTCATCAGAGTTTTATTTACATCACATGAAACTAGCTGTCAGGGTGGTGGGAATGGTTTGGACAATCATTTCTAGAATGCGGGGTTACCCAACACCCATCTATGTAGAGATGATGTTAGCATAAGAATTTCCCCAGCACAATCCAATGATTTTAGCAGTGATTCTACATTTGTGCTTTGAGTTTCATTTATTTGGAGAATAAAAGCTATCTTCATTTCATATCTTAATCCAATTTATCTCCATCATTTTTGTAAGAAAGAGTGATTTCTCTCTTAAGAAATGTGTTATTACATGACAGAAAAGACCAGGACTGTGTTACATTCAGTGCTTTGGGTACTGAATTTCATTTTTAAACATAAACTAATGAGGTGTGTGTGGTTAGTACCACGTGGGCATGATGGGGTATGTGAACCATTTATTGAAAGTTAAGGGGGAAAAACGTCTAATAGGAAGTTCTCTAATTCAACCTGATATAACATTAGGGTGGAAAATTAGCTGATTTTTCTCATGTAAATTTTCCCAGATGAAGAAACTGTATAGAATTTAGTGTCAAGTATGTAATCACTGCAGATGGTGACTGCAGCCATGAAATTAAAGGACGCTTACTCCTTGGAAGGAAAGTTATGACCAATCTAGATAGCATCTTAAAAGCAGAGACATTACTTTGCAATCAAAGGTCCGTCTAGTCAAGGCTATGGTTTTTCCAGTGATCATGTATGAATGTGAGAGTTGGACTCTGAAGAAAGCTGAGCGCCGAAAAATTGATGCTTTTGAATTGTAGTGTTGGAGAAGACTCTTGAGAGTCCCTGGGACTGCAAGGAGATCCAACCAGTCCATCCTAAAGGAGATCAGTCCTGGGTGTTCATTGGAAGGACTGATGCTGAAGCTGAAACTCCAATACTTTGGCCACCCCATGCGAAGAGTTGACTCATTGGAAAAGACCCTGATGCTGGGAGGGATTGGGGGCAAGAGGAGAAGGGGATGACAGAGGATGAGATGGCTGGATGGCATCACCGACTCAATGGACATGAGTTTGAGTAAGCTCTGGGAGTTGGTGATGGACAGGGAGGCCTGGCATGCTGCGATTCATGGGGTCACAAAGAGTCGGACACGACTGAGTGACTGAACTGAACTGAACTGATGTACTTCTAACTACCGCAAAGTTTCTAAACTAGAACAGTGTCTCCGAAAGAGAGAAGCTGATTTTCTTGACACTATATTAGCTCACATTACCAGCACTTCAAATCAGAAAGTGTAATGACGTTAACTGGGAAAATGAAATGCCCTTCTTATATGTAACACACGTTAGATTTCCTTCTTCGGTTCTGATTTTACAAATGAGCAGGCTGAAGTTTGTTCACAGAGCAAACAGCCCGTTTGGTGGAGGAGGTCAGTTAAAAGCTTCTGAGTCAGAGCAGGTGGGTCAGGCTGTCTCCCTGGGTTCCGGGTCTTGGCCCAGGTCCCCAATGGCTAACGAGGAAGACCTCTGAGGGTCCAGGAGGGATGTACCTACACAAGGACCCGATTTAATTAGGCACCTCCTCCTTCCAGGGTCAAGAGTCAAGACAGTCCCCCCATGGGAAGTGGGCAGTGGCCCTGCGTTGATCTTTCAGGGAGGAGACTGCGTCGGGGCGCGTGCATCCTGTCCTCTGCCTGGCATGTGGGGCAGCTTGGGTGTGCATTTAGATCAGCGCGGGATGTGGGTGTGGGGGGGGGCATGTCGCCATCCTGGGAGGACTGTGTCCCCGTCCTGGGAGGACCAGACACCTCCTCCCTCCTGGCCTCTGCTTCCCACCCTTGGGTCCAGCCTGCCCGCCGGAGTCTGGGGTCCTCAAGGTGCGTCTCATCCGGAGGGTGTAAGCGCACCTGCAGAGGCCCCAGGGCAAGTGAGGAGTCAAGGTTCCCTCCAGGAAGAGAGGAAGCTGGAGCAGGAGGAGGGGCCCCCAGAAGGCCGAGGAGCTGCGGGGTCCAGCGGGGCAGCAGGGGCGTCCAGCCTGGCTGCTGCCACCAGGGCCTGAGCTCCGACCTCGGCGCTGAGCTCACATGTGTCTCTCTATGTCTGTGCCGCCTCCAGTGACGACCTGAGTCCTTTTCCTGACCTCGGGTGCCTGGCCTGTTGCTCAGGTGGGTGTTCGGCTGGTCCATCTTGTCTGTCTGCTTGGACTCAGGAAGGCGACGTGAAGTTTGGAGCCTGGATGGTTGCTTGGCCAGAGGGTGTCCTCCCTGTGCTGGGTGGACCAGTCTTGTTCCTGGAATGTTCTCCATTTAAACAAGGAGAGGTGCTTAAAATCCAGTGACTTGCCCGGGCCTGTGGGGTGTGCATCTGGATGATGGTGAATCTATTTCTAAAGCAATTCTCTGCAGTCAGAATGTGCAAATAGATGCTGAGTCTTTGTTTTGGAACATGGAGATTAAGAGGCTTTAATTTTTTGTTAAACACAATGTTTTGTTAAAGTGTGAAATATGAATTTATGCCTCAGGTAGGTAGAAAGTTATCCTGAGAATGTCCATAGCATGGGTCACGTCCCCGACCTGACGGCCACGTGAAGGTTTGGTCCATGGTTTGGTCCAGGCTGGCTGGCCTGACCACAGTGACCGTCCCTCTTGCTGGACAACTCAGTGACCCATGGCGTCAGGAAGCTTGGGTGGCGAAAATGCTGTGGGTCCCGTGGACTCAGTGGTTCCCCAGGACCCCTCGTCACTGTGCCCGCCAGCTCCAGGTGTGCCCACGTCTCTGCTCCACGACCGCAGCTTCTTGACTCGACCCAGCAGGTGCCCCGAGGAGCCGGTGCCTGAGCTGGGAGGTGGTGCAGCGTAGCTGCGGGTGTGGGGGGTAGGGTGTGGTCTGCACTTCGAACGGCTCTTGAGGGCAGGGGTCTGCAGACTCTTCCAGCGAAGGACCCGATAGTGCTTCCTGCTGCGTGGCCTCCGAGGCCAGGACTCTGTCCAGCTCTTGTGGGGGCCAGTGGCTGCCTCGTGTGGAGAGTGAAGAACTGGCATTGTGTGTGCTAACAAAAGTACTCACCAGGAAAGCGTGCCTTCATTTAGCTCCTTGTGCCACGAGATGAGTCCCCAGAGAAAGATTTACCATGAGATCTCGCTTACACGTGTGATCTAAAAAAATAAAAAATAAAACCGAAACCACACTCACAGAGAACAGGCTGGTGAAAGAGGCAGGGTGGGGGTAGAGGGGGAAGTGGTGAATTTGGTTTTATATATATATAAAATTTAAATAAATAGAATTAAAGAGAGAACTGATGGATCCTCTCAAAGGTACGAAACGGGATTGCCAAAAGAAGGATGAAGAGACAGTGAAACTTTGAAAATGTCGCTGTAGTCGGTGTCTGCCCAGAAGTGAACGAGGACAGCCTGGTGGCGAGTCCGTGCTGTTCCAAGCAGACACCTCAGAGCCCGCCAGGCGGCTGAGCCCCACTCTGCCGAGGCTGGCCCCCTTGTCTCCTTCACCTCCCCCTCCTTTGGCATTTTAAAAGTCTCAGATCAGTGGTCGTAAGAGTCTCGGAGCCCCTGCTGCCGCTCACTGTCTGAGCGGGGACCTGCGGCCTCGGGCGCGTCCTCCCTGGTGTCTAAGGGCCCACGGGTCGGTGGTCACGGTCTGCGCTCCATTTCATCAGAGTTCCTACCTTGTTTTTAGAGCCCTGTTACCATCTCTACAGAAGTATCCAGTGCCTCCGGCTGGATCCACTGGTCAAAATCTTTGCAAAGGGCCTATTACCATTGTACTGTAAGGATATTTGTGCATCACTCATTTCTGTTAGGAATTTTAAGCAAGATTGCTTCTTCTCATTGTAACTACATTCTCACAGAGCGAATGTGTAAGTTTCCACTACCAGACTGGAGGAAAAAAAAAAGAAACCAACAGCAAATAGATTACTGTGGCAAACATGCTCTTGTGGCAGGGCTGGTTCTTCAAATGCAGTAGATGGTGGCTTCTACAAGCCCCTTCCCAGAAAGCCATTGCGGGGAGGATGTCAGGGGCTGGCCTGCCCTTGACCTCGGAGCTTGGAGCAGCCCGTCCTTCCTCAGGTCAGCAGCTCCCATCGGGCAGTCTCCTGCTCACGCTTAGTAGCATCCAAACTGAGCATTTGTGCCATTTTCTTTTGTGATATTGTGAGTTACAGTGTAAAGAAATTTAGTGCAGTAAAGATGGGTCTTACGATTATGCAGGAGAAGCTGTCTTCTGAGACTTAGTTATTAAGTGTCTCAACCATAGGATTGTTTTGACACGTGCCGCCCAAGTTTGCCTGAACCCTGCCGCATTCAGCAACGACAGCTAGCAGTCTCCACAGTGAGAACCGTGTGCCTGTTTATTGTCAGAGTCAACTGGAAAGGCCTCTCCACCGAAATCCCGGGCACACTGGGGACACTTAGACTCGTGGGGCTTATTCTATTTCCACTAACTGTTGGCTCTTTCCAAATGGGCTCACGTTTTGTTTCTGCCTTTTTCCAGACCGAAATCCTTATTCAGACTATTCCCCTTGACAGTCAGTTCCTCTTTGCAAACCTGTAAGTTTCTGTCGAACATGTGGAACCTGGTGTAGACCCCTTGCTGGAAGCAACAATATCTCTTAGTGCTGATAAGGATCTTCACTTTCACTTTTGGAGTCAGATAAATCCCCACTTATAATATATAAAGACTTGTCTCGATAACTTCAGCAACAGTGTCTGAGTGACTGACAGCTGAATCTGGTAATAATAAATGGTAATGCATTCATTTTTTTGTGATTGTTCTAATGTCTTTTATGACTTTTAAATGCGTGTACACGTCTCTTAAGATTTTTCTCACAATTGGATTTCATTTTAAAACGCAGTTTAAGGAAGTAGATGTCTATTTTAAATAACACTGAAATGCTTTTTATGTGTCAAATCCAAGTTATTCAAATGTCATTCCATTTTGTTGAGTCTTTTGATCTTTGGGGCTCATTATAGCAGTCTATTTTTACAGAAATAGAAATCATTCAACAGCATAAGAGTCCTACCTTTTTTCCCTTCGAGAAATGCATCTTAAGTAGGTCATTATTGACAGATCTCGCTTGTTGCCTTTGATGTCTATAAAATCATGGGGATGGATGGTGGGGTGAATCTGATGTCCGAGTGGCAGTTACAAGGTCAGTGTCACTGATTAAAGTCTGACTCAGATTTTAAAGCCAACGATTAAAGTGCCTTATCTGACGTTTTCCTTGGATCATGGAAACATACAAGTCCTGCCTCTTACCACCACGGGCAGCCGGCTGTGTCTCTGGGCACCTTCCTCCCTGTGGGAGGACGGGTGTGTGTTCAGACCTTCCGTGTCCGTGTGTGGAGAGCTGGCCAGACGCTGCCTGCCCACTGCTGAGCCCCGCCGGGCTGTCCTGGGTGGGGCTCTGGACTGGATGGATGGGGGCAGGCGGTCAGTCAGGAGGAGCTGAGGTCAGCGGCCCTGGCTCCAGCCCAGACCTGCTCCCGGGCCCCATGCAGCCCCAAACCCATGGTCGCCCCCTCCCCGCCTTTCACCTCCAGCCCCCAGAAGTCTGATCCTTTCTCCTGCTTCCATCTGGGTCGTCCTCAAAGCTCCCTGCCCTGAGAGTGTCCCAGGGAGTTTCCGGACCCCGCTCCCCTTGCCTGTGACGTGCGGGACCCCCAGGCAGTGGTCCCCAAAGCTCGGCCAGGATGCCCTCAGGGACCCGCACCGTCTCCTGAGATCCCGGCCTCAGCCTTTCTCCTCCTTCCTCCCTTCCTCCCACAGCTTGGCCCCAGCCCCACCGGCCCCAGCTTCTCCCAGCAGCTCCTGCATCCCAGGGCCCTGAGAAGTCCTGGGGCTCCGTGTAGAGTTTCTCTCTACCGTTGCCAGCCTCAGGGTGGTTCCACTCATCCCAGGGATGAGTGATCTGTCGATGCCAGGGAAACCTTGTGTCCTCAAACACAAAGTCCCTTTCTTTGTGTTCCAAATTAAAATAATTTGGAGCTTTCCTTTGAAATTGGCATCATGCCTGATGGCAGGTATCAGTTCACAAGCAGTGATGGCAGCCGTCATTTCCCAGGAGGTGGGACTTGTGACAGCATAGGCATCCCGCCCCGCGACTCTGCTGCTGCTGATGCCTCTGAGGTGGGCAGAGCTCGGCCTCGGAGGTGGGCAGGGCTCTGCCTCGGAGGTGGGCAGGGCTCAGCCTCCAAAGTGTGCCTGTGGACAGAGCTCAGCTGCCCACAAACGCAATGGTTTCCGAGTTTGCTCTGCGTTCATTTTTCTTTTTCAGCTTTCAGTTAACGAGGTGGATGGATTTTCAGCTGATGCCGATGCTCATCTGAAGTCAGAGGTTTACAGAAAGTGGGTGGGCGTGTGTTGTCAGGAGCACCGGGAGGTGTGGTGAGCTGCCCACAGGGCCCCACAGACCTGCCCTCTCCCCAGGCCCCGTCCCTCTGCCCGGGGTCATTTCTGTCACCCTCAGCCGGTCCTTGGACGGAGAGCATTCAGCCAGAGTGTGTGTGATGGTTTCTCCCACGTAGTTTTGCTTTTTGTGCCTTGTTAGGAAAGACTTCCTAAGCCAAGAATATATTTATTAAAATTTTCAATTCATCTTTAACACAGCTGGAGTAAAGTAAGGGTCCGATTCACAGTTTCCTCTTGGGGCTCACTGTTGTCCTGATGGTGTTTATTCTTGTTCCTCACCATCAGCGACGCCCGCCGGCACCCGCCTCCATGCTCAGAGGGGCTCTTCCTGGGCGCTCCTCTGTTCTTGTGGCCAGTTTTTCAAACCCTGTTATCATTTTCCCCCACAATTTCCATCATTATAAATGGACAGTGTCATATCCTTCAATTATAACATGCAATGAATATCAACATACATTTTGTGTATCGCTGTGAAGAGTAAGGCTGTCCATGAAATATTGAAAGAACATCCTTTGTAATACACTCCTTGGTTTCACAGATGCTAAATTATGAACAAAAATCCATGTTAGAACCAGTGGCAAACCTCCCACCACTTCTTTTCTATAAGTGCTTCAACTCCTCTTGGCCTTGTTTTCCCTTTAATCGGGGTCTCTCTGTCAAGGTCTCGACTGATTCATATCCTGGGTAGAGTACAGTGACTGCGTAGACCAGTTTGGGGACAGTTTCCCATCCAGGCATTTCTCTATTCAGTTAGTATTTCTTTAGTATTTTTCAATGAAGGATTAAATTTTTTCCTTTTAAGTATTCATGCTGTCTTGCATATTCTTGAATAACTAATGGTTTGGGGGCAGAAAGACATAGTCTCAGTTTTTTTCTCCTGGTTCTATTGTATAAATGCATGAGTCATACTGATAGATTCCACTTTTATCCATCCATATTTCTAGATGTTCATAATTTCTCAGATATCTGTACATTTCTCTGGTCTTATTTATGGACATTATTATCATCTGTGAATATTGTTAATGTAGTAAATTGTTTATGCCTTTAAGAGTATTTTTCCCTACCTCATGGTGGGCAAAGGTAAACTGAGAAATTCTGAATCACAGCAGGGGGGTTGAGAATTCTATCATCTCACCTTCTAGAGTGACATTTACTGGAGAGGTTGTAACCAGCCGCTCTGTTATAGATTCACAAAATTAGTAAGCATCTCTCTCAGCCTCCAAGAGGAAGTTTTCCATATTCAACACAGAATCACTGATGTTCTGAGTCTCATTTAGAGGTTTCCCAGATGGTTGGGAAAGATACCTTTTAATAAAAGGCTTTGTCATGAATGACTTGTCAGGTGTTTTTTGAGGCTTGTACATAATCCTACAGGAGTCTCCGTGCTCTGAGCTGTGGTGTGGGGGCTCCCAAGAGTCCCATCCACCCGCCCTGTGTGGTCCAGTCCTGCCTCCATCCTGGGCTGGGCTGTGTGTCCACGGCACTGGGCAGGAGTGAAGAAGCTCAGTTATAGGAAAGACAGCTCCTGACTTTGGAGTTCTTTGTAAGCTCTGTGCGTGAGTCTTTATCAAACATGTGCTACCCAAACCTCTCACTCTGTGGGCTCCATTCTTCTCTCCTAATAACCTCTTACTGAACAGAATCTCCCAATTCTAATACAGAATACTTTATCAATTTCTAATTTATAGTTAGGGCTTTTTTGCAAGTTGTTGACCTTTACTCCAGGTAAACCTTACTCCAAGTTATTGAAGATATTTTCATTTTCTTATAAATATTTCATTCTTTGCCTTCATTTAGAGCTTACGTCCAGCAATGTTTGATTTTTTTGTACACTATGAAGCGGGGTTCACTTTTCTGTGTGTTGCAAAGACTGTTCTTCCCAGACCTCATGCAGGGCCCCGTTCACGGCCCGAGGGGAGTGTGTGCCGCGTCCGTCTCGGTTCTTGGCTCTCTGCTCCTTGGCCCTGTTCTCCTTGAGCTCACGCCCGATTTCAGCTGCTACAACCTTTGAATGGTTCTTGATGTCAGTCTGTGTACATATGAAGCTGTGTTTCTCTTTTCCAAGATTACCTTGACTACACTTGAGCCTTGTTTCTATCTAAAATTGAGACCCGCTTTGTCAATTTCTAAAAGTATGCTGAGGTTATGGTTTTCTGTTGTTTTGAATCTCAGATTACTCTGGGGAGCAGTGACACCTTGGCCATGTGAGTCCATCCGTCTCACGAGCGCGATCTGGTCTATGACGTTTAGGTCCCCTCATACCCTCCTTCTGTGTCAGTTGCTGAGTCGTGTCCGACTCTTGCGACCCCGTGAGCTGTAGCCCCCCAGGCTCCTCTGTTCATGGGATTCAGGCAAGACACTGGAGTGGGTTGCCATCCCCTCCAGGGGGTCTTCCTGACCCAGGGATTGAACCCAGGCGTCCTGCATTGCAGGCAGCTTCTTTACTGACTGAGCCACCAGGGAAGTCTCTTAATAACATTACTAAACATTTCAGTGGAGAGACCTTACATGTCTTTTATTAGATTTATTTCTAGATGTTGAGGACTTTTTAATGCTGCTGCACGTTGCATCTTTTTACGACTTCCAGTTGTCACGCTTGTAGCTCATGTGTTGGCATGTACTTTCAGAGTATTGGCAGAGTAGAGAGCACTGACATGCCATGAGCTGTCGCTTATCTGTTTTCCCACTTTAGGTTTGTCTCCGCGCTCAGGAGCGTCAGTGGAAAAGGCTGGCTTGGTTTCTGCTTTCCCGCCTTTGGGCCTCGTCTGTCTGTAAAGGCAGGTGTGTCCCCCAGGGCGGGAGCTGCCGGGCCCAGCTGTGAGGGTGAGCAGCCGCAGGAGGAAGTTTTCATAATCAGCACAGAGAATCACAGATGCTGAGTCTCCTTTGAGCTTTCCCGGAAGGTCGGGGAAGGTACCTTTTATTAGAAAGCTTCGTCGTGAATGACGTTTGTCAGGTGTCTTTTGAGGCTTGTTTGTGATCCTACAAGAGTCTCCGTGCTCTGAGCTGTGGTGTGGGGCTCCCAGGAGCTCCGCCACCCGCCCCGTGTGGTCCTGTCCCACGTCCATCCCAGGCTGGGCTGTGTGTCCACGGCGCTGGGCAGGAGTGACGATACTTGGTTACAGAAAAAGCAGCTCCGTTTTGGGGCACGCTCTTCCTCTCGGGTCACCCTTTCGGGGGGACGCCTGCTGTGAGCGGCCAGTGGGAGGAGCCCGGGCCCAGCCAGGGTCCGCTGCTGGAAGCCCAGGAGCAGCTGGGGGCTGGTCTGTCACCCGGAGCCCACTCCCCCCCGACTGCCGCCCCCATGACCGACCACGGCCGCAGGAGGCCCACAGAGAAGTGCCAGGCAGGCCCCTCCAGATCCCAGGAGCCCTGAGGTTTGGGCTGTCTCACTAGGCCCTGGTGGGTGACTGTTACACGGAGTAAGTGACACTGACATTCAGGGGAAAAGCTACATTCCCTTCCTTGTTCATTGCTCAAGATGTATGTTCATTTTTATATTTTTCTGCATCTGGTTTGGTAATATTTTCTTTAGGATGTTTGCATTTATGTTCAAGAAGGTGAAAGATAAGTTACTTTACTTTGTTATAACCTCCTTGCTGGGTTTTGTGTCCAGCTTGGCTTGAGTTTATACAAGTTAAATGGTGTTCCTTTTTAGTTTTTCTCAAAGACTTTGTGAATTTTTTTTTTCTTGAAATATGTGGAATTCACTGATGAAGCTGGTATAGCCCTAGAGTTTACTTTGTAAAAGAATTTTAATAGTGGATTCAGCTTTTAAAACAAATGTAATAATATTTGCATAAAAATAGTGATGAATAGGAGTAACCAGGTGGGTGTGGCTGTCCCAATAAAACTTTATTCACAGAAACAGGCCCTTGGCTACCCTGAGATTAGATTGATTTTCAACAGCTTTTTAAAAATAAAAATGCATTGAAAGATGTAACTGTTCTTTGAAACACCATTTCAAAGAGCTGTAACGTCATTCAAAATACATCCTTATTTCCACTGTGATTTTTTAAAATTTTTTATGGCTTCTTATTTATTGATTTATTTAAATTGGAGGCTAATTACTTTATAATATTGTGGTTTTTGCCATACACTGACATGAATCAGCCCCGGGTGTACATGTGTCCCACATCCTGACCCCCTCCCTCCTCCCTCCCCATCCCATCCCTCTGGGTTATCCCAGTCCACTGGCTTTGAGTGCCCTGTTTCATGTATCAAACTTGGACTGGCGATCTATTTCACATATGGTAATATGCATGTTTCAGTGCTATTCTCTCAAATCATCCTACCCTCGCCTTCTCCCACAGAGTCCAAACTCTGTTCTTTATATCTCTGTCTCTTTTGCTGTCTCACATATAGGGTCATCATTACCATCTTTCTAAATTATATATATATGCGTTCATATATTGTATTGGTATTTTTCTTTCTGCCTTACTTTACTCTGTATAATAGGCTCCGATTTCATCCACCTCATAAGAACTGATTCAAATGCATTCTTTCTAAAAGCTGAGTAATATTTCATTGTGTATATGTACCACAGCTTTATCCATTTGTCTGCCGATAGACCTCTAAGTTACTTCCATGTCCTGGCTATTGTAAACAGTGCTGCGGTGAACTTTGGGGTACATGTGTCTCTTTCAATTCTGGTTTCCTTGGTGTGTATGCCCAGCAGTGGGATTGCTGGGTCATATGGCAGTTCTGTTTCCAGTTTTTTAAGGAGTGTCCACACTGTTCTCCATAGCGGCTGTGCTAGTTTGCATTCCCACCAACAGTGTAAGAGGGTTCCCTTTTCTCTGCACCCTCTCCAGCATTTATTGTTTGTAGACTTTTGGATAGCAGCCATTTTGACCAGCGTGAGATGGTACCGCATTGTGGTTTTGATTTGCATTTCTCTGATAATGAGTGATGTTGAGCATCTTTTCTTGTGTTTGTTAGCCATCTGTACATCTTCTTTGGAGAAATGTCTGTTTAGTTCTTTGGCCAATTTTTTGATTGCATTGTTTATTTTTCTGGTATTGATAAAATGCTTGTATATTTTGAGATTAATTCTTTGTCAGTTGCTTCATTTGCTATTATCTTCTTCCATTCTGAAGGCTATCTTTTCACCTTGCTTATAGTTTCCTTAGTTGTGCAAAAGTTTTTAAGTTTAAGTAGGTCCCATTTGTTTATTTTTGCTTTTATTTCCATTACTCAGGGAGGTGGGTCATAGAGGATCTTGCTGTGGTTTATGTCAGAGAGTGTGGTTTTTACACCTTTGATCTGTGGTGGTTTAGACGTTTGTTAATCAATGTTGAGAAGGAGTTTTGGTGCTCTCTTTTGCTGCTCACTTTCCACTGTGGAGAAAGTGAGGACACGGTCCTTCTCACTGAATCACAATCGGTGATTCTGACCCTGTGAAAAAAATTTCGTATTGGAGTATTTTTAAAAAATTTTTATTTAGTCGCTAAGTCATATCTGACTCATTTGCAACCCCATGAACTGTAGCCCACCAGGCTGCTCTGTCTATGGGATTTTCCAGGCATGAATACCAGAGTGGGTTGCCATTTCCTTCTCCAGGGCACCTTCCTGACCCAGGGATGGAGCCCACGTCTCCTGGCCTGGCAGGCAGAGTCTTTACCGCTGAGCCACCTGGGCAGCCCCAAGTTGGACAATAGTTGACTCACAGTGTTGTGTGTGTTTTAGGGAAAGAGCAAAGTGATTCAGTTTCCCTGTCTAGATAGCTCCAAGGTAATAAGTTATAGTTTCCCGAACAGTAGGTCTTCGTTGGTTACCTAGTGTATATATAGTAATGTTAGTGATATATAGTGTTGTTTTGATCCTAGACATGTATTAAATATTCTGTTTTTATCTGCAGTGAAGATTTTTTAGCAGGAATCTCAATTCCACTAAGTTATTATAAGAAGAAAATCATACCGTGTTACTGTTTCTTTGTTCTTAATGTTCTGTTCCTTCAGCGGGAAAAGCTTTGTGTTGACCACGGATCAGTGTCCACCAGCCCTGCCCTCGGGGGCTGTGTGTCCCGTTGTTTCTGCTCCAGCCTCAGCCCTGCCGGCGCTCACTCCTGGGGCCTGGCTGGGGCTCTGTGGGCTCTGGGACCGTCCTCTGGTCCCGGGTGGCAGACCAGGCCCCGGCGGCCTCACCAAGCATCCCACCTGCCCTCTCCCCTCCCCCAGGTGCGGGGCTGCGTCTGAGGCCATGCTGGCCAGACTTCTGGGCAGGAGCCGGGGGGACGGGGTGGCCGTTCCTGTGGTCTCCCGTGACCCAGGCCACCCACTGGCCAGGCCCCGCTCAGCCTGGGGCCCGTCCGTGACTCCATGTGGAGGAGCCAACCTCTCTAGTTTAGCCAGGGTGCCTTTCTGACTCATCCATTCTTCACTTTCTAAAAACATGTTTTATACAAATCCTGTAAAAACTGATCAGGAAGAAATATTAAAACAATTCCACGATTTTGTTGAACTGTGTTGTTGGAGGAGATTCCCAAGAGTCCTTTGGGCTGCAAGGAGATCCAACCAGTCCATCCTAAAGGAAGTCAGTCCTGAATATTCATTGGAAGGACTGATGCTGAAGCTGAAACTCCAGTACTTTGGCCACCTGATGCAAAGAACTGACTCACTGGAAAAGACCCTGATGCTGGGAAAGATTGAAGGAGAAGGGGACGACAGAGAATGAGATGTGTGGATGGCATCACCGACACAATGGACATGGGTTTGGGTGGACTCGGGAGTTGGTGATGGACAGGGAGGCCTGGCGTGCTGCAGTCCGTGGGGTTGCAGAGGCGGACACGACTGAGCGACTGAGCTGAACTGAATCAAACCCTTGTGAGATGCGCGGGTGTGTGGTGAGCACAGCTTGTTTCAGCCCGGGCGCGTTTGCCGGGGCCCCTGCTCTCTCTCCTCGCCCCACCTCTGCTCTGTTGCAGGCTAAAACTGGGGTTGCCTTGGTGCACAGCGAAGGGTGTGGCCACGCCTATGACGTCCGCCTGAAGCTGACGAAAGAGGTACTGACGATTCAGAAACAGGAGGTCATCTGTGCGAGTGGCAGCGGTCCCCGGGCAAACGTAAGTGCCCTGCATCGGCAGCCCCAGGGCTTGTCTAGACCGTGCCACGCCGATGCGCGAGAGGGGCTCCCCAGACGGACGCTCCGGGGGGTCCTGCAGGACGTGGCCTGACGGTCCTCAGCCCTGCCCAGATGTCCAATTATTGCAAAGCAAGGTGTCTTTTCAAGTTTGTATTGTTTGCTCTCTCGATGGCTTTCTTAATTTTATTAATATATTTTCCTTGAGGAGCTTTATATTAAAAACATCCCCAGAGAGCACACCATGAGACTGAGTATATTCTCATGGGAAACTAGAAAGCTGTGATGAGCAAGGTCACCTCCTTCCTGAAGGAGGAAGCACTCCAGGGTTTCTACCCAGAACCACAGGCAGCGAAAGGTACAGCAGGTGCTTTTCAGAGTCTACCTGTTCCTTGCCTCCTGGATGCAAATAGAGTTTTCACATAAAGCTTTGTCCTTCTTGCCTTCAATTATAAGTGAAAGGTTCTTAATGTGTTGGATGTATTAGAATATTGAATAAAAATTAGAGAACAATGGTTTTGCTAGTTTTATCTCTAAATTTATCTTGAGACTACTGCAAATGATGTATTAAATATATAACACATTATATTTGAAGTTTCCTGGTTTCCTCCCAGTGGGCTTAAATGGCTAAGGATACACAGGTGCATTCTGTGCGTCTGTCTATTTATAATCTATGTAGATATTACCAGCATGTGTCACTACTCGTCCTCTGAATAGGCAGTCCCATTAGCTATAAAACTGATGAGCAACAAGCCAGCTGGAGGGAAGGGTGTTCCTTCTGCGAGATTCTGGAAGTACCCCAAGGCTCTGCCATCCCCAGGTGGGCTGGCTCTTCTGGGGGTGCTGGAGACGCCTTCTTTGTGGGTCTCTGAGTCCTTGTAAGCGTAACCACATAGAGGACATGGGCAGGACGCTTCCACCCAGCCTGTCTGCAGTCCTGTGGTCAGCGTGCCGTCCTCAGCGCAGGCGCCCCAATGTCACCAACGGAGCCGCGACCTTGCCTCCGCGTCCTCACACGCACATCTCCCCCTGGATGGCGTCCTCCTCCTTCTGTCCTGGAGCCCAAGGCCGCCCCCTGGTCCCGCCCCGGTTCTGCCTCGGTCGAGGGCGTCCCCTGCACATCCGGTGGCGGAGCCTCACGATGAAGGCGGGAGACAGGATGCTCCCCCTGGACCCTCAGGCCCGGGTTCTGCATCCCGTCCTCTCAAGGACACCCCTCGCCCCGCCCCACAGATCCTGCAGAGCCGCCTCCTCCGGCTCTTAGAAGAGTCCCTCGGAGCCAAGAGTGCCCCTCTCCAACAGGTGGGCAGCCTCGCGCTCACCCGCACAAGGCCCATCCCTCTGCTGATTGCCTTCCACGTGCTCTCAGGACCGTGGGCTGTAGGTGGAAAGGGAGCAGGAGGGACAGCCAGGGTGGTTCTGTAGCCACTTAAAAGTGGCACCTTTCTTAACAGTGAATTTGTAATCAATAGAAAGTTTCAGATAAGTTACAGTAAAAACAGGTAATGTTTCTACACTATATTGTCCAGTTCCGTTCAGTCACTCAGTTGTGTTCGACTCTTTGCAACTCCATGAGCTGCAGCACGCCAGGCCTCCCTGTCCATCACCAACTCCTAGAGTCCACCCAAACCCATGTCCATTGAGTTGGTGATGCCATCCAACCATCTCATCCTCTGTCATCCTCTTCTCCTCCCACCTTCAGTCTTTCCCAGCATCAGGGTCTTTTCCAG
>JADEYB020000029.1:42768482-42858340 GCA_015832495.2 Alces alces | reverse complement strand
CTCAGGGGTGGGGCCGGGTGGGGGTGAGACCCTCAGGGGCGGGGCCGGGGGCGGTGGTGAAACCCTCCCAGAGGGGCGGGGCTCGGGGTGAGACCCTCAGGGCTGGGGCCAGGGACCCTTCCGCAGGGCTGCCCTGGCTTGGTCCCCTCCCTGAGGAGGCAGGTTCGCGGTCACCCCAGAGGGAACCTGGAGCTGGAAGGCTTCTCTCCCGCTCTCACGTGGGGACCAGAAGGGTCGGCGGTCTGACATCCACCTGGCGTTGCATTTAGAGATTGGGCGGCTGGAAACTGTTCAGTTCAGTGCCGTTCAGTCGCTCAGTCATGTCCGACTCTTTGCGACCCCATGGACTGCAGCACGCCAGGCCTCCCTGTCCATCACCAACTCCCGGAGTTTACTCGAACTTACGTCCATCGAGTCGGTGATGCCATCCAACCATCTCATCCTCTGTTGTCCCCTTCTCTCGCCTTCAGTCTTTCAGAGTCTTTTCAAATGAGTCAGTTCTTTGTATCAGGTGACCAAAGTATTGGAGTTTCAGAGGTCAGAGCAGAATATAAAACCGTTTATTCAGTTATTCATCTGCAGACCGACCCACCTGCCCTCGAGGAGCGCCTTGTATGGATCGGACGCTTCTGGGCATTCCGGGCAGACACTGCCAGCGTACACTTGTGTCCAGTGGGGAAAACGGGCCGTCAGTGACCAGATCATATACACGTCCAATCAGTGACCACCGCCGTGAAGACAGCCAGACGACGCTGGGGCGTGCCGAGCAGCGGACAGAGCATCTCTGCTGTTACAGGGCGGCCAGCGGAAATCTCTCTGTGGGTGACGCTTAAGCAAATACTTGAATCAAACAGAGTGAGGGATGAGCAGGCCCTGCCAGGTGGCATCCCAGACTCAGAAAGGATGCAAGATGAAGGGTCGATGGGCCCGTTTGCTCAGAAACAGGAAAGGCCAGTGGGGGAGGGCAGCTGGGGAGGTGAGGAGGTGTGGGAGGCTGGGGCAGGGCCTGGGCTCTCATCCTGGAGAGGGACTTGGGTCTTGTTTATGAGTAAGGGGGTGAGGGGTCCAAGAGGGGTCATTTGGGACCGTCCAAAGCAGGGTCAAAAGGTCTGTTCTAAATTAAAAAATAAAAAACCCCTCGGGTTGCTGTCCGGAGAGTGTTCCAGAACCTGGGCCACACTGGGGTGCCAGCCTTGGGGCTGGAGGGGAGGGCACGGGAGGTCATGTGCCCCGCCGGCCATTGCCCTTGCGCGGGGTCAGGGTGGGCCGTCACAGGGACCCCTCAGTGAGGACAGGGGCTGCCCACGTCGGCCGGGCATGGCCCTGGGCACGCGGTTGTCACCCTTTGCCTTCTGGAGCCACAGCCTCGAGATCTGCGGAACGGAGCCCGGGGCACCGCGGGGCCTCCTGGGGTGTGGGGCCCCCGAGGCCTGTGAGCTGCTTTTCTGCAGCGCCCTGACCTCTGTTCCGGGTCTCACTGCCATGAGACGCTGCTGTCAGACTAGACTGGCGATGCGCTTGCCACACCCGTGAGATTTCGTTAATTAATTGTTCTGGCTGACTCAGTGTGACGCTTTCTCTTCCGCTTGGTCCTTGCCTCCCCTCTGGTTCTGTCTCCTCCACCCACACGGCAGCTCCTGCCTCTGTGTTCCTTCTGGGGCCACGTACCCCCCGTCCCCCGAGGAGTCCACGTACGTCCGCGCTCCAGGCTTCAGGAAGCGGGCGACCTCTTCAAGGAACGCCCCTGTTCACAGCCCATCCTGATGGTGCCTGTGGTTAAACTTTCTCTTAAAGTGAAGAGAATGTTTGTTTTTAAAAGTGTATCATTGACCTTCCAGGCTTCCCTGGTGGCTCAGACGATAAAGCATCTGCCTGCATTGCAGGAGACCTGGGTTCACCCCCTGGGTCGGGAAGATCCCCTGGAGAAGGAAATGGCAGCCCATTCCAGTACTCTCACCTGGAAAATCCCGTGGATGGAGGAGCCTGGGTTCAGCCCCCTTGGTGGGCTCCTTGGGAGGGGGGCTCACGCCTTGGTGACGACCCCCGAGGGCCTGGGTGGGGGCTCAGGACCCAGGACAGAGCTAGTGCTCGCCGGACGAGCGCCTCACAGGCCGGGCCGGAGAAGCCCCAGGAGCAGGCTCTGGATAGCAGCCTGCAGGTCACCAGGCAGAGCCTCACGGAGCCTGAGGACCCTGGCAGGGGGTCAGGTGGGCGGTGCAGAGCCTGTGGGGGAGCTGCTGTGATGCCAGGACCCGAAGCTTCTGCCCAGCTGCCCACCACCCTCCCCACCCTGTCCCCGGAGGCTTCTCCCCACGGGAGTCAGCTGTCAAGGAGCCCAGAGCGCTGGTCCTCCAGGCCTGCCACCAAGTCCCCCCACCACGACAGCCATCTGCTGCAAAAAGACAGTCACAGGCGGGGCAGGGGCTTCCTCGTCCCCCAACCCCCGCAGGCAGCCATCTCAGCGCTCCCGCCTGCAGCCCCAGCGGCTGGGCTGGGTGCACATCCTGCAGACTGTTTACTTAAAACTCTCCGCTGCGTGGATCCGAGCGGGCGTCCCTCCCGAGTCTGCTGGCCGCAGGGCTGCACACATCCTGTGTGTCCTCTGAGGGCGGAACCTCAGCACAACTCTTCAGACTGTGTCATCTTTGTTTCCAAAGTTGGTGGCATTTTCTCCCGTTCTGAGCCAAGAGTGTGTGATAGGAGGCTGGACGAGGGCTTCCCCGCCCCCTCCCCACCCCCAGCGCCCCCGTCTCTCGGCGCCTCTGGGTCAGGGTCTCTGTCTCTCCACTTCTGATCATCTTGCAGCACCATGTGCTCAGGCTGCTGGTGACCTCTGCCCCGAAGGGCAGGCTTCCTGGATGAGTTACCTTAACCCCAACTTACTGGAGGGAAAGCTCATCTGGATCGCCTTAGATGCATGTGCTAGCACTCTTACCTGCTCACAATGTGTAAACTTCAGGTGGTCTAAAATGGCTAAATAGTCAGCTTAGGTCATTCTTCACCAAGAGCAAGAGGTAACTGACACATGAGACCCGGTGGTAAATTCTAGAACAGGATGCTATGCTTCATAAACAGCAGACCCTGCCAATGCTGAGGTGTGACCACACGGCGGAAGGATGCTCTGGGCACTCAGGTCTGTGAAGGGCAGTTTCTCCTCCAACTCTGGGTCACTGGACCATGGCTGGAGTAGCCAGCGCTGGCAATTCTGGGCATTACAGTGAGGACCAAAGGGCTTTTACAACAAAGGAGCTAACGATCACATAAGTTTTTGCAGTAAGTGTGGAGGCATACATAACATTTTCTGATAGCTCACCCCTCTGATCTGAAGTGACGCTTGTGTGGCGGAAGGCCGCCTCCTCCTAGGGGACACCGGGTGTCTGCTTGTCTGCGGAGCCAGGATTGCTCGGGTTATTTCAGGCCAGCCTGCGTCTGCACAAGGCATCCAAGCAAACGTGGGGGTGAGTCAGTTCTCCCCAGACTCTTGCATTTTGATCTGAGTGTCCCACACCGTTTTTCAGGATAAAGCCCGCCACCGTGCTGCGTGGAGGCTGAACGTGTGTCGGGAAGCAGGGCTCCTTGGGAGTTGAGGGCGGGCAGGGGCTCAGCCCGGGTCGGGTCAACCCGGGTCCTGTGAGCACACCACCCGTGACCCCTGCTGGGTGACGGCCGTGCCCACGCTGACTGGTCCTGGGCTCAAAGGACTTGGCGCTTGTGAAGGACGATGAAGCGGGTCTGAGACACCAGAAACTCTGGGCTTCCCCCATTATTAACCCAGATTCTCAGTGCAGTTAATACCAAGACTTTAGGAGGCATTATTATTTTCTAATATTCCCCAGAAGTTCACGTGAATGAACATTTAACATGTCTGAATCTTACTAATTAGTTTGCAGAAAAAACAAATTATTTCTGTTATAACGCAATTGTATTGCAAAGAAAGATTAAATTTGCATAACCTCACATAACACTAGTGATAGCAATTAATTTGACTTGAAAAGGCAAGTATAACAGAATATAGAATATCTCCTTGTAGCTAGTTTTCATGTTTGAATATTTATGTGGATTAAAATATATTATGCTGTTTTTCCATTTTGCATCCTGACGTAATGACAAGGTTACCACAGAAATAAGCTGGAGCCACTTTCAACTGAAATCCACTTAACCTGTCTTAATCTGACCAAAAAGTTTATTTTATTTAGGAACATTAATTAAAATTTTAAATTAAAATCAAACTTTCATGATACTGTTTTATCATCCATTTTACCACTTTCCCTGGTGGCTCAGTCAGTAAAGAATCCGCCTAAAATGCAGAATATGTGGGTTTGATCCCTGGGTCAGGAAGATCCCCTTGAGAAGGAAATGGCAACCCACTCCAGTATTCTTGCCTGGAAAATTCCATGGACAGAAGAGCCTGGTGGTCTACAGTCCACAGGGTCCCAAGAGTCAGACACAGCGACTAAACCACCACCACCACCAATTTGTTTTTTAGGACTAAAAGTGTCCATCAAAGGGACACTTCAAAGATTTAATTGGAAAGTTTTTAAATTGACTTTTTTAAATGATGGAGAGAGAGATAGAGAGACAGATGTCTCCATCAGTAGGTCTCATCTAATGGGCAATGAAGGTTTTCTGGGCAAAGTCTCTGTAAATGGTAACTTCATTAGTTACCTACAATAACCATTGCGTTTAGTGGTGTAAAGATTGTATTTTATTTTCAAGAAAATTTAATATAGTTAATGACTAGAATATTAACAATTGACATTAAATATTTTTCTGGAATTTAAAGCATGCCACTGTTAAAAGAATAGCCTGTTAGTTGGTTTTCAATATTTAACCAAAGACATAAAATAAATCTAAATGAAGGCAAAAGATACCTGTGAAAATGCGCTCTGTGTGGGTCTCAGGCCATCACTCACCTGTGCTGTTTCTGACTGTGGTTGCAAGACGCCTTCGGCAGTAACCGTGGGGGACTTTGAGAACACAGAGGTTCTCTACTGATGGGACCTGGAAATTAGGCAGCAGACCCGGTCACACGGCGAGACCAAGGTCGCCGGCATAGAGAGAGAGGGGCCTGGGTCCTGTTTTCCCTGAGGTGGGAGGGGGCTTGTTTTCCAGGGATCCCTCTTTGTTGGTGAATTTAAACACAAGAGCGGGAATTTAAAGCCCAGGAAGAGCAAAAACAAGTGGCCCAAATGATCAGTTACTGAAATCAACCCAGATCTCTCAAACATCGGAGCTGGCGAGGGGCAGGGGTGGGGGTTTCCAGCTCTGTCTCGTGTGCGGACGACAGCATGTTGTCACGAGCTGGGCCCCTCAGAGGGGGTCCCTGGGCGAGCAGAGCCGAAGTCAGGCACTTGCATTAAAGAAAAGACAGCTGTCAGGGTTTATACTGCAAAATGCTTTACATTTGGTGCAAATTTGTTCAGTCATGTTAAAAGGAGGTTTCTTTCTTCCCCTATGATAATTGAAAAATTAAGTGGAATTATGCTGTAGAGCTTATACTCAAACTGCACAATGCAAAGATTTTCTTTCCTTTTTCCTTTAATATTCTGGGCACATTCCCTTTAATTAAAATAGTCTGTGTAAATGTGTTCCCAAGAAAGAGGGGGAAATCCTAAGGGACTTCTAGAATTCCTATTTTATTGTCTGTGTTGACTTAATGGAAAATTGGGATCAGACTTTCCACATGTGTAATGAAATCCTTCATTTGTGCTTCTCATTAAACAAAGCTCTGCATTTAAGTAACTCTCTTAATGTGCTTGAAATCAGCTGAATGTGAGGCTGCATTGGAGGGGCTGGTGCTGTGCTGCTGCATTTCCCCACACCCATGTACACACGTGCACGTGCACACAGACACACGTGCTCACGTTCTTACGTCACACATCCACACATGCATGTGTGTGCATGGACATGCACATGTGTACACAGATACAGATACACACACTCACCCACACAGACTCCCACATGCTCACACATCTACATGCATGCACGCATAGTCACACATGTGCACACACTCATACTCAATGTGCATATCTGTGCCCACGTGCATAGACTCCCCCCCATGCACATCCACATGCGTGCACACACACACACATGCAGATGCAGCTACCCACACTGACACATGTACCCATATGCACGCATGCATGCATTCACCCACACAGGCTCCCACATCCACATGCATGCACACACATGTGTGCACACACTCACACACCAGTTGCTGCAGACTCTCTGCTTCAGCCACCACAAGCAGCATGATGTCTCTGAGTCTCTGTTAACACTGTTGCCCCTTTTACGACCCTGCAGCCGACCAAACAGGGATGTTGTTCGTAGGGGACGCCCTGCTCCAGGTCAGTATCTTGAACTTCAGTCCTTAGCTCTGTTGCATGTTAGTTCCTGTTAGTTCTGAAGTGAGACTCATCAATTATTATCCTTAAAATTCTTAATTTGTCATCTTTTCAGGTTAACGGCATTAATGTAGAAAGTGCGACCCACAAAGAAGTGGTAAGTGTGTGATATTTTTACGGATGTTGTTCTTTTTATTAGATATTCTCTTATTCTGATTATTTTGTTTCTGTATGTGCATTTCATGCATGTGTTCATAGGGGCCTCTCGGATGCCGTGAAAGGTAGACTTGGTGGCTCCTATTTTGAAGATGGGGACTGAAATTCAGGGAGTGGGGAGCCCTCCTGGGTGGCTTGTGTGGAGCCTGTGAGGGTGCCTCTGGCTTTGCGTGCTCATCCACCGTGGAGGACGTCCCGGGAAGCTCACCCCTGGTGCATGTCTGAGATGCTGGCCCGTGGACTTGGGGGTCACAGGCTCTGCCCCAGCACCTTTCCAGATGTGAACCTTAACCAAGGTCGGGTCAGGCTCCACAATGCAGCATATTAGTGGTTCATTACTAAGAGAAGAATTCCTTTAACTCTCTCCAGGCATGGAGGTAAGATCTGTGGGCTGGATGGGACGTGTAGTTTAAGGTTTAGGTTCAAATGGATGACATATAATTTACTTCCTAAACCTAAAACTTGTGTTATTTATCAATTTCTGCAAAAGCTTGCTTTCTTAAGGTGAGAATACACACAGTAATTCAAAAAGAGAGCGCACAGCTAGGTAACTTTATCCCAGCCCTGGGGAAGTGAAAAGCATTCACCCAAAAGAAAAGCTTTTGAGTAAAAGATGTGTAAACTTAATACACAGAGGTATTCCAATATTTGACTAATATAAATATACTTTTTGGACCAAAGTATCAAATTATAAGTCCACAGTCTTATGTGATACAAAAGCCATGCTTGAATCAGCAAGGCTAATGACATACACAATCTCAGCTTTTCAGGTTCATGAAGTTCATAAAAATATTAAATGTGTAGAAGACCTCATAAATCACACAGTGTCACACCCTCACTTTTCAGGTAAATTCTAGATTCAGTTATTACTAAAAGGGAAAAGGCAGTTCTGCTCAACACAAAAGATCCACAGAGTGAACCTCACCTGCATCTCGTCTCCTGCTTTGGAAAAGCCTGACTACTTTAGGGTGACGAAAAGGTGTTTATGTCCCGCTTTTTACTGAGCCCTGTGTCCCCGTCCACATGGACACATAACATCACAGCAGACCCGGCCGAGAGGGAGCCTGCCTTAATCTTATTCAGCAAGTTCTGAGACCTCTCACCATTCAGAGAGGAAGGAAAATCAATGTTTGGAAAATTGCTCAGTCTGGCCTGCATGCAGAGGTTAGTGATGGCAGGGAGGTGGTGACGCCTCCCTCCCCCCAGTGGGACCCCCAGCCCCACGTGTCTGCCTCGGAGCCCCTTCTGAAGACACCAGCCTAAGAGATGGTGCAGAACTGCGTTTCTATGCAGCAAGGTCAGGGTTTTTTCCTAAATCTCAAATGTTAAATTCACATCTAGTCCGGTATGGCAGTCCAGGGTCTTAGGTGCTATGAGAGCCATTGATTTAAAAAACTGCCATAATCAATAAAAAGGCACTGACTCATTAGTGAGGCCTCCTTTTCGAGCTGAAATGGGTTCTTTTTTATGTGTGTTTTAGTCATGCACGGCTGCTTTGTTAATGCTAAGGTCTCAGGCCAGATCCTGAGTGCTGCTGGTTTTGAACTCACGAACCCTTAGAAATAAAGCCTTCCCTTGTGTTTAGAAGATGGTAGAAACAGAATCTTCCAGGTCCCAAGCCGCAGCCTGGCCCTGAACCCCTTGAACCCCCTGAACCCCCTGAACCCCTGAACCCCTGAAACCCCGAACCCCCTGAACCCCCGAACCCCCTGAACCCCTGAACCCTTGAACCCCTGAGCCCCTGAACCCCCGAACCCCTGAACCCCCGCGCCCAGCATCTTGCAGGTGGTCACATCGGTCACTCAGCAGATCAAACCTGCGTTTGGTAGAAGGTGTCCTGTGGGAGCTGAGACTGGTTGTATATTTCTCCAGGTGTGTGCATGTGTGTGCATGCGTGTGTGTGTGCATGTGCGCAGATCTGCATGACAGAAGCAGTGGGTGAACGTGACCCTGGAGAGTCACAGATCTTAGGCTCTTGCCGTTCAGGGGATGCCTGGGTGTTCAGTGTCAAACTCCTTGAGCCAAGGACCCGCAGCTTCTGTGGGGGCCGTGCCCTCCCCGGGTGGGCCCCACCCTCATGACACCCACACCCACAGGGCAGGGTGTTGCCCAGGGGTCCCTTCACTGCCCTGTGGGAGCAGAGAGTGTGGGGACCCTGCGCTTCGATCGGAATCGCCCAGGGCCACTTGTCCCAGGAGGCAGGTGTCAGCTGGGAGGGGCTGAGGTGGTGCGTTCCTGTCCCTGGGGCCTCGGGCGGGGCAGAGGGTGGCCCCAGACGAGCCCCAGCCGCTGGGCCGTCCGAGCAGAGCGTCCACCTCATGCTCGCGGTGCCGTCCTGCTCTCCCTTTGCTCAGCTGACCCGGGCTCAGGTGTCAGCGGGGCTCACGACGGGCCGAGGCGGGGGGCACGTCAGGGTCTGGGGGGTGCGGCAACGTCCCCGGGTGAGGGTAAAGGCATTCCTGCGTTCTCCAGGCAGAAGCAGGTGCCTGTGTACGTGAGGGCTGGGCGGGGTGCCCTGCCCGGGACCAAGGTCACATGGAGGCATCAGGGACGTGCCCGAGGGGGCCGGGGCAGGAACACTTACGGCTTCTTATTTCTGGGCTGCGTCTGCTGTGTCTGGATCGAGTTGGCCCAACTGACGGGAAACTCGTCGGGCTTTCAAAGCTGTCTCCAGAGCTAAAGTGGGGAGCTGTCTGTAACTGCAGCTGAAGGGCCCGAACCTGGGGGTGGGGGACCTTGTAACCGAGCAGGGTGACGTGATGCCCCCGATTTCTCCAAACTAAAGCGTGGTTTCAAGTCTGAAGCTCGTGTTTCCAGTTTGCAGCGTCACAGCGGATGCGCGGGCGTGGGTGCCAGTGTCCGAGATTTGGCGATTGGCACCTTGCGTGGCTTTCTCCCGCGACTTTGGTTTCGGGGTGGGGTGTGCCGAGCGTGCGGGGAGCCTGGCCTTGGATCCGGGCTGATGTGTGCACCTGTGTGTGGACGAGGCGCGGAGCCGTGTGCCTG
Organism: Alces alces; assembly: GCA_015832495.2. Classification (NCBI taxonomy): domain Eukaryota; kingdom Metazoa; phylum Chordata; class Mammalia; order Artiodactyla; family Cervidae; genus Alces; species Alces alces. The sequence goes on along the minus strand of JADEYB020000029.1, from coordinate 42,848,777 downwards.
GGGACACGCCGCGTCCGTTTGTCCCCCCAGGCGAGGCTTGCGGAGCTTGCAGAGTCTCGGAGGTAACCGTGAACGCTGCCTCCTCGAGAGGCGGGCGACGCGTGTAGCGGAAGCGGAAGTGTTAGTCGCTCAGTCGTGTCTGACTCTGCGACTCCTTGGACTGTAGCCCGCCAGGCTTCTCTGCCATGGGACTCTCCAGGCGAGAATACTGGAGAATACTCCTCCTCCAGGGGATCTTCCCCACCCGGGGCTAGAACTCGGGTCTCCTGCATTGCGGGCGCGCTCTTCACCCGCGAGCCGCCCGGAGCCCTGGCGGGGTGCGCGGTTACCCCGGGCGCCCTCTCGCGGTAACATGGCTGTCCTGTGTCACACCGACAGGTGCATCTTCTGAGAAACGCGGGCGACGAGGTGACGATCACTGTCGAGTACCTCAGGGAAGCACCATCGTTTCTGAAGCTCCCCTTAGGTAAGTGGGGCGGGCTCACGGGGCCGACAGCTTCCTCCCCACCGGTTACTTTTCCTGAGTCGTCCTGCCGTGGGACACGCCCGCAGCCTCTTCAGAAGCAGGGATTCCCACGGTAGGATGCTGTGCGCGCCCCGGTACTCCAGAGGGGGCAGACAGACAGGCTGCCCACGCTTGTCTTCTGGCCGTAAAACCTCGGGTGGGATGGTAAGGGCGTGGAGGAACACAGCCTCACTCTTGGAGCTGCTCCTTGACGGCCTGGACGCCCTGGTGTGAAGACCCGTGAGTTCACCAGGTTCCCTCGAGCCCGTCAAGGCTCTGGCTGTGCAGTCTAGCGTTTGAAGGGAGACCGGGCTGATGGGGCACCTGCTTCACCCGAACTGTGCCAGGCGCTTTGAGGGCGAGCCTGTAAACAGGTTCCTGACTTTTCAAGAAGAAAACCAAGATTGCGGAAGTAACTTGCACGATGTCCACTAAATTTCCTCATCTGTGAACCGGTGGTGATGATCCATAACCACCACACCGGAGGCTTGTGTCGCGAAGGAGTAATTACAGCATCGTTGCCGGGCTGTCAGCTCCGTCCCCCGCGATGCGGACGCCGGGGACACGTGAGGGACCTGTGTGCATCGTACTCCCCTGCAGGGGCGCGCTGGTGCTCGAAGCCCCGTCTGAGGGCTGGGGCGAGGGCAGCCTGGGGCCCCGCTGGACTCCCCTCAGCTCTAGCCAGTTCCTGTCACTCGGGGGCTTTCCCCTGTAGAGTCCGGTTTTGTCACTTTTCAGGAAAGTGGGAAATCTGGATTTTAAAGCTGTGTCTTGGTTTTGATTAAACAAAACCCATGCGCCTGTCAGACTTGGCTTCCCAGCTGGTCTGGAGTTTTTGCCTAATACCACTTATCCCCCAGTAGCTGGCTTTTGATGGCTAATATTGGCCTCAAAACTCTAGAAGCTAAAGGAAAACGAAGGACCTGAGATCCAGGCAGGCACCAGCTCTGACCCTGGATGACCTGTGGGGCCCTTCCCGTTGCCTCTGAGAACAGGAGAGGCGGGGTCCCTGGCTTTCTCCCGAGAGCGCCCACTGGGTTGGGAGGAGCAGGGGGTGAGCCTGACCGTGGTGGCTCCTGGGTCCTGAGGCCACTGGCACCTGGTCTGGCGTCTGGGGAGGGGTCCGGACACGGGGCTGACGTGGCCTGAGACTCATGGCCACACCTGTGTCCACGCGCAGTGAGCATTGGTCTCACTGTGCCCCTTGCTGCCCCCTGACCACCCAGGGCCACAGGGGCGGGTGGTGGGGGACGTGTGGGGACAGGCCCACGGGCTGGGGGGACACAGGGAGTCCTTTCCGTCCCTCAGCTTGCTGAGAGTGGACAGAGAGCTCCAGATGGACGCTGACTTGGCCGCTCCGTCCACCTGGGTCTGCGCTCCAGGCCCAACCGTGGCTCCTTCCTGAGTCCAGAGCTGCTTCCTCTTTTTACAAATACCACTTTCCTTGAACTCACCTTCTTTGCCTTCCTGCTGCTGCTGCTGCTAAGTCTCTTCAGTTGTGTCCGACTCTGTATGACCCCATAGACGGCAGCCCACCAGGCTCTGCCGTCCCTGGGATTCTCCAGGCAAGAACACTGGAGTGGGTTGCCATTTCCTTCTCCAATGCATGAAAGTGAAACGTGAAAGTGAAGTCACTCAGTTGTGTCCGACTCTTCACGACCCCATGGACTGCAGCCTACCAGGCTCCTCCGTCCATGGGATTTTCCAGGCAAGAGCATTGGAGTAGGGTGCCATTGCCTTCTTCTCTTTGTCTTCCTAGTTTTCACTAAAGCAGTTTGCAGTGAAAGATAATCAGAACATGTCAGACAAAGAAATAATATCCAAGTTATCATCAGAAAGTCAAGAATAACAGGAAATTGGCATTGTTATCCTAGCGGTGGGGAGTGCAGCTTTGTGAAGCCGTGGGGGCTGGGGATGGGCCGGGAGCGGCTGCTGTCTCCCTGCGCCTGGGGAAAGGCTGAGCCTGCCTCCCCGCTTCCTTGCTTCCTGCGGACCCCAGATGGGTGGCCATGCGGCGGGGTGAGGCTCGCGCTGGCTTGCAGCCCAGGGCTAGTCTGTTCTCTTGCAGAGCTGGGGACGGCACGCCCTGCTTGGGGTTCCAAGTGCATCCTCGTTCCCGTCTGCCTCCCCACTGCATGCACCTGCAGGCAGCCCCCGGGAGCCCCGCCTGCAGCACACTCTGTTCGTTCACAGGGTCCCCGGGACCAGCCAGCCAGCCGGGCAGCGGGGCCTCCTCGCCCCTCTTCGACAGCGGTTTGCATCTGAACGGAGCCTCCAGCAACACAGTAAGCGCGCGTCTCCTGCCTCCTGTTTAACCGACTGTGTGCGTGTCCCGAGCCGCTCCTGGTGTCGCCTTATGTGAGTGACAGCCTTCCTGTGCTCGCACGCAGAACCGAATCATTAACCGCTCTCCGCCCGGGTGCTCCTCTGCCCGCCCCTCGGTGAGCAGGAGCCTGCTCAGGGCTTCACCCCAGGCTCCATGTTCTCTTCCAGGCCCGGGGGACGGCTCACGCCGCTTAGGGTTCCAAGTCCATCCTTGTTCACTTCCAGATCCCGGCCGAACGTTTATAACAAGCAGAGTCTGGGTCACACCAGCGACCTTATCAGGTCCAGATCCCAGCCTAGTGTTTGTAACAAGTGGAGTCTGGGTCACACCGGTGCCGCCCACCCAGACCTGAACCTGAACCTCGTCGGGCCCGTGCACACCCTTGCACGCTCTGTCCTGGACCCCTGTTGGTTGGTCAGTGCTCATGTTTCCTTCACCGAGGAAACACAGGGGTTACTCCTGGATGACTTGATCGTCTAGAACTGTTTTCCTTTTTCCGGGGAAATGACTGGTGCTTTCACCAGACGTGCTTGGAGCTTGGCTGCTGACCTGGGCCTCTGAGGGGCTCTGGGCGCCGGCACACCTGTGGCAGATGAATAAAGAGCTCAAATTAAAGAACAAAGAGTTTATGATGATAAGTACCTGATTTTCTAAGTTAAAATTTTCAGAAGATTAATGCAAAAGACTAGGGTCATTGCAAAGAACTGAATGACTCAGAAGTGTACAGAAACAATATATTGAAGCCCAAAATTGAAACAGAATTTTACAGAAATTATAAGGAAGCACATAAGAAGCTTATAAATAGTGGTTGCAAATGAAAAGCAGATGTAAAAAGAATAAGTAATTAAAGTGAAATACATTTTAAAATGTTAAACAAATAAACAGATAAGTTAAACAATGACTTGTGTCTTCTAGATAGAAGGGAGGCAGAGATAATCAACGAGTGAACGATAGGATGATATTTAACAGTTTAATTAAAACATAAGGCACATGTAGAGAAGTATACAATTTTGAAATAACAGCTCAATAAATGTTACAGCACCGTGGTCAGAGTATAGCACATCACCAGAATCTCAGACTACCTCCCCCTCAAAAAATTACCATTGTTTTGACCTCAGTTGCTGTAGATTCATTTTATCTGTATTTGAGCTTCATGTAAAGTCATACTCTGACTTTGTGGCTGAAAGTCGATCTTAAAATCCACCAGCGAAAACATAGGTCACTTATGAAGAATGACACTTTCATTAACAATGTATTTCTCAGCAGTGACAATGGAAGCTGCAAAGCAGCCCAATAAATAATATTTTCAAAATCGTGGAGACAAGAACCATCACTATTAGTCTGTCTTTGCATTCCTTGCAAAAATGTATTTCCAGAACAAGTTAAAAATAAAGACTTGTAATAGGAAGAGGATCTGAAAGAGTCCTGTCACTCACAGGCTTTCCCGAGCAGAATTTCTAAAGGCCACATTTCAGGAGGGAAAACACGAGTGATCCCAGAAGGGTGTGGAGTTTAAAGGAGGGAAGTCTGTGGAAAGTAATTCGGTCACTTGAGTTAGGCTGGCACGTGCCAGCCCAGCGTGGATGTTCGAAGAATGTCTGTTTTCCTCTCATGCAGCTCAGGAGCCACTTTCCGTTCGCGTGACTTCTGTGTTCTGTTCCCCACAAACCACTTCTGCTCCCGACAGTCTTGGCCCGGGAAGTGAGGCACCTCTGCTCACGTTAGTGCCTCAGCTTGACGGGTCGTCGGGTCACATCAGGGCGTTGTGTCATCTCCGAAGCCCCCAGTCCTCTGTAAAGATACCGTGTTTTTCTAAAAATAGTGTTTACACGCTCCTCTCTTATTTTCATCATGTGCTTCGGTGGTTTATTGACCTTTGTCTTGAGTAGATTCTGATAGCTGTAAAGACTTCACTTGTCTTCCAGATAACCTCCTGATGAAGAGTCTAAGAATCAGGCCCCGTTTTTACTCCACCGTTCATGTTTCATGAGATGTTTTTAATCTTATCATCATAATGATGACTTCTTCTCATTATTATGAAAATGCTATTTGATAATCCTAATAATGGTTTCAATTAGAAGAATATAACAGTAATCTGCTATCAGATATGTTGATCTGCTTTTAAATTATTGTATTACTGTAACACTTTAAAATGTATAGACTTAATTTAGATACTCAGCTGTCTTCACAAAATGAATTAATTTCATTAAAATAACAAAGTAGACATTTCCACTCAAAATATATCAAATTCAAATAGAAAAATTATTTACATATTTTTGTGGCATGCAGAAGCCATACAGCATAGCACTGCTGTTTCACTCCTGAGATGTGTATCTTAATTTAGCTGCAGGAAAATATTTGACAGTGACCCTTCTCCCTCAATAATAATTAATATTTGATGTCTAATTGATATCTTTAAGAGATGCTCATTGGAGAAAAAGCAAAGTATTTTAGTGAGAAACACGCTTGACTAGGGTAAGGCACTTCTGTAGACCATGTGAACATCTGTGCAAGCCTGCCTGTCTTCACAAGCTACTTTACTAAGATGCACTTGTCACTGGTCTCTGTGACCTGGTGGCCTGTCAGTAGCCCGGCTCACAGGAGTCACACAGAACCTGCTGCCATGCAAGGATTCCAGGGTGTCTTGTCCACATATACTTGTTCTGCTGGGGGTCACGCGGGGCAGTCCAGCTGTCCAGGAAGGGCTGGGCCCTGAGAGTCAGATGCGGACGTGTTTAATTAATGCCAGTCCATCTGGACAGGTGGCTTTCTCAAAGAAAATTAGCCCTGGAAATGCAGTGAAAGTTGAAGCTCTGTCGCAGAAGTATTTTAGTTCTGGGTCTGTTTAAAGCAGAATTGGGGAGAAGTGGATGCCTCTCAACCCCCAGGGCCTGAAGCACTTGCTTCCCGTCTGCGAGGGACATTCCCACCGTCAGGAGCAAGCACGGAGCAGCTCAGGACTGAGGCCCGCCAAGCCTGTGGGGGCCACAGCCGCTGTATCAGGGCCCCGGCCCGGCTGCACCAGCCTCGAGGCCTCCCTGGGACAGCGGGAGATCGTGGCCCTTGTTCCCTAAGGAGCCCCCAGGTCTCCTTGCAGAGCCCCCAGAGTGCTTCCCTCCTGCAAGCTCCCCCTTGCTGGGCCTAGAGGCACCCCCACTCTGCTGCCCAGGGCTGGGGCCCTGGCCCCCATCATCCTGAGACTTCAGGTCTAAGTGGATGGTCTACCAGTCTGTTCTGGACACCTGGGCACTCAGCTGGGGCTGTCTAGTGCCTGGGGCCCAGCTGGCAGTAAGGCTGTGCCCCTCCTCTCTCCAGGCCCCGATCTCTCACACTCCCCACTGTGGCCTCTGGTGGCGCCTCCAGCTCCCGGCATGAGCAGGGCGCCCTGTCACCCCCAAAGCTGTGCTCCGGCACCTGGCATCCGTTTCTTCTCCCATCCCCCTGACATCAGTGGGCACCAGCTTCACATCCAGTTTGGATGCTGCAGGCACCCCAGGCTCCCAGCCCCATCCCTGGGGGACAATCTGATGTGATGGCCAGTCCCCAGAGACTTTCCATAAGATGCCCTGTGTCCTAATGTGTGGAAGACTTTTCCCAGCAGCGCGGGGACTGGCTGGGGAGATGTAGTCAGAGCCCCTGGGACTGTCACGACACGAAGCATGCCTTCCAGGGCGCTTGTCTGGCGTGCACCCTGGGTTCCGGGCGGTCCCAGTAGCCCCTCAGGAAAGGCTGGTGGGCCCCGGGGCTGACCCTCGGGGCAGCAGTCCAGGGCGGCCTCCGGGTGCAGTGGAGGCCGTCTCCTTTCTGACTGACTCCAGAGCCTTTTAGAAAGGGAGGAAACGAGAGGGGGTAACTCAGGAAACTCTTCCCGAGGCGGGGACTCCTTTCCTGCCCACCTCACATGTGAACCCACGGCCCCCAAGACTTGAGGAAGCAGGTGGGGCACCCGGCGCTGGGACCTCTGATGTCACCAGAGGCGGGTCTCCACTCCACACCTGCCTCCGAGATGGATGTTTCTCTGCTCGAGGGATGGAAAGCCAGAAGCCTGCAGGAGGCTGTCGGTGAGTCGCGTGGTGTCTCTGCGTGCGGCATGTGTCTTGAGAAAGCATCTTCCTAACAGACACCTCCAGCACCAGGAGTCAGTGTGAACACACTGCTGTTCTGAGTATCGGGAGATACTTGAATGTACGAGGTGAGCGCATTCAGGATTCCAGAGGAAGCGACTGTTAATAGTGATCACTGACCCCACGCTACACAGGAAAGGAAGTCTTGTCTTCTTCTCAGCCTTCTAGATATTTAACAAAACCTGAGAGGAGCACGAGCCTGGATGCCCTGCAGTCCTGGCGTCTGTGACGTTATAGAGAACAACACAGATCTTCAAATGTACGATCAAGCCAAAGAAGAGTGATGAACCGCAGGAATGCCAGCTTGGCACCCAGATTTAACTGCCGGCACAGCACCTTTATTTATCTTGTTATGAAACTGGAAATGACTCAGATCTCCCTCAACAGGTGAACGAAGCAAGAAATGCTTTCACACAAGCAGTAGAGTGCCGCTCAGTGAAGACAATGAATAACCTGCTGTTCTTATTCAGGTGCTCAGTCGTATCCGACTCTTTGTGACCCCATGGAGCGCAGCGTGCCGGGCTTCCCTGTCCTTCACTACCTCCCAGAGTTTGCTCAAACTCATGTCCACTGGGTTGCTGATGCCTTTCAACCATCTCATCCTCTGTCGCTCCCTTCTCCTCCTGTCCTTAATCTTTCCCAGTTTCTGCTGAAAAACACAGAAACGGAGACCTGTCACTGACTTCCTGCCGAGAGAATGAAGCTACACACACAAGCACCTCCCGTACAATTCTGCACATAGAAGTTCTAGAAGAACCAGAGATATCTGTGGTAATGGAAGTCAGACCCGAGACAGCCTGTGCTAGAGGAGACACAGCCACAGACAGACTCGGGGGGAAGGGTGGTCTGGCTGGGGCCAGATTGTTCTGTATGATAATTTAGGGCTTGTTTGCACAAGGTGTATATATTTGTCAGAATTCATCACACCGCACTTAAATCAGTACATGTCGTTATGTGTAATTTATAGCTCGATATAGTTCAGTTGAAATAAAAGAGTAAAGTGGAAAGACCTCAGCCATTCAAAGAAAAAGTAAGACAGGAATACCTTAAAAAATGGCTTCAAGTCTCCTATCTGAACACCAGGTTTTAAAACACTGAACATTTTTCTTGGAAAAGGTGACTTAAAGACACATACCAGCCCCAAGAAATGAGACAAGCGGGAGGTGCACAGGTGGAGCGCTGGGGGACAGGGAGGTGTGCCTTCACTCCTTCCCAGCTCGTATTCATGATTCAGGGATGGCGTGATCGCGGGGTGCACAGGTGGAGTGCTGGGGGACAGGGAGCCCCGCCCACGCTCCTTCCCAGCTCCTATTCGTGATTCAGGGATGGCGTGATGGCGGGGTGCACAGGTGGAGTGCTGGGAAGTGTGGAGGTCCGCCCTCACTCGTTCAGGGATCGTGGCTTTAAGGCAGCCTTGTCAGCCTTGGCTGACACTCAACCCACGGAATTCCTCCTTGCTTCCTCCTCTGTGGCGCTTGGTCCTCTCTGGCAGGCTCCCACAGGGAGCCTCCCGTCTTGCTCAGGATCCTGAAGGACAGGTGAGATGCTGTCCTAGGAGGCCAGTGTCCGAGCGCCACTGCACCGTCTCAGCTCAGACTCTCCAGCTCAGAGACACCAAGGCATCTCAGAGTCACAGCTCCGCGGGTTGGTGGGTCACGTTCGAATGTTTCAGAACCAGGATGGCCCTTGGTTCCTTATCCCCTGCACCTGTGACGGCATCATAAGTCAGAAGGAAGCATGTTTTGTCCCCGCCTTCTCTGCAATTGGCAGTTCCCCCTGTATGCAGCTTGCCGGCCTTTTGGGCTGTTCGTTTTGTAGTTTGTGTTGGAGGGAAACTGATGAGCGATGCTGGGATGGTCTCAGGTGCGCAGCAAAGTGATTCAGTTACGCGTGCACCTGTGTCTGCTCTTTACCGAATTCTTTTCTCGATCAGATTGTTGCAGAGTGTGGAGCCGAGTTCCCTTGTGCAGCAAAGCAGGGCCCAGGGGAGCGACCCCACCGAGCTCTAGTGTCCGCGTGTGCTGGGCCCGCCGTCCTTCCGCGCCAACAGCGCAGCCCCGCGCCGCCCGCGCCGCCCGCCGCCAGGGGGACCCCGCCCCCACCCTCGTGGCGGCAGCGCGGGGCGGGGCCTTCCTGCGCTCGGCCGGCTCTGGGCGTGCCGCCCGGGTTAGTGGCTTCGGCTGTGCCCCGGGGCTGCGCGCCGCGCTCTGTCCGCCTGTCCCTGAGCCGGACGCTGCTGGGGCTCCTGCCTTTGTCACCGGAAGCCACACCTGCTGCAGGGATGCTTCTGGAGAGGGAGGCAGGCAGGGCCAGCTGCCCCTACTGGGGGCGGGATGCCGCCGGCCCCGCAGGGCTGGCGCAGACAGTCTCTGACCCTGCGGCTCACTGGGCACATGTGGCTGTCACGTCTCAGGACATGGTTGTTTGCGTGGCTTCATTCAGCTTTTCGAGCATCTTCCCCATAGCTTATGGTGAACGATGTTGGATTCATGCTCTCTGAAGAAGATGATTTAGCTTTGGGATCAGGTACCAGGCTTGATCCCTCAAGAGCTTTTTGTGTAGCAGAGTTTTGTTAAAGTGTAACAAGGGACAGAGAAGGCTTCTGACACAGACATCAGAGGGGTGGTGGAGAGTGCCCCCCTTGCTCGTCTTAGCAAGGGAGCTGTGTACTTTTTCAGTTGGTTATTACAGTAAATCAAAAAAAGGTCTCAAGGTTGCAAAGATCTTACCAGACCCACTCCCACAATTTACGTTTTAAGATGGCAGGATCAGTCAGAAGGTTCTTAAGAAGGAGAAATGTGTCCTCAAGCAGGGTACGTTACTGTTATATAGTCACTGGTACAGAGTTTAAGATGAGTTGTTTTGCTGTGTAATCAGCAGCTCTGGGCTTAAAGAAAAAAACGTTTTATGTGACTAAGACTAAGGAAGGTAGAAAAGAAAGTTTGTCTTTCCCTCCTCTCTGAGAGCTCCAGACCTCTTTCTTCTCTTTGGGGACCCTGAGCTTCTTATCCACCTAAGAATTAAATCTCACTCCCCTTACCCGCAGGCCCCACCCCGCCAACCACCCCGCTCCCTTTGGACAGACGCTGAGAACTTTGCCATTAGCTAATAAGCTGGGCTTGTGACTGGTCACCTGTTAGGGTCTTGTCAACATTAATATGTATGAATCCCACTCCAATTTGACCTTCTGGGTACGGGAGGCAGCTCACAGCCTGTCTGACTCTCAGCCTTCCCCAGGGCCCCAGGTTCCTCCCAATGCCAGTCCCTGCCCCCAGCCTCTTTCCTGTGACTTTTCTCTCTTTGGTGCACTATTTTGTTTAAAAAAATAGATGAAGAATATAGTTTACTTTGAACTAGAAGAGCACTCACTTCTTCCCAGAGCTCTGAGAGCACATGCTCTCTTGCCGCGGCTGAAACGAGTTAAATTTGAGTTTGCAGACGTGATGTTGGGGTCTGTCAGGGCCCCCCCTGTTTCTGGTGCTCTCGACGATCCTGTGACCCTTGATTCTCGTCTGTTCTGCACAGGCACCGTCCTCGCCTTCCTCGCCTGTAGCTAAAGAACCAAAATACGAGAAGCGCTGGCTAGACGCCCTGTCACTTCCTCTGTCCATGGCCCGAGTCTCAAGGTGCAGAGCTGGAGTGGACACGTTCAGGTGTGTGACCATGGTCTGGAGGGGGACGCGCCGATAAACCCAGAGGTGCCTGCCCTGGTCACCCGGTGGATCCAGTGTTTGCAGAAATAGTAATCGTCGTCATGATAGTCACACACTATCAGAGCAGGAGCCGACTTGTCAGGAGTGGGTCTGTCTAGCGGTGACTGTTGTTGTTCCCTCTTCTGAGATGTGGTCATTAGCAGAAGAAATCACATTTCCAGTTTCAAATGCGAACAGAATTAGGCTGAATGTAAGACTGCGCTCTCATCCAAGGTGGACCCAGTTACAGAAAAGTCCTCTCACCAGCCCTCCGGGCCTCATTTCCTTCATTAACAAAATGAGAAGCCTAGACCAGACCTCCATTCAACAGATGTTAGTCTGTAAGCCTGGCTGATGAAGTAACTTCAGTTTCACCATTAAGGGCTGGGTGTTTGTCACTGTTTCGTGGAAACGCTATCATTTTCCCCACCAAGTTAGTGCAGTATGTCACCTGTGGCTGACGGCCGTCAGGGAGGCTGAGACTCCAGCGGCTGGTGCATTTCCTTTCTTTCTTAAGAAGGTGAGTAGAGGCTGGGTGAGCACGGGAAGAGAGCTTGAGGTTTGGAAACAGCCCTTTCCTTGATGAAACACTCATGCCTGTCGTGGCCGCTTTCAGGTAAGCACAAGGCATCTGCAGGAGGAAGGCGCCCAGAAGGCCCCCACCCCCTGAGTCAGCCACACACCCCTCCTGTGCCTGAGCTGTGCTGTCTCGGCCAACAGCAAACCAGAGGCTTCCCTGTGGTTTTAAGAAAGCTTGTTGTTGTTATCGCTAAGTTGTGTCTGATTCTTTGTGACCCTATGGACTGTAGCCCACCAGGCTCTTCTGTCCATAGGATTCTCCAGGCAAGAACACTGGAGTGGTTTGCCATGCCCTCCTGCAGGGGATCTTCCCAACCCAGGGATTGAACCCACGTCTCCTGCATGAAGGCAGGTTCTTTACCAGCTGAGCCACCAGGGAAACACTTGACAAAAGCAAATACATCTTACCAGCTCTGCTGACTCTTTTATGACTTTAATATGGGCAGGAAGGTACACAAAGTAAAATGACTAAAATTCTGCCTTTTATAGTGTGTTTGTCAGACACACAGCAGTATTAAAGTGACGTCTGGAGGCTGAGCGGATGCTGGTCCCCCTGCCCTGTAACCCTCTGGCCCCACCTTGAAGGGGAGGAAAAGACAGGCATGTTGCCTGAAGCAGCCTGAGTTAGTTCTGTGGCTCCTGGGGACCCTGGCTGCGAGACCTGCAAGGAGCAGTTTAGAAGCTGCAAACCCCAAACCAGATGCTTTTCAAAGTCAAAGGCTCTCAACTACAGCCTGGGAAGGACTTTGAGGAGATCCTCTGAGTGGATAAACATAAGTGGGATAAGCAGGTCAGGGGTCAGCGCCCTGGGGTTCCTGTTATTGTCCAGTTGTAGGACCAAAATGTATCACCACCTCCTGCATGTTTGCCTTTTTTGAAAGTTCAGCTCAGTCGCTCAGTCATGTCCGACTCTTTGCAACCCCATGGACTGCAGCACGCCAGGCCTCCCTGTCCATCACCATCTCCTAGAATCCACCCAAACTCATGTCCATTGAGTCAGTGATGCCATCCAACGATCTCATCTTTGGAAGTTATTTGGCCAATAATGGTTGAGGTTCCTTGGTTTTCTGAAATTTTTTCCCAAAGATTCTATAAAAAGCAGATACATATTTAAAGCTAACATTTGAAATTTGTTTTGAAATGGTAAAAGTCAGTTTTAACAAATATGACTTTGCCCCTGGGGCCTGCAGGGGTTTCTCTGGCCAGAGGGCCTCTGGCACTTGCTCGCTGTCAGGAGATTAGAGTCGGATGTTCTCAGGCACAGTGGGAGCTAGGCTTTTGCTTAAGTGTCATGTCACCATTAATGAAGGTTAAATCATTGAATGCACAAGACAGAAAAAGATGCTTCCGTAAGAATCTGGGGGAGAATGTCTGGATCAAAAGGAAACCAGGCGTAGAAGCAGCACCGCGTTCAGACAGGAGGTTGGCTGACACTCTGTAGGCAGGGCTGCCCCCGGCGCTCCCAGACCATGTCTGCAGATGCTGGGATGTGGCCACGTGGCCTCGCAGGCCGCTGGGCAGCCACTCATGCTTTTGGCTCTGCATGTAGAAAAGTGTGCTTCCTAGCCCCGATGGTCGTGAAGAAGGCAAGAGACGTCTAAGCAGGCTCTTATCCGTTCTCCTTTGCTACAGTCCGTGCAAATTTAGCTTCAGAAGTGCACATTTATCATCTCACAGTCTCCACAGGCCAGCTGATGCAGGCTGGCCTGGGGTGGGGCCGGGCTGCGCTCTCACCTGAAACCAGGTTCTCTCGGGCTGAGGGCGGCATTCAGTTCCTCAGGTTTGGGGGCTGGGTCCCCATCTCCATATGCATTCCACCCTCTGTCAGGCAGCAGCAGGTGACCTCTTGTCCTGGGCTCCTGACTTTCTGTCTCTGACCTCCAGGCCTCATGGGAAGGACTTGAGACAACATTGGGCCAGCTGGATAATTGTCCTAATCTAAGGACAGATGACTTCAGATCTTAACTACAGCAAGTCCCTTCTGTACAAACAAGTTCCAGTTCAAGAGCAAGTTCTTAAATCTAATTTGTTCACGTTAAGTCCAACAAACGATGCCTAAGCACCCAACTAACACGGTTGGCCAGATCGTGCTGTGCTGTGATGTGTTTATAACACTGTTCACACAAATAATACATAACAAACACACACAGAAATGAAGAGACGTTGTTGATCCCGCGGTCCAGTACCTGGAGAAGTGCGGCAGTCCGGGACGTCGGCTGGCACACGGGACTGAATCTGGTGAACGGGGTGAGAAGGGTGATGCGGAGACAGTAGAGCTGAAGGGCCCGCAGCAACAGGAGACGGGGGGCGAGCTGCAGGTCCGCCCCCGCCGGCGCTGGCAGGGTGCACGGCCACGGCTGTGAGGTTTGCATCCTGAAGGCTCACGTGTGGAGGCTTACTGCCTGCTCGCGGAGCCCTGGCAAGCAACACAGAGCTCCGTGTCCACAGAGCCCCAGGCGCCGCTGCGGGCTCGGAGGCTGGGAGCCCCGCCAAGGGCCCTGCGTGGCCGGACCCGGAGCCTTGGTTCAGGAATTGGTCCATTGAAGATGCTCTTGGCCTCGCTCTGCAGTTGCGTGTGAGCTCACGCGGTCCCCGTGGCAAGTCCAGTTTAGGTGCCCAGACCTGGGCTGACAAGGCGTCCACTTAGTGTCTGTATTTCAGAAGCTGAGGGGAGGGACCGTCCTTAAGAACGAGGGGAACGTGTGCTTTAGAGACATCCGTGATGGGTCCATCCACGGGCAGGGGACTTTAGATGCTCTGAAGCCTGGGCCTCTGGACTTGGGTCAGTGGCTTTACCTCCAGGGGGCAGGTGATGTGGAGGAAAGAGCAGGTTTGGAGGGAACCAGCTATTATCCCGCTTCGTCCGTGGGGCTCTTAGGGCCTCGGGAGCCCCGCCTGACGGCCCAGTGGGCAGAAGACACGGGAGTGCTCCTCTGCTTTCTAAGGTCGTTTTACGGAGAAAACGTGGAATAGTATGGGGTTTATCGGAGCTTTTAAACTCCTTCAGGAGTGTCCGGACAGCTGTGGGTTCGTTAGCGGCTCGTGGGGTGAGGAGTGCCTGGATAGGGGCAGGGAGACAGTCTGATGGATTCCCACGGCGTCTGCGTGCCTGTGGCTCCGGGGGATTCGGTGCCCGAGGCACTGGTCCTGTGGTTCTGCCCAGGTGAGCCCCGCCCAGGTCTCCGGCTTCACGGTGGCCTCAAGAAGTGCAGGGAGTCCCTTCCTTTGTTCCTCTTTCTAAGGGAGGGTGGAGGGAGGGAACTAAACAGTGTTGGTTCTGTTTGTCCCCCATCGTCCGTGTCTGTGAAAGTAACAGAGATCTGACAGCTTGTCACTGACAGTGAGACCCTGTTTGACTGTGTCGGGGGTGTCGTTGTTTCAGAGGAAGGCGTGTGGATGGGACCCAGGGGCTTTACGACAGCCGCACTGGGACAAACTGCAGATGACGTACTGTGAACAGCGATGCTGGGAGTCAGAAGGATCCCGCTGGTGCCTGGTTTGTTTTGCTAAGGATGGCTTCATGTTTAAACGCTCGTGCCAAGCTCCCCCCTGTTTACTTGGGAAATCCTGAAAGCACAGCTCGCTTGGTGGGGAAACAGCGTCCCAGGGGCTGTAGGCGTCTCCACAGGAGGACGGCCTTCTGCAGGGTGGGGTCCTGTTGGGAGTCATAGCAGGGCCAGGTCAGGGCCCGCTCTGTGCTGGCACTTGGAGAGTGGGCCCTGTGGTCATGACTGAGCTTGCCTTGATCCGGGAGGGTGCAGGCCGGGGGCTGTAGGGGCAGGGCAGGCCTGTCCTGGGGACGCACCATCACAGGGAGGCCAGCAGGGCTGGGACGCAGGGGAGATTTGTGATCGAACAGCCTTGGGGCTTCTTTCTGCTCAGGCAGAATTCAAACCCTTTATCTCCTGTTCGTAGACTTCACAGAGAGGCCTCGTCTGCTGGGAATCACCTTGGAACTGTTTATATTCATCAGAAGAACCCCACAGCCTGGCTGGGAGCTGTTGGCTGTCAGGCTGAAACAGAGCAGGACCCTGTGGTCCTCGCTGCTACCTGTCCTCAGCCTGCCTTCCGTCTGTAGAGAGACTTTCAGTTCAGTTCAGTCGCTCATCGTGTCCGATTCTTTGAGACCCCATGGACTGCAGCACGCCAGGCCTCCCTGTCCATCACCAACTCCTGGAGTTGACTCAGACTCATGTCTATTGAGTCGGTGATGCCATCCAACCATCTCATCCTTTGTCGTCCCCTTCTCCTCCCACCTTCAATCTTTCCCAGCAATCAGGGTCTTTTCAGATGAGTCAGTTCTTCTCATCAGGTGGCCAAAGTATTGGAGTTTCAGCTTCAGAGAAACTTTAGTCAAAGAATAAGTTTAATCAGAGAAGTGAGAAAATGCAGAAACAAAGGAAAACAGTCAAAGGAAACAAAATATTAATAGTCATTAAGCAAAGTCAAGGAGCTTCATTCAGTTCCTCCCCAAGGGCTGTAGATAATATTCTGAGCCATGTCTTGTGAGCCGTCTCGTAGATACTGAACCCCGCCAGGTGGAGGCGTTAACTACGTGATGACTGAACTGTAGCCAAGTCATAAGGTGCCATGATTCTGAGAACTGGCCTCAGAGAAACGGGAACACACCGACCCTGGAACTGAAGACTGACTGTACTTCAAAAGTCAAGGTGACACTGGTCAGACCACCGATGACCAATTTCAAGATGACCGTCAGAGCTGACTGCGCTGTTTCTGCCTGGAGCCCCCTCGCTCTGTCTATAAAATATCTCGCCCATGGACGGTCGGGAGAAGGGGTGGGGATGGTGAGCCTTTCGATAGGCGTCCACCCTCTCCCTGGGTTGCCAGAATCCAAAATAAAGCAAGCTTTCATTCCCACCAACCTTGTCTCTTTTTTGGATTTTGAGCAGTGAGCAGCCAGCCAGACTGCACCTTTGGTACCAAGGCTGCTGTCGTTCTCAACTCACCACGTCTTCAGTTTGTTCTGAAATTCCCGCTGTGGGGAGAGGAGTCGGGGTGTGCGTGTTTGTAGAGAGGATGATGTCCTTTTGTGAATGTTCCCCAACTGTCCAGACTGCCTGCGCTGCATGCGGGGTGGAGGCGGGGGCGCAGGTAGGCCGGCCCTGCAGCCCAGCCTCTCCGGTCCTGAGAGCTGCTGGCAGCCGTGTCCACAGAGTTATGGGCAAGGCTGGCCTCAGGGCAAGGTCGTGACGGGCCACGGGGGTCGTCAGCTGGCTTTGTACATCCTGCAGAGGGTCCCTGGGGAAGAGAGCCCACAGGAGCTGAAGAGATGCTGGGAAAGATTGAGAGCAGGAGGAGAAGGGGAGGACAGAGGATGAGATGGTTGGACGGCATCACCGACTCAAAGGACATGAGTTTAGGTGGATTCCAGGAGTTGGTGATGGGCAGGGAGGCCTGGTGTGCTGCAGTTCATGGGGTCACAGAGTCGGACACGACTGAGCGACTGAACTGAACTGAACTACTTTATCATACTGAATTATTTCTGTTCTTGACTTATAGTATTTTGAATTTTGTTCAAAGTAATTTCAATTTATGCAAAGTGGAATTTTCAAAGGCGTGATTAATTTAGTAAGAATTTGGGAACATAAGGAAGATGCTGAGACAGGTTCTGCACACAGGTTCGCAAGCGCAGAGCTGGTTGTCCGGCCTGCTTGCTGCCGTCCCTGTCTGCTGGCTGCAGCTCCGGGCCTGTAGTTACGTCCGCAAGTGTGCCGGGCACAGGGCTCGGCCCAGCCCACCTCACCACCGCCCCGCACCCGCGGGCAGCCCTTCAGGTGCCTGTGTTCACAGGCTGCACCCTGGCTTGGGGAACAGAGGTTCTGCGTCCGTGGGCTGTGCGGAGGGGGGAGGCTTGCACATCAAGATGCATGTTCTCCCGCGTTAATTCCCAAGTACTCTCGCACCCCTGCTCCATGCAGCACTGGCTCACTGCGGGGGACGGGGGGTGGGGAGGTGGGAAGGATAAGCAAACCCGGGAGTCCGTGCTCTCTGGAAGCTTCCTGTCCATCAGGAAATGCAGGGCCTGAGGTCAGAGCAGAGAGAGACCTGTATGAGGTGGTTCTCCTCCCTTCCCCTCAGCGGGACCCTGGGCGGTGCCCCACCATCCAGGGTCAGCCCCCTGCTCCCTGATGGGCTGGAGCTCGGAGGACTCAGGCCTGGCCTCAGGACAAGAGTGACAGGGGGGGACAAGTTGGCCTTTGGGGCAGCACGAAGGGGAAACTTATCTTTTTTTCTGAATTTGGCGAACTTGAGTGGTGCCGGAATTTTCCAGTAATAGTGGCTTTTTAATAAACACACTGACGCAGGGAGAAGGGCGCCTGCATTTAAACTGGGTCTTTGTTAATATTTAATGTCCGTCCTTGGAGATGCTGCTGCATGGTGGGAAAAGTAGAAAGAAAATATCTCTTTGGCTTCCGTGAAAAAATACCACCCACGCCACAGAGGCAGGCTTGAAGTGTGATGTGTGAATGACAGTTTGGAGATGTTTTTCAAATTCTGAGGAGTATACACATTTTTTCCTCTCATTTTGGCTAGTGAATATTCATAACTCTTGATGTGAGTAACCAGATACCACCCTCTGCTTCCAGAGCACGAGGGCTTCAAGTTCATCAGAGCAGAGACACTGTGGTCGGCCGCTCCCCTGGACGCTGTCTGTATAACGGGATGGGACTGGCCGGGGCTGGGGGCCTGGGTGGCCGTGGGCCGTGACTCGTGGGTCAGCTGTTCTGTGGGTCATTTTGGAATAGCGAGTGTATTCTTTCTTTAACAAACGCACAGTGTATTACAAAAACGATTTGTAACTTTTCTCCGCTGTCACAGCTTTGACAGCCAATCAAGTCGGGTGCCGCTGGAGTTCCCCGGCACAGCTGAAGGAGGTGTCGGAGCGGGGTTGTTGCTGTGGGTCACGGACAGGGGTCCAGGGCTGTGAAATCGCCGAGCTGTGCTGTGTGGTCACGGCAGCCGACCCAGCGGAGGCGCTGGTGAGGAGCTTCTCAGCAGGGACGCAGGGAGAGTCTGCGGTCGGGGGGGCTGGCTTCTGTGCCGGGGAGCGGCAGCAGGACACGGGGGTGCCCCCGGGAGAGCCAGCGCTGGCGGAGTCTGTGGAGAAGCGGGGAGCGGGTGTGAAGGGGAGGAGAAGGCCCAGACCGCTCCTCCTCCAAGCGCAGCGCTGACGCGACATCGCACGTGCAGTTTCTCACTCTCCTGATAAGCTCAGCTGCATGAACGTTTAACCTTACTGGAAGAGATTTCTTTTCTTAGCCAGAAACTGAACTGTTTCAATCCCTACAGTATGGTACTGTCTTCCTAGATTTCTCTTTGAAAATCAGGCTTTCTCTCCAAGCATGAGGAAATCCTGGAAGGGGTAGACGTTTCCAAAAAGCACGGTCACGGTCCATCCTCCCCTTGTCTGGACTTGCCTTCTCCCTGGGAACTCAGGCACCAAACATGCCGCCTTCTCTGGGTGTAGGTTTTACTGCTGATCTTTAAAAGCTGACGTGTGACCTCACAGAGCAGCGGGTACTCTGCCATTTCTAGTTCGGACCATGACCTAGACCATGCGATTAAAATACTGAGAATCCTGAGCAGATGCTGCGACCATAGAACCGTGAGGCAGGTTCCACCTGCGGATGGCGGAGGGGGAGGGACTTGCAGGGGAGCGTGAACGCCGCACGAGTGGAACGTTGAGAAGATAAAACCTCAGAGTTGATCGGGAGACCTCTCCATCCGTTATCCAAGCACGCATGCACACGATTTGTATGACGGACTCTAATTAGCATGACTTTTATGACAACAAGCCACAACGTGGATTTTCTCGCCCTACTTTGTTGGTGTGTTGGCGTCTGTCGGCTGCACCGATGCCAGCGTTCTCACTGTTTCTGCTCGGCTGCTTCTAACTGCCCCCTCGGTGGGTGGCCTCGTCACACAGCGGCGTTCGCGTGGGACCTGGGGGCCACTGGAATCACATCCATCACCCCGTGCACTTCGCCCAGGGTCTCCGTTTCCAGTGCAGTTGGCATCTGAAGCCCATCATGTGGATGGGACCCCCAGAGCTTAGGTGTCTGCCTGTCCCGTGGAGCTGAAGCATGGGCATGCTGGAATTCAAAACTCACCCCTTTTCCTCGGAGAGCTGGCTGTCTACACCTGGTGCCCAGGTGTTTGCTGGAGCCCTTTTTCAAACTGGGAACACCCCTGTGTTGAGTGTTTTCTAGCATGAGAGGTTTTGGGTTTTGCCAAGTGCTTTTCCTTCACCTGTTGAGATGATTGTGTGATTTTTTAAAATTCTGTTACTATGATGTATGACATTAAGTTCCAAGTATCAAACCAACCTTGAATTCATGGGGTAAATCCCACTGATTATGGTATATAATTCTTCATAGATGTTCCTAGATTGAGTTTACTAGTATTTCATGGAGACTTTTTTCATCTGTATTCAAAACAGATATTGGTCTGTAGTTTTCTTGTGATGACTTGTAGTTTTGGTATCAAGGTAACTAAGTTGGAAAATGTTCTGTTCTATTTGGCAGAGAGTGTGAATAATTGTTATTAATTCTTCTCTGAATGTTTTGTAGACCTCAGTGGTGAAGCCATCTGGGCCTCAGCTTTTCTATTTGGTTAGTTTGGGGTTAAAAATTGAGTCTCTACACTTGTGTTATTTTCAGATTTCTTCCTAAATCAGCTTAAGTAGTTGTATCTTTCAAGGATTTGCCCATTTCATCTAGTTTATCTCATTTAGTGACAAATAGTTGTTCATATAATTTATTTATAATCCATTTTGTTTCTGTAATACTGATGGTAATTGTTCCACTTTCACTTCGTATTTTAGTATTTTGAGTCTTCTTTCTTTTTTCCTTGGTCCATATAGCTAAAAGTTTATCAGTTTTGCTATTCTTCTTAAAGAACCAGATTTCGGTCACACTGATTTTCTCTGCTCTGCTTCATTAATTCCAGCTCCAGTCTTCATTAGTTTCTTCCTCCTGCTTTCACTGTGTTTAGTTTGCCCTTCATCTGTATGTATCAGTTCAGCTCGGTTCAGTCGCTCAGTCATGTCCGACTCTTTGCGACCCCATGAACCGCAGCATGCCAGGCCTCCCTGTCCATCACCGACTCCCAGAGTTTACTAAGACTCATGTCCATTGAGTCAGTGATGCCATCCAGCCATCTCATCCTCTGTCGTCCCCTTCTCTTCCTGCCCCCAATCCCTCCCAACATCAGGGTCTTTTCCAATGAGTCAACTCTTCGCAAGAGGTATACACTTGTATATTTAAAATTACTAAAACAATGTAAATGCTTAATTAGAAGATATTCCCTAATGTAAAAAAAGCAGGAGCAGAGGAACAAAAACAACGTGAGACACATAGAAAATGAAAAGGAAAATGGCAGACAGGTCTACTATACCAAAATTAAATTATATTTGAATGATTAAATAACCCAATTAAAAGGTAAATTTTTCAGACTAAATAGAAAAAACAAGATCTATCTTCAAGAGACACATTTTAGAGACAAATAGATAAAGAAAAGATGAGAAAGATATCATAAACAGTAAACACAAGAAAGAGGGAGTGATTATAGTGGTGCCATATGAAATAGAATTTTAAACTAAAATTGTTATTAGAAATAAAGAGGGGTATTTTTTAAAGATAAATGTTTAAATCATCAGGAAGATAGAACAATTGTAACTATATGTGCACCTAAACAGAACAGCGAAATACATGAAGCTAGAACCAACACAATGAAGGAGAAATAGAGAATTCAACAGTAACAGTGGGCTGACTCAGTACCCCAGTTTTAACAGTGGGTGGAAAGGCCAGGTAGAACCTCAAAAGCAAACTGGGCTCCAACAGAACTATAAGCCAAATCGACCCAGTGACGTTTGGAGAGCCTCCATCGTCAGGAGGAAATGGGGAGTCTAGGGTTTTGAACTTAATTTCAGTATATCTGCCTAGGATGCTGAGACAGGTTAGTTTATGCCCACGGCTGAGCTGTGCCTCCCGTGGTGGCAGCCCGGCGCTGCTGAGCAGGGCTGATGGGGGCTGGTGGCAGCACCGCCCCCTCCCAGTCCTGAGGCGCTGGGCCCCAGGGCTTCCTCCCAGCGGCTCTTCTCTCCCTCCTTCAGGTCCGGCGCAATCCAGGTGCAGGCCCTGGATGGGGTGAGCTCGGGGCCCCTCCAGTTTCACACGGCCCAGGAGCGTGCCGACTGGCTGAGGGCGGTGTCGGCCAACATCAGCGATCTGATGCTGCAAAACGTGAGTGTGGAGATGGTCCCCTGTCCCTGTGTTTGCTTTTCAGTCCATGGAAATAGTCACGACTCTTTGTTATTTAAGATTAACCCTAAGACAGTTGGTCATAACGTTAAACAGAAGAACGTACTTTTAAAGAAAGCTTTTATTTGGAGGATAATTGCTTTACAGTATTGTGATGGTTTCTGCCGTACATCAACATGAATCAGCCACAGGCGTCCATGTGTCCCTCTTGAACTTCCCTCGCACCTCTCACCCCACCCCACCCCCTAGGTTGTCACAGAGCATTAATCACAGTAGCTAGGACGTGGAAGCGACCTAGATGTCCATCGAGAAATGAATGGATAAAAAAGTTGTGGTGCATACACACAATGGAATATTACTCAGCTGTAAAAAAGAACACACTTGCGTCAGTCCGAGTGACGTGATTGAACCTCGAGCCTGTGGTACAGAGGGAAGTAAATCAGAAAGAGAAACACACTGTACTCTCTTCTCAACAAATCCAATCTCTAACTAAGAAAGTTAAAGGTTAAGTCACCTCAAAGTTTCCCGGCCTGAGAGGAGAGGCTGAGTCAAGCCCCTGGACTCTTCACCTTGGCCTTGTCTCTTGTTCTTCCTTTCCACGTACCTACATGGCAGTCTCTGTGAGCACATACTTTTATATGTTCTCTGTCCAAATGCACTGATAAAATGTGAGCACACACTTATATGTTCTCTACCCAAATGCACTGATAAAATGTGAGCACACACCTTTACATGTTCTCTGTCCAAATGCACTGACAAAATGTGAGCACACACTTTTCTATGTTCTCTGTCCAAATGCACTGATGTAATGTGACATGTATTTGGGGAAGCCAGCTCGGTTAGAGATGTAACTCTCCAAAACATGGAGGAAGCTTAGAAAGAGGCACGGCCACCAGGTGTCCTCAGCAGCTCACAGCAGGTCCCCAGGAGAGAACAGGTGCTCTGTCTCCTTGAATGGTCTGTAATGATCAAGGTCAATATTGAAATAATAAATGTGTACTAAAAGCACATGGGGTGGGAGCAGCACGTGAATCAAGTCCGAAGTCCCCTGGAGCACCCCGAATCCGGGCAGTAACAGCGTGGCCACGGCCGCGGGGGCTCACCGAAGACCAGCCCTTGGCCGAAGGTGGCCGTGGGCCCGTCTCGTGGTCCTCATTCCCCACCGGGTGACTTGCCCCACTGCCCACATTCGCACCCTCTGGTCCAGGCCAGCTGGGGGCAGGCGGGGCCTGGGGGTTCCGACACCCTCGGTGTGAGGGGAGGGCCCTGCGGCCTCCCCTGCGGTCGTTTCTCTTACTCCTGACTTGTTTCCGGAAGCTGCCCAGCGGTGGTTGCCCGAGCACTTTGAAATGTGGGAAGCAGAAACGCGTGAGATTTCCCTTCCAAGGACCTCAGGGCTCCGCTACACAGGAGGTGCCACGTGTGTGCTAGTTGCTTCAGCTGTGTCGGACTCTGCGGTGCTATGGGCCGTAGCCCGCCAGGCTTCTCTGTCCGTGGGATTCTCCAGGCAAGAATACTGGAGTGGGTTGCCATTCCCTCTTCCAGGGGATCTTCCTGACCTAGGGATCAAACCTGCATCTCTTAAGTCTCCTGCATTGGCAGGTGGATTCTTAACCACTAGTGCCACCTGGGAAGCCCACCAGACCCTCTCTAAGACCTCAGTTTTCCAACTCGACATTTGATTTCAAGGGTATCAGGGTGGATAAAAGGCAAAGAGAAAGCCGGGTGGTGGCAGCTTGGTATTTGCAGAAGCACCTGGCTGCATATGAATCTCTCACATGGGGCTGCTGCATGGGGCAGAGGGAAGGAAACCCGAACACCCGAGAGCCAGAACTGCGGATGCAGAGCGCCATTCCCGCAGCAATCTTGACCATTCTATTATTCTGGACCTTCATGTCCTCGCTGGTTGGATTTTGCAGGATTGCTGGGAGAATCGGGGAAGGAGGAAGTGTGAAATGTGAAACTATAGTCACCTGAGATGATGTGTGCAGAAGTCTTTTCCCCCAGTTTTTCAGATGTTGAAATGTAAGCTTCTGTAGCCTCATAGCTTCTCTTACATGAAGCAGCCATAATTGAGAAACAGCGGTGTCGGCGTGCTCGTCCAGGGTGTTCCATCATGAGAATCGCTGCCACACGTTCCTCTGTGCTCTGGTTTGGTTTTCAGGAAAGAAAAGCATTATAAAAGAAACTTACTTCTGGGGACACTTCATGCAGCTAATTAATTTCAGTTGCCAGTTAGACAGGTTGAATAATTATGCCATTAATAAAATTATACTGATTCCTTGCTTCCCTCTCTCTACAGGTGAAAATGGCAAATAAATGCTGTTCTCCTTGTGACCAGGTAGGATTTGTGGTTTTCATGTTGATCACACAATGTCTCCAAAAGTTGCCTCTTTCTGTTTTTGAAATCTGATTTGGAAATTTTGACAGAAAAGCATTAGCACACGTGTGATGAAGTCGTGGTCCTCACCTTCAGGGTTAACTCCATAAAACTGCTTGTTTATCCTGGAGGTCGTGTAGCAGGAATCATCCTACCTGAGTGTGGTCAGGTTACCCGTGATCTAGGGGCACTTACATTTTATGAAGGAATCGTGATCCAGTGATAACCCAGATGTGATTGTGGAGGCTTCGAGAAGTTTGATGACTGAGACCAACCTGTATAATTTGGAATTGTCAGCATTGTGTAATTTTCTTGGCTAACTTCTTCATTGGCAAGTTTCACTCTGGGAGGCCTTTGTCAGGGGAGGTGCTGCTGCAGGTTGGGGGGGAGGAGAGCGGCGTCCTGCCGCAGCACGCAGGCCTTTGTTCACCTGGAGGAACCTGGACCAAGGTCGCTGCAGCCCCGCCTCCTCAGCCCATTCCTTCCAAGAGCAAAGTGAAGTGAAGTGAAAGTCGCTCAGTCGTGTCCGACTCTTTGTAAGCCCATGGACTATATTGCCCATGGAATTCTCCAGGCCAGAGTACTGGAGTGGGTAGCCTTTCCCTTCTCCAGGGGATCTTCCCAACCCAGGGATTGAACCAGGTTTCCTGCATTGCGGGCAGATTACCAGCTGAGCCACAAGGGAAGCCCAAGAATCCTGGAGTGGGTAGACTATCCCTCCACCAGCAGATTTTTCCCTACCCAGAAATCGAACAGGGGTCTCCTGCATTGCAGGCAGATTCTTTACCAGCTGAGCCACAGGGGAAGCCCTCCAAGAACAAAGTCCAGCTTATAGTATACCCGGTTTTCTGACTCAAGGACAGCTCACTTACTAGGCCTATAAGTACTTAGTTGCATATCAGATAAATAAACTTTGAAGTCACTACATTCTTTTTCTCTTTCCTTTTTGATAAAGTCATAGTTTAAGCTGTAAGTGGGAACTTTTTAAATGGATGGTGCAGGAGCTTTCAATAGATCTCTCGGGTTTGAGGAAGTCTTCATTGTAGCCTCGAGTCAAGGAAACAAAAGGAATGTGTTCAGTCTGCTTTAAGTAGTGCTTAGAAATACTCTTTAAAAAGTGCTGAGTGATAAAATTTGAATTAAGAATGAAAGGCATTCAGGAGAGTAAATACCTGCCAATCAAATATTTACTGAAAAATAAGAAATTTGGACCATATTTTTAAATTAAACCCCTCTAGTGAACATTTTTAAATGAGGAAAGAGACACAAAGAAAAGTTTTTCTTTTATTTCTTGTAATGTTGTTTCTAAATTTATGAAGAACTAGTTTTCTTTACGGGCTTCCCAGGTGGCTCAGTGGTAAGGAACCCTCCTGCCAATGCAGGAGACGTGGGTTCAATCCCTGGGTCAGGAAGATCCCCTGGAGGAGGAAATGGCAACTCACTCCAGTATTCTTGCCTGGAGAATCCCGTGGACAGAGGAGCCTGGCAGGCTACGCAGTCCATGGGATCACAAAGAGTCGGGCATGGCTTAGTGACTAGACAGCAGCAAAAGCTTGGTTTACGGAGCTAAATGGGAGTGGTCAGCTGTTTAGTGAGCAATAGTCCCATAAATCTCTAAGGTAACGCAGGACTCATTTCATATTGTCACACAGAGAATGGAGTTTTCCTGCTGTACACTGTTTCCAAGACGTTTCTTTTGGACTCTTTCCCCAGGACGCACCTCCCCATAGTTCACACTTAACAGTCTGTCTTCTTGAGGCTGAAACCGGCCTCTGGATCCCAACACCGAGTTAAATCTCGGAGACAGACTTTTGGGTGAAGTAGGAAAGAACAGCTTTATTGCTTTGCGCAGCAAAGTGGCCCCAGCGGGCCAGTGCTCTCAGACGGTGTGACCCCCGGGGGCGGGGGGCGGGCCGCGGGGCGTCTTCTCACCCAGCCGGGAGCGCTGATCTGCCCGTCCCAGCACGTGCGGGGCCGCGTTCCTTCCGCCCAGAGACCAGCTGGCCTCAGGTGGTCTCGTGCTGGGCTTCAGTGGTTCCTGTCGAATGCTGACCTCCTCTGTGGAAGGAAGAGGGCTTCGTTTGGTGGGGTTTTCATGCTGCAGAAGAGCTCACGTGCTGGTCTGTGTGTCCCCTGAGGGCGAGGCAGGACCCTGCCCCAAGGATGCACTGCAGTTTCTCACTGCCCCTCCCTAGTCTCGGCACCCTGACCCGTCCCTGATTAGCAGCTGCTGAGATCTGCCTTTTGGAACCCAGGCAAGGTCCCCGAGGCTGAATGAAGCCTATTCCCCACAAGCAAGACACGGGTGACACGGAAGGGCTTTTGTGTCCAGGAACCCCGTGGGGCCCACGTGGTTTTAGGACCGCAGAGAGCGTGCCCTCCAGGAGCCCCTCCCTTCAGCTGCTCCGCGTCCTGTCACAGGGACGTCAGCCTCTCCAGGACTTTCCAGACACATCACACGTGGCCGGTGGTCTGGAAACACGCACACGTGAGTGCCCATTACGCTGGGAACACGGCACTTCCGCAGGACTTGAACCTGACGTATTTGGAGGACACTGCGTTCTCTGAGTGTACTTGATTGCCCGGCAGGTTGAAAAGAGCACCCATCTGGAAATCAAAATATGTTTTGTTTTACTTAGAAGTTAACTCTTCTTTCTCAGTGAATCACACGAGAGAACCGTGAACTAGTTCAAGGAAAGTTAAAACCATTGAGGAGCAGAGCTCCCAGCACAAGGACGTAAAAGCGTTAGATTTCAAAGGCCCCCTGAGCAGTGGAGTGATTTTGCAATGGTTTTATCTTAGTGAAATGTTATCACGTATTAAGCCACGTTTGTGTGATATCAGTCTTGGTGGCCTTCTGTGAATTAAACCTGGATTCTGATCCCACTAACCCCTCCTCCAGTCGTGTAGTTGGAGCAAGTTAACATCTGAGCCCTGATTTCTTAATCTACAAAACAAGACAGTAGTACTGGGTAATCTAACTTCTTTTTAAATTTAATATTTCATATAACTTTGAGTTTGCTCAAGGGGTGGATTCGATTATCTAGAAAGAAATGCTAGAGATGAGCCTCACTGTGCGGGGCCGTGAGAGAGCTAAGCCCTGCTCTGATAGGCCCAGTTTCTAGTAGAGGACTGTTTCACATTTCTCCAAAAGCTAAACATTTTGTATGCATGATAGAAGTTTAGATTTATGATGTTGGACCCTATTTTAAAAAGGAAAGATTTTTTCCTCATTTTTAGCAATTAATTATTGATTTTGGAAGGTAGTAAAAATAACATTTGAATAGCATGGAGAAATAAAGGCATTTGACAACCACTGAAATTGACACATGAAAACAAAAGAAGACAGACCTGGAAGGATAGTAAGAAAGGCATAGGATATAGATTTTTAGACTTTTATGTTTGGCTAATAAAAGGACTAATTTGTCACCAGACCTAAAAGTAATAGTAGGATGACAGCAGTAAATTTAGAATTGTCCCAGGAAATCCAGACGTATGGTCACCCTGCCAAAATAGCAAGGATGTATTTTACAAAATAAATTTCTTCTGAAAAACCTCACTTAAAGTGGATACCTTAATCAGAAAAACCAAAAGAGGCTTAAATAACAAGGCATTTGAGCTTCTTCTGTGGACAGGAAGAGACTAGTTGTATAGTTATTACCTGATGGGTGCTTAACTAGTTACTTTGACTCAGTCAAGTGAAAAAAACAAAGAAAAAGGAATTTTCAATAAAAATGAAATCAGAAAAGATAAAGAAAAATATGCTCCTTTATTTTAATGGTTATATTCCCTTAATTTAATACAATCAGGTAGGTAGGTGTTCATAAAATTATATTTTTATTTCTTGGAATATGTAATAAATCATTAGAAAGTTCATAATGCAAAAGATAAAGTTAGCTTTTCTTAAAATTATTTATGCACTGCATATACCTAAAGAAGAGCCATAGAGCGGCCAATGTTCCCAGTAACAGCTGAGCGATCACTTATTTCTCTGCTAATTAATCCAGGCAGAATTAAATTGCATATGGAATTGCATTAACTTCACATCCAGTTTATAGACCTGTCAGGTTATTAACAGTCTGTGCATGTGCATCACTATCTTTGCTGGAAGACGAGCTCCCAGTTTGTAGCTCCTGCTGGGTGTGCGCCCCGCACTGTGTCAACCAAACGAGGGAGGAAGAGCGGCGACTTGAACAACGGCCGCAGCCTGGGGGGCGCCCGCCGGCCTGGAGCGGAGGGGCTCCCGCAGCGGGTGCCACGTCTCCAGGGAGCCAGGGCGCCCCTCGGGGAATCAGAGGGGGACTGTCCTCAACACGCTGTCCTCCCGAGGACAGCGCTTGCTGCCGCCCTGCTGGAAATAGTCCCAGCGTCGCCAAGTCAGCCTGGGACTTACACATTCAGCTTCCTGCTCACCCCCCCGGTCCACCTGTAAAGGGATCTATCCATGTATCATCTATCTGTCCATCCATCCATCCATCCATGCTTCTCTATCTGTCACCTATCTATGGACCTATCCATCTATCTGTGTGTCTATCATCTATCCATCCATCCATCAGTATTGTCTGGCTGTCTACCTACCTATTGATACATTTTCATGTCTGGGTGTTACAGCTCTGTCTTAAGCTAAGTTCCCACGTATCACATTCCAGTATATCATCCACCTCTTGTGGGACCTACATTGCCATCTCTGAGTATTTCATGAAGAGAAAGATGATTGTTGGAGATTTGGCAGCATTTGAATATATGATTGAAAAACCAACAGCTTTTCCTTCCTACAGGCAAAAGAATTACTTATATATATGTAGGCCCCTTACGTATATGTAGGACCCTCACGTATATGTAGCTTACTTATATATAGGTAGGTCCCTTACATATATGTAGGTCCCTTACATATATGTAGGCCCCTAATGTATGTGTAGGCCCCTCACATATGTGTAGGCACCTTACATATGTGTAGGCCCCTTACGTATGTGTAGACGAATTACTTCATCTCCCCTGCCCCTTTGAGATCCGAGCTGAAGCCTGGTCTGCTAGGAGTCCTCAGCAGAGGGAATGTGTGTCTGCGGTCTCAGGGACCATGTTGCTAGAGACCCATCAAGCGTTGTTTTCTTTCTGTGACTTGGTTTTCCTTCTGAATGGTGTTTATTTTTTGGTCCTGCCAGTCGTTACTAAATTAGTACTTTGAAAAGAATCTTGGTAAGATTCCTGGTGATAAATACAGTATCAAAGCAGATTTTTGAGCTCGCTAGTGACTTAAAGATTTGCAATAGTTGGAGAAGAGGGTGACAGAGGATATGATGGTTAGATGGCATCACCGATTCAATGGACATGAGTTTGTGCAAACCTCAGGAGATAGTGAAGGACAGGGAAGCCTGGCGTGCTACAGTCCATGGGGTCACAAAGGGTCAGACACAATGGAGGCGACTTAGCATGCACACATATAGTGATAGGTGAAGAGTCATGCTTTCTTTCAAGATATTTTAAGGACAAGCCCTCCTTGCCAGTCGTAGGTGTGGAGCAGATACAGGTGAAGCCATGGGCCTTGTCCTCTAAGGCGTGTGGTCTAAGGCGTGTGGTCTAAGGCAGATGCAGAGGGAAGTGGGATAAGAGACCCAGGGAAGACACCCCGGGTCTTCCACAGGGGCTTAGCTTATTGATAAATCCATGCACTCAATTCTTAAGTTGCATGACTGTGTCCATTAACTTTTTTAATCATGTTCTGACTTATGACAGTTTGCATTGCGTGTCACTAGATAGTCAAAGCCAGTTATGAGAATCTAATGTTGTTGTGTTATGTTCACTGTTTTTAGAAAGTTGAGCTATCCGTGTTTTAGTGATATGTTTACCACAGAAAGGAAAAATATACTAGTTGTTTCTGCAACCTCAGAGACAGATTAGAAATACTAATCTCTAACAGAATGTGATTAAATAACTTGCTTTTAAATATATGTGGAAGGCAGAACTCAGATGTAGCTGAGACATCCAGCACTGGCCAAAACTAAGATAACTCAGAAGCTCATGTTCAGAGCCTGGCCCAGCGCAGCAGTCTGGACCTGGGTGTCACACATTCGTGCTGTGTGCCCGGATTGGAGGGTGGTCGTGGCCAGGTTGGACTGTGGGGGTGGACGGCGTGTTGTCTGCTCCCTCCACCCGGCGGCCCTGCGCTCTGAATGAGGCCTGGTGGTTCATTCTGAAGGTTTTGCTCCGCAGGTCGTCCACATGGGCTGGGTCAGCGAACGACTGGGAGGTGCCGGCTCATCTCAGACCTTCAGACCCAGGTTCCTGGCGCTGAAGGGCTCATCCTTCTACGTCTTCGTCTCTCCTCCGGTAAGCGGGCCCTTGGGGCTGAGAGGGACGCTGAGGAGGCCACTCTCTAAGCGAAGACGCGTCAGGCCTAGCATTTGGAAGTGGTCAGGAGGGTGCGCGGCGGGCCAGCCTCCAGCCCCACATCTGCTGATGGAAGGGACTCTGCTGTGGGCTCTTCTCACTCTAAGCTCATTAATCAGCCGGCCACGGTTCCCTTCTTTTCAAGCAGCCACTGAGACGTGAGCGTGTTTTCCTGCTGAAGATACCAGTCGGCCTGGAGGTGGGGGTGCAGAGGTGTGGGGGTCTCAGACCACCTTTCATATGGGTGAAGGAGCCACAGAACAGGAGAAGAGCCTTCTCATCATAAATTCCTAACTTCATGGTCAAATAATGAAACACAAAAAGACATTTTCTCTCATGTCCTCCACGTTTTATAAAAATAAACAGCCTGATTTAGTAGGGCCCACAATAGAAATTTAATGCTGAATGCTACAGTTTGCAATTTATTTTCTAATTCTCACCAGCACCACTTTCTCAAAACCGACCAAGTCTGTGTGTGCCCTACCTCGAGGTTTATCGGTAAAAGCTGATTCACTTTCTGAGTCCGAACATCAGAGCTGCAAATAGCACAACCTAATCGCTTCAGGATCTAACAGTTGAGATGCAAGTCACCTACAGTGTTGTTGCTTTTCTGCCATTAAAAATAAATGAAAGGGTGTCCTTCCCTGTAGGGCCGAATGCCCTTCTGCTGTCCGCACACGGCCCGTTTTCTTTATCCGCCCTCCACCCATCAGCGGACACTGTAATCGTGTCTGTGGCCGGGCTGCTGTGAATGGTGAGGGACATGGGGCGCAGGGCTCTCGAGACTCAGAGTTTGTTCCCTTTGGATAAATATCCAGGAGTGGGATCGCTGGATC
The DNA here is from genome assembly GCA_015832495.2 of Alces alces. Lineage (NCBI taxonomy): Eukaryota > Metazoa > Chordata > Mammalia > Artiodactyla > Cervidae > Alces > Alces alces. Next base: position 42,817,665 of record JADEYB020000029.1, on the reverse strand, counting down.
GAACGGTAGTTCTGCTTCCGTTTCTTTGAGAAGCCCCCATGCCGCCTCCGCAGTGGCTGCGCCATTTACATGCCTCACCTCCACACAGCGCTGTCGTCTCTGGCTGTGGGTGATGGATGTGTTTATGACAAACGGGGGTGCTGGCTTCACGTGTCTCCTCATCTTCACACTCATGAGTTGTGTGTGGTACATCTGTACGGCTTTTGGAATGTCAATCATACCTCAGTAAAGAAGTTTTAAAAATAAAAAATAGTAGGGGGCAAATCAAGTTTTACTCTCAGACATCTAAACAATAATGCATGCTTTCATCGTTAAGCAAGGTTTTCTTTAATAAGCTTTTTACTGGGGGATAATTTTAGAGGATGAGATGATTAGATAGCATCACCGACTCAATGGAAATGAGTGGGAGATAGTAAAAGACAGGTGAGCCTGGCAGGCTGCAGTCCATGGGGTCTCAAAGAGTCGGACACAACTTAGCGATTGAACAACAGCAGTTTCTGGTAGAGAAGTCGTGTCTGGGGAGGAGGACTCCCTCCAAGTTCTTGAGTGCTGACTTTGTACAGAACTGGGGTCCATGTGTTGAAACTGAAGGGTTATCAGTGGCAGAACACGGGGTACTAAACCACGGATGCCTCCAGGCTTGTCTGCCCTCAGAGCTTTTTCCTGTCCCCAGGACTCAAGCCAGGATTCCACCAGGGACCTGAGTTTTTCAAAAAACCAAGGCTGTGAATTACTAATGCTGGAGAGTTATCTACAGATTTGCATAATCACTGAATTTTTCTCAAATGCAATGAGGTTCTTTAACATTGTTGCTAGGAAAGTAAACATAAGGATAACCACAGATAACCCCCATGGTCTCAGCCCAGGCCCCTCGATGTCACGGAAGGCAGCTGGGGTATGGCTGGCAGATCCGGAATCAGAACTCTGGGGCTCTGGGCTGAGGGCCCCCCGCTGGCCCAGGACAGTTCAGGGGAGGAGGGGAGGGCGAAGCCCTCTTGCACCCAGTTTGCCTGAGGGAGGGACCCCCTGCCACAGGACAGGGGGAGAAACCTGGGATGCCCCAGATCACGTGCCGGAAAGTCCTCCGAATCTTTCCTTTCTTGCTAATTAAGACCCTCAGGGTATGAGTTTTCCCCCCACACAGCATTCTAAGTTGTGAGAAGTGCTTTAAATGTTAATCAAATTTCCATACTTGCTCTGGGGAGAGATGATTTCGTCCACTTCCCGTGGCAGTTTCAGTTTCACGGACAGAAATTCTAACCGGGAGTCACAGGGTCCTCCAGGATCTCCAGCTAGACAGTGTCATTTCTGTTAACACCAGGCTCTGCTTGTTTATTTTGAAATCCCATGGCAAATTTTCTTGGCGTCGATCCGTGGCACAAGCATCACATCACACGAAATCGATTGCTGACCTCAGCCGCTTGGGTGTGTTCGCCTGGCGCCAGCTACTACCGCCTGAATACTGTGCTCAGAAGCTTGAGATCCGCTCAGCGCTCTGCTCTGAGCGGGGGTCTGGCTGAGGGGTCGAGTAGTCTCTCTGCACCCCAGGGGTAGGGTGCCCCTCTCCCTGGCCTCCCTAGAACCGGAAGCAGCTTTTACATCTGCTCCTCCCCTTTCTTAGGTGGCTTTTGGACGAGGTTCGACTCTCTGTGGCCCCATGGAGTGCAGCCCGCCAGGCTCACCTGTCTTTCACCACCTCCCAGAGTTTGCTCAGACTCAAGTCCTTTGAGTCGGTGTTGTAACCTTATCATCTCATCCTCTAAAATTATTCCCCAAGAAAAAGGTCATTAAAGAAAACCTTGCTTATCACTGAAAACATGCATTATTGTCTAGATGTCTGAGAGTAAAACTTGATTTGCCCTCTACTATTTTTTAGTTTTAAAACTTCTACATCACAGGTAGTTTAGTAGCAGCAGGTGCACCGCATCTTTTCACAGACGCTCCCGCTCCTGACTCTGGATTCAGGGGTACAGATGCTCAGCTGACCCCAGAGGTGAGAAGGACAATGCGGCAAGTCTGGTCCCCTCTCCAAGCCCTGGCTGCCTCTGGACCGAGGTCAGCTGTTCTGGCTGTCACTAGTAAATTAAGGTTTGCATGAATTCAGTGCGGGGCTGGCGGCTGCTGGGAGCCGGAGGTCCGGATCCATCCTGACCCTGCCCACCATCTAGCGAAGCTGCACCACCTCCCGCAGTGGGCGTGAGCGCCCCGCGTGCACCGACGTTGGAGGGTGAGACGTGTGGTGAGTGGGGCACCCGGCTGGTTCCTGGTCCCTGGGGGGAAGCTCTGAGCTCCGCTCCCCTGACCGGCCGTGAGTACCAGCCTCGTGGCCTGAGGCTCTGTCGTTAGGTGCAGCCGTGCTAAGGATGGTTACGTCTGCTTTGAGAACTGAACGTTAATCCTTCCGTAATAACCTTCTTTGTCCCTGATAACCCCTTATTGTAACATGTGCTCTGTAGGAGAGGGATACCCGTCTGCTTCCTTCTGATCAGGGGAGACTTTTCTCCACCCCGTTCTCAATCCACGTGTGTCTTGGGGCCGCGTCGGGCCCAGGCCAGTCCGTCTCTTTGGCTCCAAGAAGACTGGTGACGCTTCCGTCTGTTCAGGCCTGTTCTGCTGCCCACACAGGCATGCTGATACTCAGCCGCTTACCTGCGGAACCAGAAACCCAGCAACTTTATGAATAGAAAAGAAATTAAACATCGCTCCTACATAGTGGCATTATGCTGGTTTAAAGTGAAATGTTTAAATAATTTTCACAGACTATCCGAAATAACAAAAGCATATTTTAAAATGGGTGCTGAAGAAAAAATAAAATGAGCGCTGAAAGATTTAATGAGACAATGGAAATATTTACTCAGCAAAATGTTAGAGAAAAGGGCCTTAGGGGAAAGTAAAAGTTGTAAGTTGACGATTGGAAGCTTTGGGCTGTAAACGGAATCCTTCCACTTCCTGGCTAAGGGAACACAGACACCTCACCCACCCTCTGCTCAGCGGTTTCCTCATTTGTAAGAAAAAGTCACAAATGCTAGCTGAATACCTCATAGGATCAAACAGAACACTAAGGCTTGATTTATATACTTAAAATGTGTCTGAAACTCCAGAACATTTGCATTTAACAGATGAAATTCTACGCTTAGTACTCGGCAACTTCTCACTGTAAAAGCAATACACAAAGAATGGCCAGTGAATATTTACACATATGTAAATCTACGTATGTTCTGTCTGACCTTGGATTTTTGCGTCCTGGAGCTAGAGGCAAATTGCCAGTAATGATTTCTGCTTTGCCCAAATCTAAAGCAACCGTATGTGACGCTCTTAACGCTGTATTCATCTGTCTCCTGTGTGCTGGCGTGAGGAGCGAGGTCACGCCGGTGAGGGGACCGTCGATGACCCGCAGCATCTTACCAGCGTCCCGGCCCCGCTCCTGGGCTCTGCATCCGCGGAGGGGGGACCACACGGGAGGGACTCGGGGTCACCGGGCGTCTCCGGGCTGGGATGGCAGGACAGCTCTCTTGCGGGGCGGGGTGGGGATTGGGAGGAGAGCAGATAAATTCCTCCGGGAGAGCGGAGCCCCAGAGGCACCCGGGATGTGCCCTGGGACCCAGTCCGGTCCCCTCATCTCCCTCTGTCCACGGGGCGTCGGGCATTGCCAAGGTTGCCCGGCCACCCGCCTGGAGCCGGGTGTCTACCGCACTGTGTCAGATGTTGCAGTGAACTTTCAAAAGGCCCGGAGATTCTGCGGCGAGTCATTTAGGAACCATGAAAGAGAAAGTCCTGTCGTCAAGGCTGGTTTCTGAGCTCCTCTGAGATGAGAGGAGGGAGACGCTGAAGGAATTGGGGGGAAGCGGGGAGAAAGGCTGGAAGGAAGGGGCAGCCTGGGGCGGGGGCGACCGTGGGTTCCCTGGGCCCAGGGACCCACGAAAGGACGCAGCCAGTGGCGAGGGTGGGGCACCCAGGTTGCACCGAGGGCTGGTCGCCGCGGGAGAAGCTGGATTTTCCCAGCCTTCTCACGTACTTGACCTTCCTTCCTTCAAGTGAGTCGTTATTTCTGTTTGCAAATTGGAACCTGAAAAATAATGTTTCAACTGCTTGTGTTTTCAAACACCATTAAAATGTGTTAAACAGCACTTATGAAACCAATTTTACAGCATCTTACAGCGTTAACACACATTACGTGGCACTTGGCTATGAATATGCAAGAAAAATCGGAAGTAACTTTAAGGTTGTCAAGTAGGGAAATATATCACTTAAAAAATATTTACCTGGAAAGAAATAAATTAAGAGAAGATATGTAAGCTGAAGGCATATTAGACAATTATGTACCCAGTATAGAATATTATTCTTTGTCACTTCTGTGAGTACATAAGTGTTCCACAATAATATTTAAATGTTCCAGGATATTACATCTGAGCATCTACAGTTTCAACTCTGTTTCAGGTGAGATGTGCTCAGATAAAATAGAACATTGTCAAGAGAGAGGGCAGGGAAGAGACCTGCTTTCGGGAACTGATGAATAGGCCTTGTGAGGTTTGCAGAAAAGTGAGCGGCTAGTGGCGTTCAGGCCCCGCCCCCCTTCTCATTGGCCTGGCTCAGTGGGCACGTGTCCCGGCTGACGACCGTCACAGGTACATCAGTGACCCCCGCCACGGGCTCCCCACACAGCTTCCAGAGGCGCTCAGGGCGGAAGCGCTTCTCTTCAAGTCCAGGGGAGAAACGGTTCCACCAGAAGCCGGAGCCTCTTCTCAGCCTCAGGCGCATCCCTGACGGTACAAGTTCTCCTTAAAACGGTCTCTGTGGCCCAGAGCGGGAGATGCACCGCCCCCTGGGCTGAGCCTACACCAGCCAGTATCACGGAGCCAGGCGTGGAGAGGGGTCTTTCCCAGGCGCGGGGGAGAGGAGGCTGACTGTCGGCAAGAAAAATTGGATAGAAGAGACACCTCCAACCACAGGTGGCCACAGAGCAGGGCCTTAGCAGACAGGTCAGGACCGCAGCAGGGTGAGCAAGGAGGTGTGCGCCTGGGAGACTCAGTACCCCCGAGATTCTTAAATTTAGCCCAGTGTTGGTCCTTTACTTAAGGTAAAAGCATCCAAAAAGAATTCCTTAAGTGATGCCCAACTGTGTGTAATCGGTAAGTTCCTCCATCACCAGGTTCTAGAATCAATAATGTGTGTAAGCATATTCGAACCTCATGCCAAGACTCCAAGGGCGGGAACACACAGCTACTCGCTGGAGTCCACCACGGCGTCTAGTCCAGTTTGCCAACTGTCCTGCTCCTGCTTAAGGTTTAATTAAGGAAAAGACACATTGACTGACTGTATTGTTATAAATGTTTAAACTCTCACCCTGAAAACATTTATCTAATTTCATGTATACTTTAAAAGCCTTTTTCCAGTTTTATTGAGGTACAATTAAGAAAAGTGTAATACGTGTGAAGTGTACAGTGTGACCGTTTGATGTCCGTGTACCTTGTCCAGCGAGTCCCACAAGCGGGGTAATTAACACCTCCGTCACCTCACACGGCTCCCCATGTTTTGGGTGAAAACACATAAGATTCACGTGTCTGTCTTATGTTTCTTACAGGTGAGCACACTGGATTGGGTCCAAGCAGAAAAAACCTATCACCTCTGTGAGGTTCTGTTTAAGGTTCACAAGGTAAGTTTAAGCATCCTTTGCACACCAGATGTGTCCATGTTAACAGCCGTCCCTTTGTGCTTGAAAAGGGAGAGCGAGATTTACCAGTGTCAAAACAGTCAGATGACATGACCATATACAGGTTCGTCCTGCCATCACTCATCAAAATTCCACAAAGAATGTCAGAGAGGCGCTTTCAAGCCTTTATTTTATGTAGGCTCTGCATTGTTTCATTCTGGCCTTTTTATATTTACAACTTGTTTGTATGGCTTTCCATACACTTAAGAGTGGAGAAGGAAATGGCAACCCACTCCAGGATTCTTTCCTGGAGAACCCCATGGACAGAGGAGCCTGGCAGGCTGCAGGCCCTGGGGCCACACAGTCAGGCACGACTGAGCCACTAAACCACCATCACCGTACACTTAAGAGAGCTTCCCAGGTGGTGCTAGTGGTACGGGACCCGCCTGCTAGTGCAGGAGACACAAGAGACGCAGGTTCGATCCCTGGGTCAGGAAGATCCCCTGGAGGAGGGCATGACAACCCACCCCAGTGTTCTTGCCTGGAGAACCCCATGGACAGAGGAGCCTGGTGGGCTACACCCTCCATGGGATCGCAAAGAGTTGGACACGACTGAAGTGACTTAGCACAACATACGTCTAAGACACATACTTGGTATTGGAATGTCTCCAAAAACCATCATATTTTATATGTGAGCTTCATTAATCAACTATAGAGCCTCTTCTATTTTATCCAGCATATTTTTTCAGAAAGATTGAGAAAATGTTTAATCAGTAAATATGCTGTGAAGTAACTGAAATCATGCAGTTAGCCAAGAGGACAATTATAGCAAAAGTGTTAAACAATTCAGGGCAAATAATAGCAACAACAATAATAAATGCACAGCATTTGACATTTTTAAAAAGGAGACTGAAAGTTGTGGATATCCTATTAGAAGTCTTTAAATAGTGATCTTACAAAATCTCCCCCTTTCTCTTGTGACTTTAATCCTTGATGTTGAACATATGAATTTAAAATTATGATATTTAATTCACCTTTCAAAAATTCAGATAAATGATTATTTTAAGAACTAGTACTTTAGAATTTTTTAATGATTTATTTTCATAATCATTCAAAGTATAGTCGTTAATATGTAGTCCAGAAATCAATTTTGTGGTTGTGGTGGTGTGTTTCTGCAACACTTTCTCCTCTCCATAAATTACTTTTTCTAGTTCTTAAAGTTATGTATCTGTATTTCACACTCACCGTGAAAGAGATGAGAAAATTGAATCAATTATAAACAGCCCCCACAGTGGGTAATGAAAGCACTGCTCAGCAGTGAGGCACGCCCTGTGTGAATATCCCCTGCCCACATAGGAATATCCCGTCTGCATTTCTCAGTGCAACTAGTTACTCACCTGTTTGGCAAAGGACCTTGATGCCGGTGTCTTCCCTTTGCTGACCGCCGGTCCTGGACCCCTGCTGGGTGCTCCGTCCCCCTCCTGAGTGAGTCCTGCCCCCCACGCCCCCCAGGAGGGAATCCTCATCGTGTTCGTCTTCCAGCTGAGGCTCTGAAGCACAGACTAGGGAGTAACTTCCAGAAGCCGCTCTGAGGCGGGGGGCCCAGGCTCCCTTGGCCTGAAGCGTAGCTGAATCTTATCTTACTTCACATACACGATTCTTTCTTCCCTCTGCAGATGGAAGCATACGCACTAACCCTCACGTCACTTTTTGCTCTGCAGTGGAACTTGCGGATCTTCAATATACGCAAAGAGGTGATCCCTCTTTAATACCACTGACTTGTATTTAATTCCATGAATATATCATACTTTATTTCACCAAGCCCTTATCAAGGAATATTTAATTTGTTCCCTTTTCTGAAATTACAAACAATGTAATAAATCATTTTACATGTGTGCAAGTATAACCAAGAAAAATGTATAGAGGCGGAATTTCTTGGGGCAAAGAATGTGAACTGTTTGCGTTCTGATAACCAACAAGGACGTATTGGGTAGCACAGAGAACTCTGCTTCATAATCTATAACAACCTGAATGGAAAAATGATCTGAAAAATAATAGGTACATGTATAAATCAACCTTAAATATTCATTGGAAGGACTGGTGCTGAAGCTGAAGCTCCAATACTTTGGCCATATGATGCAAAGAGCTAACTCATTGAGAAAGACCCTGATGCTGGGAAAGACTGAAGCTAAAAGGAGAAAGGGGAGGCAAAGGATGAGGTGGTTAGGTAGCATAGCCAGCTCAGTAGACGTGAATTTGAGCAAACTCCAGGAAATAGTGAAGGACAGGGAAGCCTGGAGTGCTGCAATCCATGAGGTCACAAAGAGTCGGACACAACTTTGCAACTGAGCGCCCACACACTGACGTATAACTGCACCACTTTGCTGTCTGCCTGAAACTAATACAGCATTGTAAATCACCCTTGTGTGTGTGTGTGTGTGTCTGTGTGTGTTTGTGTGTGTGTGTCTGTGTGTATGTGTGGTGTGTGTGTGTGGTGTGTGTGTATGTGTGGTGTGTGTGTGTGGTGTGTGTGTCTGTACGTGTCTGTGTCTGTGTCTGTGTGTCTGTGTGTCTGTGTGTGTCTGTGTGTGTGTGTGGTGTGTGTGTGTGTGTGTATGTGTCTGTGTGTGTGTCTGNCTGTGTGTGTGTCTGTATGTGTCTGTGTCTGTATGTGTCTGTGTGTCTGTGTGTGTGTGTGTCTGTGTATGTGTCTGTGTGTGTGTGTGGTGTGTGTGTGTCTGTGTGTGTGTCTGCGTGTGTGTGTGTGTGTGGTGTGTGTCTCTGTGTTTGTGTCTGTGTGTGTGTGGTGTGTCTGTGTGTGTGCGTGTCTGTGTGTGTGTGTGGTGTGTGTGTGTCTGTGTGTGTCTGTGTCTGTGTCTGTGGGTGTATCTGTGTGTGTGTGTGTCTGTGTGTGGTGTGTGTCTGTGTGTGTGTGGTGTGTGTGTGTCTGTGTGTGTGTGTCTGTGTGTGTCTGTGTGTGTGTGTGTGGTGTCTGTGTGTGTCTGTGTGTGTGTGCTTTCTCATTGTGTCTGACTGTCTTGTGACCCCATGGACTGTAGCCAGCCAGACTCCTCTGTCCATGGAATTTCCAGGCAAAAATACTGGAGTGGGTTGCCATTTCCTCCTCCAGGGTGTCTTCCCAACCCAGGGATCGAACCCACGTCTCCTCCATTAGCAGGTGAATTCTTTACCACTGAGCCTATTTACCACCTTTACCACTGAAGCCCTAAATCAACCTTACTCCAATAATAAAACATTTTTAAACAGAAATAAAAAAAGAAATGCAAGTGAAAATCATGAAGTGATATGTTTGCCGCCTAGAGTGTCAAAGGTGGGAAGCTTGGTACCGATGGGAGGAAGGATCTATCAAAATGTGAGCAGCCCTTCGACCTGGAAATCCCACCTGTGAGTGCTGGTTTGTCTCACTTGGCAGCACTGGCCTTGCAGGAAGCGCTCTAGCTTCCCTTCTGGGACCTGTTCTCCACCTGCCGCTCACTGGACCCGTGTGAATAACGGCAGTATGACTCCTCAGGTCCCGTTGGAAGAAACCGTCCCCATCCAAGCTGGACAAGGACGGTGTTCAGTGCGGGCAGAGACTGACCTCAGCTCCCCGGGAACAGGGGCGGGGGCCCCTGGGCTGGGTGAGGAGGCCGGGTGGGCCCCGCCTGCAGCCCCCGACAAAGGAAAGGACCTCTCTGGTGTCTCCGTGGGTGGAGATAGTCTTGCAGTTTGGTTGGACCCCTCGGAGGGAGAGTCCCACGTGCAGAGCTTGGAGGACAGGGGGACGTCCTGGGCCTTCACCCTCCAGGGGCGTGGAGGGCTCCGTAGAGCTGGCGGGCTTTAATAAGATCTCCGTCTCCAAGGGGCAGAGAGAGGACTCAGAAGGCTCTCCGAGGCTGGCAGGCCCGGGGAGGTGGTGGGCAGCCGGCACGGGGCCACGGCAGCTGTTGAAGCTGTGGGAAAGGAGTGGGGGCCTAGTTACTCAGTCTCCACAGCAGCTCAGGGACCTTAGGTTTGAAGTCGCTCCGTCTTTAGTCATAATGAGACATTGCAGTTCACAAGAACTGAGCTTGTGGCCTCCAAAAGGGCCCTGGGAGATACCTGGGGCGGACCTGTGCATGGTCAGTAACCTCACTCATTTCTCAGCATCAGTGTCTGGGCATTCTTCGTGGGGCTCAACAGATTTAGTTTCAGGAAGTAGTCACATCTGCGAAACCCTTAAGCATCCTTCCCAGGGATTTCTTGGGTTGGGCAAAGGCTGTTTTTAATTCTTCTCTTTGTTCTTGCGCATAGAGCTGAGGTTTGTCCATTCAGGTGAAGACTCACATGCACTTGACTGCTCCATCAGACGAACTCAGTCTTAGGAACGGACTCGACACAAGAAAGTCACAGGAGTCAGATAGCTGTGCCCAGGGAAATATACAGTGATGTTTTTAAATTAGTGAAAGTTGGATGAATCGTTCAAAAACCTTTGAGAGATAAAGTTTCAATGTGATCGTGTATTTTAAGTACTCCATTAAAATCACATTACACACTTATAAAATTATGTGTACAAAGAGGTATGAAAGAAAGAAAGTGAAGTCGCTCAGTTGTATCCTACTCTTTGCGACCCCATGGATTGTATGTAGCCTACCAGGCTCCTCTGTCCATGGAATTTTTCAGGCAAGAATACTGGAGTGGGTTGCCATTTCCTTCTCCAGGGGATCTTCCCCACCCAGGGATCGAACCTGGGTCTCCCTCATTGCAGGGAGACGCTTTACCCTCTGAGCCGCCAGTGATCTGGAATCTGGAGACATTGCCTGGAGGGACTATAAAAACAAATTAGATGACAAAAGGCAGTCATAATGGAATTATCTGTCTTTTAAATTTCCTATATTGCTGCTATCATATTTTCAAATAAATAGAAGCAGGAAAGACCCAGGTAATTTTTTAAGGCGGTCAAACATATTTCACTTTACATGATGAATGTACTAATTTTCCAGATTATCTTCAAATTGGGATCACAGATTAATTTTTCTTTTGACAATTGTTTGGTATTTTTCACTTTTACACAATCCAACAAGGGCTTTGCACAAATGCAACATCCAACTCAAACAATAAAATGACCATAGCACAAATAGAAGTGCTGCAGAGACAGAAGACAGAAGTTTAAGTGGCGTTGGTGCCATGCGACCCATGGACTGTCGTCCGCCAGGCTCCTCTGTCCATGGGATTTCCCAGGCAAGAATATTGGAGTGGCTTGCCATTTCCTTCTCCAGTCAGGTAATTTTTTAAAACAGTCTTTGCGTTTTGTTTTCCGAAGAGTGAATCTTAGGTGGTCTCCCTTCACAGGGTCTGGGGCAGGGGGTGCCTCGGGGTGGGTGGATGGAAGCATGGTGCTGGCTTGTGTGGTCGCTGATGCACTCAGGAGCCCGTTCGCTGCATGTTAGACGTGCAAGCTCAGTCTGTGCCCCCTCAACCCTGTCTGACGGCCGGCGTGCTCCGTGTAAGCAGAACGTGAGCCGTGTGGTGAGGATGCAGGAGCTGCAGCCTCATTCCTGACATCCCTTAATCAGCCCAAGACTTGCGGTTCAAGTGGGAGACTCAGGGAGAAGTAAAATCTCAAGGTCAACAGCTGACAATTGGCCAGGAAGGTCCCAAGTGTTGTCTGTCTGGCCCCAAAGCCTGTTTTTATTCTATTGAAATGCACAGCCCCCTAAACCACACCCAGCGTAGGAAAGAACAGGGCAGCAGTTTCCCCCACACAAACACTCGTTAAGAGTCCTTTCTTCTTTGGTGGGCGGTCCTGACACAAGGTTGGCATGGACAGTTTCTGAGAAGTCAGGTCCGTGACCAAAGGCTTGCTCTTCTTGGCTCACGACCTGATGTCCTATTTCCTGTGTGGTTTCTGGGCGTTCCCGTCTGAGGTCACGGCCTGGGGGCGCAGCTGGGGAGCCTCATTGAATTCAGCGTGCTGGCTTGGGGATAAACTTCAGCAAAAACACTTCGTAACTTTCATCTTTATCCTGGAAGCTAAACGTAGAAACAGACTGTGGTCGCTGATAATGCGGGTGAAAGGCGCTTCCAGCGTGTAGGGAGTGGGGCACAGCTGACGCATGGCAGTTACCTTACAGGCTCGTCTCTGCCGCAGCGGTGTCGGGGGGCTTCTGCTGCGGGGGGGTCCCTGTGGAGCACGTCCCGGGCGGGTCCTGGGGCCATCCCCCTCTAACCGGCGTCACCCCCATCCATTTCAGCTCTGGCTCCCAGATGACTGCCGGGCGCAAGCCAGCCTCTCCCTGGGGTTCCAGGATCCCGACGGCGGGGACCACGGGCCCTTCTGCTTCAGCGTCCTCGTGGGCCACGGCGGGGGCCACGTGTTCGGTGTGGAGCTGGGCAGCGAGCTGGCCGCCTGGGAGCTGTCCTTCCAGAGAGCCACCTTCCGAGCCGTGCAGAGGACAGGGGTAAGTGGCCCGCTCGTCTCTGAGTGACCTGAATCAGAGCGGACGTTACGGTTGTTCCGGGGAGCACGCATCTGCAGAAGCCGGGAGGACTCTGCCCAGGGCCCCGGGCCCAGCGCGTCGGGAGCCGCTGTGGAAGGTCATGGAGGGAAGCGAGGTGGGGAGTTTTCATCTCGTTCAGCCCAGCGTTTCTGTCCAGCGTGAGGTAGGGGCCTGGATGCCAGCCAAGGGAAGCCCCCCACTGAGGGCACGGCTGGGTCCCTGGAGTCTGCTCATCACCCATGTTTACTGAGACGTCACTGGACGCTTGGCATTTCTTCAGGCACTTGATGGCCCTTCCTCAAACTCACTGACCCAGTGAGGAGCATAACACAGCTCGAGTGTTTGGGCTGTTTCTCCCTCCTCGGTACAGAAGGTAAATCCCACAGATCGAGCTGTGTGTGGATGGAGCAGTCCCCTACTGAGACCTTATGATGAGAAAAATAATAACCTTGAAGTTGTCCCAGAGCTCTCTTAAACTGTCCTCATTTTAAGATTCTTTTTTCTGTTCGGCGTGGATGATTCCCACTGCTCTGTCGTCCAGCGTCCTGCTCTGCTCCTGTGTATCATCTAGTCTACTCTTGATTCCTACTAGTGTATTTCTAATTTTTCAGCGCTCTTTGATTCGTCTTTATATTTTCTGACTCTGTTAAACTTCTTACTGTGTTCATTCTCCTCCCCAAGTTCTCTCAGCATCTTTCGGGTCATTACCTTGAACTCTGTTAGGTAGATTTCTTATCTCCACTTTGCTTAGTTCTTCTTGGGTTCATCGTACCCCATCACTGGGGAAACATTCCTTCGTTCCCTCATTTTGCCTACTTCTCTGTGTCTGTGTGTCCCAGGTGAGCCGGTTACTTTTCCCAATCTTGGAGACGTCCCGAGGCTCCAGCGGCACACAGCCCCCTGGACGCCGGAGCTGTGCGCTCCAGCAGGGCCCCACGCGCGCGTATGGGTGCCTTTGTGCAGACAGGGCTGACTGCGGCGGGCACACTGCTGGACCGCTGGTCCCTGGCCCCCCCGGCTGCCAGGCCTCGCCCGTTTGGAGGTCGCTAGATGCTGGCGGTGAGGCTGCGTCCTGATGCAGCTAGCCGTGGAGTGTGAGGGGCCCCAGGCTGGTCCAGCTGGTGGTGCTGGGTCCTTTGGTGGGGCCGTCCTGGGGCTGGCCTTCTGGTGGCTGGGCCCGAGTCCCCTCGTGATCGACCACTCAGCCTGGGGTCCCAGGGCTGGTGGGGGAGCTGAGCCCACGCTCAGACTCTGGGGAGGACCCCACAATGGCCCTCGTCAGCCCCTGTGTCCCCGCACTAGAATCTGCTTCCACATGGGCGCTGCACCATCCACACCCCCGGGGTGACTTCCAGCTGCCCCCAGCCTCCCTGGAGATGCTCCAGGGTCAGCAGGTGGGCCTGACCCCGGCTTCCTCCCAGTTATCAGCCCTGCCTCAGAGGGAGCAGGTCAGTGTGTCCCCGGCCGGCACAGCGCCCTCACACAGGGGGTCCCGCCCCGGGCCCCCGGGAGCATCGTCTTCCAGGAGCTGTTTTCCCACAAGGGCAGAAGCTTGCCTGGGGAAACTTACCTTATCTTTTCATAGGGAGCGTCCTCCTCAGCAAGTTGGCTCAAGTATCCCTCGGTGTTGACCCAATTCCCCAAAGGTGTTATGTAAGGACACAGGAAATGTAGCACGGAAATGTCGCAACTGGAGGAACTGTCTCCTGAAACAGAACGGGGGGAAGGCACGGTCCCCCCAGAGGCTGGAGGGCTCACCCTTGGCTCCTGCCTCATGGGTCTGGCACGCCTGGCATCACCACCACCGTGCCAGGATCCATGCGCTTAGCTGAGAATTTGACAGACTAGCAGCCGCGGGAGCACCGACCACGCCTCTGGTGCTGACACTCAGCCGGCACTGCTAGAAGCTGTGTGCACCGATCGCCTGATCTTCGCAAACCCCGCCGCCCCCACAGCAGTCTCCCTCCCGCAGCCCCGGGCGCGGAGCCTGGTGGAGTCTCTGCTGCTTCTGTCCTTTGCTCGTGTTCTGGGTCAGACCCCTCGGAACGTCTCCCGAGAGCAGCCGGGTCTCGTGTCTGGGGACGGACGCACTTGCAGGCTGGCCTGTCCCAAGGCAGCTTACAGGAGCAAAGCGTGCACGCTCACTCGTGTAACGGGGATGGTGCTGGGTGGCATCACAGGGAGTTATGATCTGGGGTCAGGGTGTTTCTGGAGGATGCCGTCGGGCTCTGCTCTGCTGAGACTGGCACCTCTGCTGACTCTGCACCTGCTGGTGGGCCAGCGCGGGAGGCGCCGCGTGAGAGCCATGGCCCAGGGACCTCCATGCGCTTTGGTTTTCTAAAAGCAGGTTCTGATGGGGGAGAATAGTGTAAGTAAGTGTTTAAGTGTCCATCGCTCAGTTGTGCCCGACTCTTGGCGACCCCACGGACTGCAGCCCACCAGGCTCCTCTGTCCCTGAGATTTTCCAGGCAAGGATACTAGAGTGGGCTACCATTTCCTCCTCCAGAGGATATTGTAGCTACCCAGTTGAGATTAAGCACCATTTTAAAAAGATGTTTTCTCACAATCGATCCTTTTTTCTAGTCCAAAACGTACCCATGCAGCTGGCAAGGAGCCACTCTGTTCTTCACGGTGGACTTTGCTCTCGGCTTCACCTGTTTCGACAGCAAGACCAAGGTAGGTGCCGCGCAGGCAGGGCGCTGCGGGTGGGCAGAGCGTGCGTTACATTTCAGGTCTGCGTCTGCGCACCGCCGCCCTAACAGCCGTGTCCTCTGCGCCGGCTCCTTCGTGGTGACCGCTCTCGGAGAACTCAGGGTCCCAGCACCTTACAGGTCCAGAGCCGGGCGGGGCTGACAGCACATCAGCGTACTGGAGCGATTCAGTGTGGTCTTAACGTCCGTGCCCAACAAATAACAAGGACTTCCCTTTAAGGACCGTCGTGGGTCCTTTAAATGATAGCGGGGAGTTTTGCATGGTCTTGTCTGTACTGTTTTAGCAGTCCTGTATGATTCTATGTAGATGATAATTCTGTAGGTGGTTCCTAGAAAGTTACCACTGCTGAGCTGTTCCTCTTCATAGTCGAATCTGACCCAACACCAAGTAATGCTCTCAGAGCAGTTTGGGTCTTGCTTATTTTGTGGGAAATCTGGCAAAACCACGGTATCAGGTTCCTCCGTCTCCTCTGGACACAGGCCCTTACGGTCACAGGTTCCTGGTAGGACAGCTGGGTGTGGGCAGATTTAAAAGTGGGTGAGATTTGGACTGTTTTCATGAAATCTTAGAGGCTGAAATCACAGCTGTCTTTCGCAGCCCTCTGAGGACAAGGCCAGGCGGGAGGTGGGAGATCCCAGGGAGGGGGCGCCTGAGAGCTGCCCCCCCAGTCTCATCACTGCCCCGGCCCTCCTGGCTGGGTGATGTGCTGGGGGGTGGGAGCCGCCTGGGAGACGGGCGCCTGAGAGCTGCCCCCCCAGTCTCATCACTGCCCCGGCCCTCCTGGCTGGGCGATGTGCTGGGGGTGGGAGCCGCCTGGGAGACAGGTGCCTGAGAGCTGTCCCCCTGAGTCTCAT
The DNA here is from genome assembly GCA_015832495.2 of Alces alces. Classification (NCBI taxonomy): domain Eukaryota; kingdom Metazoa; phylum Chordata; class Mammalia; order Artiodactyla; family Cervidae; genus Alces; species Alces alces. Next base: position 42,801,970 of record JADEYB020000029.1, on the reverse strand, counting down.
CACTGCCCCGGCCCTCCTGGCTGGGTGATGTGCTGGGGGGTGGGAGCCGCCTGGGAGACTGGCGCCTGAGAGCTGCCCCCCCCCGATCTCATCACTGCCCCGGCCCTCCTGGCCGAGCTGCTGCTGCTGCTACTGTGGCTGGTTTCTCTGGCTCATCGCAACGGACCAGCGGCCCTTCCAGAACCTGCTACCGTAGCAGTGATGGAAGAGGTTTCTGAATGTCCTCATTCTGGGTGGGTCCAGTGATTCCCACCTGAAAGGGCCTTGGTGCCCGAGTTGGGGGGCAGGGGAGACTGGACCCCGCTTCCCCATCATGGAAATGGAAGTGCTGGAGTCTCTGTCTCCTGAGACCCCTGGGGTCCCAAGTTCCCCAACATCGAGGAGGAGCATACATGGTGGCACTCGGCTATGAGATGCAGAGACCATTTGGCTACAAGATCCAACACGAAAGGAAGGTGCGCGGGGCCTCAAGGCCGGTGCAGCGTGAACAGACGGCCAAGGGCAGAGGGAACAGGAGTGCCTCTGCAGTCCTCCCCAGCTCCCAGCCTCTCGGCCTTTGTGATCCTCAGAGAAAAATATGCTCATTATTTCAAAATAACTGCCTTTAATACAATGCAGCTTATAGCTTGCTGAAAAATTACTGTTCTCTATTCAGGTTTTTTCTGGGAAGGTAAAGATTTGTTATCATAAAGGGCCTATAATTAAAGACTACCTTCTTTAAAGGCTTTCCTCATAGCTCAGTTGGTAAAGAATCTGCCTGCAATGCAGGAGACCCTGGTTCAATTCCTGGGTCAGAGAGATCTGCTAGAGAAGAGACAGGCTATCCACTCCAGTATTCTTGGACTTTCCTGGTGGCTCAGCTGGTAAAGCATCCACCTGCAATGTGGGAGACCTGGGTTCAGTCTCTGGGTTGGGAAGATACCCTGGAGAAGTGAAAGGCTACCCACTCCAGTATTCTGGCCTAGAGAATTCCAGGGACTTGAGTCCACGGGGTCACAAAGAGTTGGACACAACTGATTGACTCTTACTTACCTTTTATAAAAGAAAGTCATGAAGTCTTTATTTGCAACAGCCTTTTATTTTTCATTAAAAGAGTAAGCATTTATAGAATACACATCACCTCTATAGTACCTTAGCTAATAGTAAGCAGTCTTTGCAGTAGTATTCAAAGGTAATATCATCCATATTATTCAGCTGGGTTCAAGAGAAGCCAGCACTGCGTGACTTGAACTTCGTCTTGTTGGAGGGGGTGGGATTTGTTTTACCTGCACTGTCAGTCACGTCTCACACGCTATAACAGAGGCTGGGCCTTGGAGAGGGTTAAGTTTTACAGGCAGAAAAGGGAGTGAGGCTCTGATGATGCTTTTAGATGTAAGGACAACCCAGGAGAAAGCAGAGGGAGTGGAGAGGGATCCGGGAAGAGACCCTGGGGCCTGGGCTCTTTGGCACCCAGACGGGCTACTCTGAGCTTGAAGGGAGGGCCCCTGGGACATCTGGTGGCAGAGGGGCCAGTCCCTTTGACCCAGAAAGAGAGTGGAGCTCCTAAGTCACCACGTACTCAGTGACAGAGGTAACCGAGCAGGCATCTGTGCACACAGTTAACCCAGCTGGTGTCTGTGCACATGGGTGACCCAGCAGGCATCTGTGCACACGGGTGACCCAGCGGGCGTCCACGCACACGGGTGACCCAGCGGCATCTGCATTTGGTTAGGTTATTTAACAGCACTGACTGATGTTAACTGAATAAACGCGCTCCTTTATCTAAAGCACTAAGGACCACCTTCCTTTACAGGGTGTGCTCTGGAGGTTTAAGTTCTCCCAGCTGAAGGGGTCTTCCGACGACGGGAAAGCTCGGGTGAAGCTGCTGTTTCAGAGTCTGGACACCAAGCAGATAGAGATGAAGGTAGGGGACTCATCCATGGTGCAACCTCGCCTGCGTGAGCCGGGTGTCCAGGGCTGGGCCTGCCGTCCTCCTGGCCTGTGGAATCACCAGAATGCAAGTGTGAACCCTCCTCGGAGTCAGCCAGGGTGTCATGGGAACCCAGGGTGTGTCTCCTGTTAGAGGCTTTAATATCCTGCAACTGTAGTCATTGAAACCCATTACTTGATTCCATCGAAAAGCACAAGTTTCTTAGTAACTATTAGCAGGAAATCAATGCTTAAACATACAGGAGAAGTCAATATTTAAGGGAAGAGTTGTACAAACTGCATTATGTGATGACTTGTCTGTGATATTGAGGACACACTGCTCTGTAAATTCAAAGGATCTGGACATAACTTACAAGTTTTGTGGAGACAGGGGAGGTGCATCCAGGTCAGAACCCAGCATCATCCATCCGGCCTGGGGACCCCAGCCCCGGCCACCCTGAGGCTGGGTGGAAGAGACCCGGAGCTGGCCGGGCGGTGCACGCTCCCGTCTCCACCGCCTCTGGTGCTGGGCGCAGGCCTGCTGAGGGTGTGCAGGGGACCCCTGCTGCCTCCGCCCGGCCGCGCGGGCCTGGCCCACGTTGCCACAGCTGCCCACACGGGGAGTTTTCTGAACTCTCAGCTCGTCGTCAGTGCGGCTCGGAGCAGAGCCCTGCCTGGGTCACAGAGCCCCCGAGTGGAAGACCCGGCCTGACCCCTGGCGGGCCCGTCTCCACCCCACACGTGTGAGCCTCCATATTATGAGAACCGGAAAGTGGTTGTGCTCTGATCTGAGTTCCCTGAGAACAAGACACAGGAAACTGTTCTGTGCACGGTTATTCCTGCTGAGTGTCACTTTTAATTGTATTTGTTTGGGGCATTTTCAGAGGAAAATTATAGAGCATATTCATTTACTCTAGGTAGTCATACATTTATTTAACAGTCATCTCTTGCAAGTATAGCTTTGTTCAACTTCCACGTTGAATGCTTTGGGAAGGACAGTGGTTAAGGCTTTCTTTGAAATACAGTTTGTATTCACTGTGGATGGTGACTGTAGCCTTGAAATTAAAAGGTGCTTGCTCCTTGGAAGAAAAGCTGTGTCAAACCTAGACATCATATTGAAAAGCAAAGACATCACTTTGTCAACAAAGTCTGTATAATCAAAGCTGTGGTTTTTCCAGTAGTCCTATACAAATATGAGATTTGAACCATAAGAAGGTTGAGCGCCAAAAAATTGGCACTTCTGAACTGTGGTGCTGGAGAAGACTCTTGAGAGTCCCCTGGACTGCAGGGAGATCCAACCAGTCCATCCTAAAGGAGATCAGTCCTGGGTGTTCATTGGAAGGACTGACACTGAAGCCGAAACTCCAATGCTTTGGCCACTTGGTGCGAAGAGCTGACTCATTTGAAAAGACCCTGATGCTGGGAAAGATTTGAGGGCAGGAGGAGAAGGAGACGACAGAGGATGAGATGGTTGGATGGCATCACCGACTCGATGGATGTAAGTTTGAGTCACCTCCGGGAGTTGGTGATGGACAGGGAGGCCTGGCATGCTGTGGGGTCGCAAAGAGTCGGACAGGACTGAGCGACTGAACAACAGAATGTGAATTGCTACAGCTGAGTGGGAACTCTTCTCTTAAATGACAATAGACTTTAGAATCCCCCCTCTGGCATCGGGCCATTAGATTACACTCAGGGAAAGCGAAGAGCCCAGGATGGTCACCGCTCATCAGAAGTCTCAGGACAGTTTCTGACAGACATCTGCCGTGTTCAGTAAGAGGGGAACACGGGCTCCGTGAAGGAGTGTGATTTCCACTGGAGGAGATACACAGAGGCCGCGCAGGTGACGTTCACACTCATACGTTGATTGAAAGTGTCACTCTTGTGAGAGAGGCGGCATTCCCGAGAGTGAGGCTCGTGAGAGGAGTGTTTCCTCAAGTTCAGGGACCTTGTTCTTTGTAGTCTGACAGCTCGGTGCAGACCCTCCCAGCTTCCTGAGAATTTTACCTAATTAAGGAAAAGATCAAGGTATTAAAACATTCAGAAGTTGGTAATTAGATCAAGCTGCAGATCATATTTAAACTCAGTATTTCAGCCACAGTGAAATGTTAAAGGAGTTTAATAAAAATCTAGGTCCTTAGGATGAATGAATTGCAGAGGAGAGTGCGAGGGTGGCAGGGTTAGAGCAGGGGCTGAACCTGATGCCCATGCGTCCGGCTGCCGGCACCCTGTGGGGAGCTGCCTGACCGGCCGAAGCCGCAGACACACATACGCCCGCGCATGCACATGCATGCATGTGCGTAGATGCATCCAGCACAGTGCACGTGTGCACACAGGCTCAATATACACGGACAATGCGCACATGCAGAGGGGCACATTTGTGCACACATGTTCACACACATGCAGGTGAAGCCAGATTCCTTCTCCTAAATTGTGACGGTGAGCCCTGCTGTGTGACATCCGGGCAGGGGCCACCGCGAGCTTCTGCAGGCTTTGTGGAGGCTGAGGACCCAGCACAGATGGACTCAGGGTTCCACACAGAGCACCTGAGTGCCAACCCATGTTAGTTACCAGAAATCGGGAATTCAGCCCATTAGTCAGGATGTCCATGCACAAAACCCCCCAGAAAACCCGCGTGTCCGTATTGATAGCAGCCTTTCTTACTTGGTGAGTATCTGTCCTTGAGTCAGTTGCTAGTGGTGCTGAGAACACAGAACCTAAGTGTTCTGCACTGTGTGGTTCTCACGCTCAGAGTGTGTGAGCACGTTGCGCTTTTCTGGCAGGAGCTGGAGTTTCAGGATCTGACGGCGGTCCTGCATTGTATCCACTCCTTCATGGCTGCGAAGGTGGCCTCGGTGGACCCCGCGTTCATGGACAGTCAGAGCATCGCCGGAAGATACATGTATAGCAGCTGAGTGGAGCTTCTGTTGAGTGCTGAAAATTAAATTATTTTCTTAAGAAATGACTATTTCCTGCACAATGTTGCCACTTTGTGTGATTTTATAATGATTCTATAGTTGTGATACCAATAAAATATGTCACTAGTTTCCAGAGACGAGTCAGCCTTGTTCACTCTGATGGGGGATGCAACCTCCGCTCAGGCAGAGCCGTGGTTGAGAACATATTTCAACTCCCCATTGAAATACTTGCATCACCCACGTTCCTCAGACCGCAAGGAGGCACCAGCAGCTCACGCTGTACCCCACACAGCTGAAACCCACACTTATTTTCAGAAAGCATACGAGAGGAAATGCCAAGGGCTCACCACTTTCATTTTCCCCAAGAATGAAAAGTTTTCCTTTGAATTCCATTAATTTATCCCAGGACATCAAATGTAGTTCCCTGCGCTCTACGTCAACTACAGGTGGTCACACGAAGCACAAAGTCAGAGAAAGACAAGCATCGGATGAGATCGCTTATATGTGGAATCTTAAAAATGAATCAAATGAACTCAGTTATAGAACAGAAAGCGACTCACAGTCAGCAGAGGGGAAAGGCTGGCAGGGAGGGATGAATCAGGAGTTTGAGATTCACACACACACTAATATGTGTGTGTGTGCTCAGTCGTGTCCCAACTATTTGCAACCCCATGGACTGTAGCCCGCCAGGCTCCTCTGTCCCCAGGATTCTCCAGCTAGAACACTGGGGTGGGTTGTCCTTTCCGCCTCCAGGGGATCTTCCTGACCCAGGGATCAAACCCAGTTTCTTGCACTGCAGGCAGATTCTTTACCACTGAGCCCCCCGGGAGGCCCATATACACACTAAGATGCATATTTCAAAAAGAAAACGATACAAAGATGCAGTGGTCGCTCACGGCCAACTTGGTTTCACTTGGAAAAGCCTTTTCTCTCTGTCGCTGAGTCCCTGCTGGACACAGGGCCGGGCACAGGGATGCCCGTCTCAGAAGGCCTTTCCGCCACCGCGGCCTCCTTGGACAAGGGGACACCGGGCCGTTGTGCTGCCCTGCAGGCCCATCATGGGGCAGAGGGGACCCCAGCCCCCACGGAAAGCCCAGGGAAGGCAATCAGAAAGAGAGGATTGGTGGAAACAGAATGGAAACTGTGTACAGCTCCTAACAGGCTAAGTCCTGGGATAAAACCAACCCAGCATATTTTAAAGGGAAGACTTAATTTCTTGTCCACTTGGGCTAATAAAATTCACTTTTATCATCTAAAATACATCACAAAATACATTGAAAGTTGTGTTTATTTTATGTACGAGTCTTCTAACACACAAAGTATTGGGTATTTGTCATTAAGTTGAATTAAACGGAATGCACATTTTAACTCACTATTGTTGATTATGAAATAATCCATGTGCATTACAATGGGTTAAACAGTCAGAGGGAAGTAAGGACTACATCTTACTCCACCTCTGACCTGTGATGTGAGGAACCGTGGCCTTGTTACTCCACCACGAGACAGAAGAGGGGCCAACGCTCACAGATGATATGGTGATACTCACTTGGAGAATAACGCTGAAATAAACAGGTCTCACAGAGGCTGGAGCAGCCACGTTACGCCATGTGGTCAGGCCAGGCCCTGCGGTGAGGTGTCTCTGGGGCTGGAAGGAGCACAGGGATGCAGGATGAGGATGCCTGGGAAGCCGGGTGGGGGAGCCCAGGAGGATGAGCCTGTGAGGGAGCTGGGTCCACGGACTATGGGGACACCCACTACGGCTCAGGTGAGCAGGGGCCGACTGGACGGGGCGGGGTCTGGGGAGAAGGCGGCCACCCTGGTGACAGTTTCATTCAGACCAGAACCAGTGGGGCGCCCAGCTGTTGGCAGAAGCGTGGGCATCTCTGAGCCTCGGTTTCCTTGTCTGAAAATAGAAGGGAAGGCGGGGCCTCGTCAGGACGTTTCGGGAGGAACACGCGGTCACACGTGTGCAATGTCACATTCTTCCTCCAGGCGCCTGGCCTGGGAAACATGCATCCACGCTTACTCAGCACATGGTTTCTATGAGTTCTCTCAACCAGGAGACTATTACTGCTTCCCAGGGAAGTTGCCCCTTCTTTGCCACAAGGAAACACAAACCTGGAATACAGGGCTTCTCGCCTCAGGGCCCTTTTAGCCTGGACTCCTGGATTCTAATTTCTGTCTTTTCCACTGCATTCAACCTTCCTCCTTGTTGTCAAGCTTCTACATCCAGAAAACTCATTTTGCAAAGTTATTAAAGATCGGTGGGCGGGGAACTCCTGGGTTACAGAAAACGCATACGCTTGCACCTCAAATCTAGAAATACTTGTGCTTTGACTTTGCAGCGACTGAGAAGAATCGCGCAGTTTCCGTGTGCAATCTCCCCCAGCAGCCTGAGTGAGGATGTAAATTTACTTCACGTTGCAGGGAAGCTAAGGATGCTTCATTGCAGGTTTGACTTTATTCAGGCTTTTCATTGGCGAGAACCAAATATGCCCTCCACGTCACCTCTCTTCATGTCCCAGCAAGTCAGTCAGTAATGACTAAGCCTAAGGGAGACTTTTTTAAAATTCCTTTTATCTTTAAGAGAATTTTAAACAGAGGCTGCTTTCTAATCTCATGTCCTTGTGGCAGAAATTGTGAGCAATAGAAGTGATTCAAACGCCACCCTTACAGAGCCTTTCTGGGCTTCTCTCCTTGGCCTGGACAGAGCGTCCTCATCTGCATCTGAAAGGTTGAGGGCACTGGTCCAGGCACCCTTGTGGGCACCTGGGCTCTGAGGTCACAGAGGAGGTGTGATCCCAGGAGCTGGGCCAGGTCCGTCCAGCGACACCTCTGTGGACAATGCACTCTGCTCTCCCTGGAGAAGCCGACGTCACAGCTGACCTCCACCCCACTCCATCCTCCCCGGGCTCCCTGCCACTGGCCCCCAGGAGCACCCACCCCAGCCTGGCCTCGGACACAGCTGAGCCCTGCCCCACTCCACCCTCCCAAGATCCCCCCCGCTGGCCCTCAGGAGCACCCACTCCCACCCGGCCTTGGAGGACATAGCTGACCCCCACCCCGCTCCACTCTCCCCAGGCTCCCCCCCAGCTGGCCCCCAGAAGGAGGGAGAAGGGCTGAGGGTTGGCCGGAAGACTAAACAGCAGGAGGAAGAGGGCCTGGAGCCCGTACCACAGAGTGGGCGTCAGGGCGAGCACCGCCCCCCAGCCCTGCACCCCCCACCAGCCCCGCAACCTCGGGCCGAGTCCACACCTGGGGTCCCACCGGCAGAGTGGGCCCGAGGGCTTTCCCAGCCAGAGCCCAGGCACAGACCACCAGCCTCACCCCAGACGAGACCACTGATGTGCCCGGGCGGGCTCTGCCCACGTGGCTTGGGGGTGGCGTCAGGGCGAGCCCCCCATGACCCAGGCAGGGCCAGGCCTGCAGGCGGCCACGTCGCCGTGGACGGGAGGGGCCCTCAGGCGGCAGGGGCAGAGCAGGCCCCTGGCACAGACCGCGTCCAAGGGTCACGTGTGAACTGGGACCGGAGGGCCCGGGGCCGTGGACACACACGTTTCTTCACCACGAGTCCATGTGAATCTCCTGAATGGCCCCTTTTCCTAGACTGTCTATCAGCAGTGACTGGGGCATGTCAGGAAGCCATATAGGTTTTCGTTTATAACTCATCAAATATCAGCGCTCTTGATGCACAATATAAAACAGGTCATCAGAAGGTTTAATAAACCAGAAAAACCCTAGACCCTCTCAATGTCCACTGACATCTCCAGCATTCCTTAAAGTGACTTAAATGCACGAAAGAAAGAATAAAGCTGCCCCTTCTTCCCTCTCTTTCCTGGAGGACGGCGACCTCTGAATGCCCCCCGCCCCCTCGGGGCAGGGCTGTCTGGCTGAACTTCCGTCAAACCCTCAGAGCCCCGGGCAGGCGTGAAGACTTAAGGCCCGGGGCTCCATCCCTGCCTGACACGCTTGCTCAGCCCAGTGCTCTTAGAGCTGCCGGTGAGGATGAGGACGCAGTGGGGGCACCGCTGAGCCGGAAACCCTTGAGGGCTCGGTGGCCCGGACACTTCACCCGCCAGCGGGCACCACACGGACTCCAGGCTCTGCCAGGGTCACGAGAGCTCAAGGACCCGCTGCACCTGGATGCGGCAGGCCGCGGTGAGGGCACAGCCACGTCAGGGCCGGCCTCCGAGGCTGCGTCACGCTGACCCCCTCTGAGTGTCCACGGGGCGTCCATTGAGGACTTGGGGTCCCAGGGTCTCCTCCGGGGTCGCCCTCACCCCAGGCCGTCACCAGTGGGGTCCAGGAGAGGCTCCTGGCCCATGGCTCCCTGGCCCCTCGCGTGTCAGGCCGCGGCCCCTCTGTGCCCCCGCGCCCCTCAGGCAGACTGCCCGAAGCTCCGGCCAAGTGCAGCTCTGGTCCTTAGAGTCTGAGTCCAAGCTCTCCTTCAACAGTTTCCCCAGCGTCAGAACGGGGTCCCCAAGACATCAGGTGGCAAACTCAGCCAGCTGGGGTCCCCGTTTTCAGGAAATCGAGTCTTCACGTCCCTGGCTCACTGATGGCAGGGTCTGGCCCTCCTCTCACCGTCCCAGCCTGTCCCCGCTGTTTCAGGGAGAAATCACCAGAACTGTTGAGGGACACCCCACCTGCTTGTCTGACTGTGGTCCCTGCAGATGGAGCCTTCCAACACTGATCATGGCATTCCGATGCTTCAGGGACCTCCCGATGCTCAGAGGCCTTGCATGTGTGTGAGCGTCTAACCTCGGCTGTCCTGCAAGAAGCATCCTCCAGGCTCGAATAAGCCCCGAAGGAGATGGGTCTTCCCTGATGGCTCAGCCGGTAGAAAATCCACCTGCAACGCAGGAGACACACGAGATGCAGGGTCGATCCCCGAGTTGGGAAGGCCTCCTGGAAGAGGAGATGGCCACCCACTGCAGGATTCTTGCCTGGAGAATCCCATGGACAGAGGAGCCTGGTGGGCTATAGTCCAAAGTATGCCTCAGGCTTGAATAAGTCCCAGAAGGAGAGAGGGGGAAAGAGGAGGAGAAAGATGATCTTCGTGTACTGAAGAGAAAAACTGCAAGACTCAGATGGGGACTGCAGAGGTTCAGAAGTTGACCCCACCATCTGGGAGACGCACTCCGTCCCCTCCTGGACATGGGGCTGCGAGCTGGGTCATGGAGGACCATCGGCAGGGCTTCTTGGAGCATCCGGCGCCCCTAAAGACCACGGTGCTCTTCATACGGAATTTAATGCAGAAAAGCCAGAGGGGACAGCGCCAGGGTTACCAGGGGCCTGTTTGACTTGGTTCCTTCTTTCCCGACACTTTCGCTCTTTCCCTTTCTTTCTTATTCCACGGCCAGAGCCCCAACATCAGTGGGCCCAGGTGAGGTCGTACCTGCTCCCTGAGCCGCCAGTAGGCGGCCCTCTGTGCCAACCCAGAGGCCAACGTCCAGCCGCCCCAGGGTCGGGAGCCGGTCCAGCTCGGGGACGTGGGCGGGAGGCAGAACCCAGAGCCGCTTTATAGGCGGGAGGCCAGGCCCTGGGGCAGCCGGCCGAGTCCAGGGGTCGCCTGCCCTGCACACCTGCCTCCAGGCTGAGCAGAGGAGAAGGTCAGGCCTCGGGACTTTATATCTCTTTTTTTCCTGGGAGAAATCTGTCACGGAGACCTGCAGAGTGGTCAGAGGGAGGTGGTGGTTTGGGCTCAGGGCTCGTCTGGAGCTAGCTGGAGGAGACACTCTGGGCGGACGACGCTAGGTTTCCTGTGATCTCAGCGCAGAAGCACGGCCGGCAGGTGCGGCCAGGAGGGTCCGCAGTCAGCGGCCCCAGACACACTCTGGGCTCCACCTGGTTTCACAAAGTCTGTGGCCTGAAAATATCGGCAGAAAGCCGGAGGTTAGGAACAGATATAGGTTAGGAAAAGGGAAACATTTGATGAGGAATCTTCTTCTTTGTCTTAACAACTCTGCAATTCTGAAATAGGTTTATAAGCAGGAAAAAGAAAGTTGTAGGAAACCCTATATCCATTTAGGAATTTTACTTACCTCTTTTCTAAAGGCTAAATTCCCTGTACTATTTTTTTTTCACTAAGATGTGTCATAGGAAATAGATTTATCTTATTCCTAGTAATTACTCCCAGAAGTTTTATACCATTCAACATCCCCGTGAGTTAAAATAGGTTGTCACCGAGCTGCTCTGGGGACACGGCCACTCGAGAGCAAAGATCTGTTTTCAGACGGTCGAGCAGGCCCGGCCGGTCCCTGCCTTGGCCAATCAGCCCCCAGAGTCAGACCCTGGCCGAGGCGGGCAGACAGGACGCAGGCACCACCGCGAGGGGCAGCAGAGACAGGGCTCCCCGTGGGGCGGCCTGACGCGTGCCTCCTCGCAGATGCGGGCGCGGGCCGTGCTGGGCGCGGTGCTGGCCGTCACCTGCGCCGGAGCCGTCTTCTCGTTCCTCCTGAGACCCGGGGGCCTCCTTTGGGGTGAGTAGCGATAAATTACGGTCTTCCGAAATCACAAAGAAACTGCTTGCAGCTACCAGAGCAGAAAGCATCGTGAGTTCTCCAGAGTCAGGTAAGACCGCTTCAGTGTTTCTTTTGCTTTCCAAGAAAAGAACAATAATTCTTGGGTTTAGAAGGATTAAAACACAATTCTTTCTGAAAAATAACTGACTTTCTTATGATTATGCAACAGAAGACGTCAACTTTACCTGCTTGTATATTTTAAAACCATTTCTTTGGGAGTCGTGTTTTCCTTGACCACACAATCATTTCTCATAAAGTCACTCCTTTGTCGTATTTTCTGGAATCAGGGGGCTGCAACGCCAAATTCAGTTGAGAAAGGTACAGCTGTGCTGTGGTTAAAATCATCACAGCTCAAACTCTGCTTTTGTTTTGGTTAAAAGAAAAGAAAAAAGTCTCAAACACAGAGAAGGGATGCTCCTGGAGCAGGACACGGGAGGGCATCTCCGGGAGGCTCTCCGGCCGCCAGCGTCTGCACCAGGGGCCTTGCCCGGCAGACTCATCCTGCTGGGGTCATCCGGGGTGGATGCTCTGCTCCTCCAGCCCCTCCTTGGAGACCCTGGTCATCTGCAGGCCTGGCGAGCCGCCCGAGTGCTCAGAGGCACCTTCAGGCCCGGGGAGCCTCCTGCTGGGCGCCCCCGCGTCTCCAGCGTCGCTGAGTACCGGCTCCGTGGCCACACAGACAGTTGCACCAAAGCCCTTCGTGGACTTAGATGCTCCTTGGGAAATGGGCCTGGCCTTTGAGGCCGAGGGGAGGCCAGGGTGCCGCTCCGTCCCTGCACGTTGCTGACGGGGCCACTTTCCTGTCTGTGAAATGGAGACCGGAAAGTTCTCTACCGCAATCCTGTTTGTGAGTGTCACTGAGACGCTCCGCTTAAAGTACGGACTGCATGCTGTCTGGACAACACAAACGCCGGCTCCGTCTTAAACGTCCCCCACCCTCCAAGCCCAGTAAACTTGTCACCCCGAGGCCTGGCACAGGATGAGCTGCAGTAATGCTTGTGAACTAACCGGGCGTTTCATTTCACACTCAGCAAAGACCCAGTTCTACAAAACCACAGTAACAAAGTCGTCACGAGCAAGATCTATTCGATAAAATACAGAAGTGCCCGCACACAAAAGCTCCAGTGTGAGAAATCACGCATTTTTTAGGAACTGGGAAAGATGGTAGTTACAGCTTTGCTAGAGCAATTGTTACTATTTCTCCATCTTGAAGAGGTTTTTTCTTAAACTTTCAGTATATATATAAACAATATACAACATAGCATTTGATAAAAACACTCTACTTTGTACTAATCCATTGTTCATTAGAGTATTTTGAAGGTGACTACTTGTTTACTTTTGGAAATTACTTATTTAGAAAATATTATTAGTCATAGTGTTTAAAGTTTATGATCTTTAACACAATGATGTTTTTTCCAATTGACAAGTCATCAGTCATTTTAAACAAAACAATTACACGTTAACTCCTTATTTATTTATTTTTAATGGAAGTATACTTGATTTAGGGCTTCCCAGGTGGTGCTACTGGTAGAGAATCTGCCTGCCAACACAGGAGATGCAAGAGACGCAGGCTCTGTCCTTGGGTCGGGAAGATCCCCTGGAGGAGGAAGTGGCAACCCACTCCAGTATCCTTGGCCCGAAAACCCCACGGATAGAGGAGCCTGGCAGGCTGCAGTCCGTGGGGCCACAGAGAGTCAGACGGGCTGAGCGACTGGGCGCATGGTTGGTTCACGAGGTTGTGTTAGTTCTGGGTGTACAGTGAGGGAATCAGGTACACGCGCGTGCTAAGCCGCTCAGTCGTGCCCGATTCTCTGCGACCCCGTGGACTGGAGCCTGCCAGGCTCCTTTGTCCATGGGATTCTCCAGGCAGGAATACTGGAGTGGGCTGCCGTTTCCTCCTCCAGGGGATCTTCCCGACCCAGGGGTTGAGCCTGAGTCCCTTACGTCCCCTGCACGGGCAGGAAGCTACTTAACCCCAGTGCCGCCCAACTCAGAAGCCCATACTTAGTTTCTGTGTGTGTATATAGAGATTCATTCTTTTTCTGCTTCTTTTCCCTTCTAGGCGATTACAGAATCCTGAGTATATAGCGCCCTGTGTTATACACTAGGTCCTGGCTGGTTAGCTCTTTCATACTGAAGGGTTGAACTTTCCTTGACACATCACCTTCATCCGTCACAGCCTCCATGACAAACCTCCAGCCCTCATGTCTGAGCTGGGTTACATCACTCAGGCTCACAGACTGAGACATGAGCCGTCGGGGGCTCCCTGTCGCCGTCCAGAGCCCGCTGAGGGCACCAGGCATTAGGACCAGGCCTGGGCCACGGTGTCCGTCGGGCGTCCAGGGGGCACCCCTCAGCGTGGGGTCTCTGCTGGGTGGGCTGCTCCTCCTCTGGGGTCTCGGGGACGGCAGGGCTGTGGCCAGGCTCACACGTGGACACCACACGCACGTGGGAATCCGGCTGATAAACACTGAGGAACAGGTGCCCTTAGACACACATCTGGTCTGTGAACTGTGGGACTGTTTGTGTATCAAGGCTTCAAGTCCTTTCTCAAAAACTCCGCACAGAGTGTTTATCATGGAAATCACACGCCTCCATCACCACGTGGATCGTGGTTTGTTTCTAGGGTTTGTGCAAAGTCGAGACTGAAGTGCAAGGGTGTTTACAGCAAATGTAGCTGTTAGGAGAGAATCAGATGCAAAGGAACCAGGGGCAGCGGGGGCCTCGATGGAGAGAGGGGAAGGGGAAGGGGTTGGGGAGGACAGGGGAGGGGAGGGGAGGGGAAGGAAGGGAGGAGGGGGAGTGGTAACCGGGTGGAGGCCCAGAACCACCTGGTTGTCACGGCATCAAGCTGGACTCGGAAGAGAAACCCAAGGGGCGGAGGCTTGGTGAAGTTTGTGTGTGATCCTGTGATGCCTCATTCGCAGGCGAGACCGAGGAGTCTCGGGTCAGGGGCATCGTGGAGGCAAGCAGGCTCCTGGTGGACCAGTCCATCTACGCTGCGATGAGAAGGTATGGTGCCTGGGGGCGGGCAGTGGGGCGTCTGCATGGATCTGCTGATCTTCATCTTCATGACGTCCCGCATTTTACGAATTAGGAGCTGAAACTCACATGAGCTTATTCATGCTTCTAGGATTGTGTGCAAGTAACTGAGAACCTCATTCAGTCTCAAAGTTTCTCTCAGCCAAACAGAGCCAAGGGCAGTGACGCAGTGGGAATTCAGTATTTCCCGGTTCGAAAGGCAGAAAAGTGAGCCTGGCTCCTGGAAAACGGCCCGCAGACTGAGGTGGGAGGGGGTCCAGACACACAGGTGTGACTTTACCTAGGAATGAAATCTGCCCACCAGTCTTTTTGAATCTTTAGGAAACACCTTACTTTTAAATAGAATCAACATTAAGGATATTATAGTCTCACATTTGTTGTTGTTGTTAGTAGCTAAGTCATGTCTGACTCTTTTGCAACCCCATGGACTGCAGCCCGACACACTTCTCTGTCCATGGGATTTCTCAGGCAAGAATCCTGGAGTGGGTTGCCATTTCCTCTCCAAGCACAACAAACAAAAATCTAAAACACAGGTTTTATCTTCACAAGTGTGCTATTTTGTTGGAAACTAAGCAATAATTATATAAGCTCTCAAGACACAAAATATCACAAGGCAGTGGTCGATTTATTTCAAAATTTCCATTATTCCCACCAGAAAAAGCCTCTATTGTCCATATTAGCTGCAACCAAGTTTTATTTATTTTATAAAAATTTGAATCAAAGGGGAAAAAAAGAGAAAAGATATTTCCCATGAAGTCAGACTATGTTAGCATGTCCACAACCGTGGTGTCAGCTATCCATGAAGACGGGGCAAGGACACCTCCACGGGTTGCAAAGGACTGCCCCTTCCTGTCCCTAGGCGACCTGCCTTCTCACGAGGGGGAGCTCACTGCTAACACACAGAGTTCACAAAATTTGTGGTCTGGGGGCTTTGTGTTAAATGCAAATGTTGAAACAAAGGCTACTTGCTTACTATGCCAACAGTGGATTTTAGTAACAGCAGAAGAAAAGCGCTAGAAACCTTGAAAACAGGCTGCCCCCACTGAAACCAGAGCCCCCGGACAGCTGAGTCTCAGGCCTGCCCGGCACGGTGCCGAGCCGCTCCGCTGAGAGCGTGCATCCCGAGGGGTCACAGCCTCTGTGCCTCGGGAACTGGGGCCAAGACGGCCGCTGGCTCTCAGAGCCCCTCCCGGTGGTGGGAACCCACACGTCCAACCGGATTTTTTTCAAGTTACATAACTTACTTATTCACAGTGGTATCCTCAGAAAGATTAATTAGTACTTAAAATAGCCTCGTGTGCATGCGTGTGAAGTCGCTTCAGTGTTGTCTGACTCTGTGACCCTGTGGACGGTAGCCTGCCAGGCTCCTCTGTCCATGAAATTTCCCAGGCCTGAATACTGGAGTGGGTTACCATACCCTGCTTCAGGGGCTCTTCCTGACCCAGGGATTGAACCCATGTCTCTTGCATCTCCTGGACTGACAGGCAGGTTCTTTACCAGAAGCCCTTAAAATATCCTTAAGTAACACTAAAGACCACTATTTCACAGTAGGCTAGAAAAATTATCCAGATAAAATGTGAGATCACCTTATCAGAACAAAAAATGAAAGTCTACTACAAAGAATAATGTGAATCAATGGCAGGCACACACAGGTGAGCCACTGTCAAAAAGTGTTCTAAAAGCAACAGAATCTCTGTCTCCATGGCGATGCACAGTGAATGGACAGGCGATAAGCAAGTCCGTTTACTACCTGGATTTTGACGAGCAGGCTGACCCCACACAGCGGTGACGAGGATTACGCGAGCTTGCTTGTGCAAGTCTGTCTGTCTCTTCGCCTTCCCACAGACTGTCTGCACGCGGGTCCTGTCCCTTCACTGAATCCCTGGTCCTCGTGGATGGGGTCCCTGAACCCCACCTGCCTGTCACTTCTGATTCAGGTTCACATGACTGATTATTAAGTGGTCACCAACACCATAAAAGAACAACTGACTTCACATCTCCTCTTTGTGGGCTCCCAGGTGGCGCCAGTGGTCAAGAACGCTCCTGCCAGTACAGGAGACGTAAAGAGATGTGGGTTCAATCCCTGGGTCGGGGAGACCCCCTGGAGGCACCCCACTCCAGTGTTCTTGCCTGGAGAAGCCCAGGGACAGAGGAGCCTGGCGGGCCACCACCCCTGGGGTCACAGAGAGTCGGACACGACTGAAGCGAATTACCACACACGTGCTCACTCCTCTTTCTGCCTAGAAACCTCCACAAAAGGGAAGTTGTTTCCCCATCGCAACTTCTGTCCTTTTCCAAACTCCCTGAGCCCGCGAGCCGTGCTGCGTCCCGGGCGGCGGAGGTCATGGAGGCCTCAGTGCAGGAGGCCGTGAGACGGGGTCACCTGAGGTCGGGACTGCCCACAGGTGAGTGCCCAGGGGGCAGGGCTGAGCGCGGGGAGGTGGGGAGGGTCCTAGCAGGGCGCAAGGCCCGT
Organism: Alces alces; assembly: GCA_015832495.2. Classification (NCBI taxonomy): domain Eukaryota; kingdom Metazoa; phylum Chordata; class Mammalia; order Artiodactyla; family Cervidae; genus Alces; species Alces alces. Next base: position 42,785,108 of record JADEYB020000029.1, on the reverse strand, counting down.
GCCCCCCGACGGCTCACGGGACAAGCGAGCAGTGCTTGAGACGCTGGTCAAGAGCCACGACGTCCTGGCTTTGCTGGGTGGGAAATCACTGTTTCTCTGCTGTCCAGGCTGAGTCTGGAGAGCCAGCTGAACAATCTCAGCATCCTGCTCTATGGTCTGAAATAACTGGAAGGTTCTTCCAAGGCCCCCACCAACCCAGTTAAAACTTGGGGAACCAAGTTTCCGGGGGAGGCAGCATGGTCCAGGGAGAATAGGACGGCCACCCCACTTCTGAGCAAACTGCCTCTGGGGACGAGCATGCTCCCCCTGAAATGAGCAGTCGCTGTGTGGTCCACTCAGCTGGACGCCGGCAGACCAGTAAACCGGGGGCTGCGTCCCACCAGGGACTTCGCTGACTTAAGAATCCGAGTGGCGTTTAAGTGGAATTCCATTCCACTTCAGAATGGAAGTGCTTTCGAATGTGAGGTACATCGGTGAGCCCTAGGACGAGGAACCGAAAAAACATGATCAGTTCCAGTGAACTTCTGCAGACTTCTCCAGTGTGGTGCCATGAGTTCCTAAGTCACTGAGTCTTTCCTCCCAACTAGCTGTAGGTTAGTTTAATGTTGATTTACTTTAGAATGAGACAGACTCAGCTAAATTGAGGTTAACCAGAATTCTCAGACACTGGGCTTAACACTTCAATTTAACCAACTTTATAGCAACCAAGGACCCGTTTGAAAATGTTTTCATTGAAGCAGTTGAAAACCATTTCTAAGGACTGTCATTCCGCAGCCCTGTCCTGTGGCGACGACTGTGGCCACAAATCCTCTGGCCTTGTGTTCACGCCGTAGAGTCGCAAAGCCATTGCCCGGGTCTGTGGGTGCAGCTGTTTGTGGAGCTTCAGTGGATGGGTTCAGCCCAGGCCAAGGTGCAAAGCTTAAGACCCCTGTAATCTAGGGTGTATTTTGTTATTCCCATCCTCAGCGTAGTCTGGAAAATTCAGAATGTAACAGCAGTGACAGGATCCAGATGCCCCCTACCACCCCATCACCAGTCGGCATCTACCATCTAGCGTTGCACCCTCCCTCCCGGATGCATCTTAGTGTTGGTTTGGTACTGATGCAGCTCCAGTCGTGGTCCTTCTCATGGACTTCGTTTGTTAAACTCTTGTGTGTGCTAGAGCACCTCCTGGTGTGGAGCATTTTTGCCCGTTTTGTTTAGGAATGCCTATTTCTCCATCAGCTGAACAAAATCGTGGCCTAAGCTTTACTCAGTTGTCCACAGAGTCATTCCACAGAGGTTGTACAGGGAACATTAATAATTGAGAAGCCGTTTTGTTCCTCCTCCCTTTGAAATCGGGATGCATGCCTTCCAGTGTTTTGCTAGTGAATATCTCGTTTCCTTGGTATCTGGTCAGTTTTATGGCATTGTCTTTGAAGATTTATACGAACCATCTTGGAGAAACACGATTTCTTCAACTAATAGTCCTTGCTTGTATTTGTCACAAGTAGCAACAGAATTGGCAAAAAACCCAGAATAGATTGTTTTCTGGGGCCCTAAAACTAGAAAGGTTTATAAGTAGGACCCAGCATCAACATGAAGGGAAAAAGGAGGGCTTTGTAGAGGGACACTGGGGTGTTGTTAGGGAGCATCTGAGGCGGGGTGGGGGCTGATCAAGGCCATGGTCAGTGTCTTCTGGGGCTGGGGTGGCGGCTAACCCAAGGTTCTACGTCCAGGCTCCCAGTGCTCATCTCTGGGGCCAGAGCGCTCAGAACTGCTTTTCTGAAAGAGCACAAAGCAAAGAGAAACTTTTAAATCCCAGGTTCCTAGCAATGAGGACACTCAAGAAGGGTAAATGAGAAAGGGTTGATTTCAAGGAGAAGGAAGGGCTTCCCACCAAGAGGGACAAAGTCTCCGTGTGAATCCTGCCGGCAGGGGTGGGGGCCAGGTTAGGACGGTCACTGGGCAGGCAGGCTGTCCTCGCCGCAGAGGGCTGATGCCACGGGGCCTTCCCTCAGATGCTCTCTCAGAGGGGCTGCTGAGCGCGATCGCGAACCTCTCTGGATGCCTGCTTCACATGCTGCCGCCCAGATGTCCGGACAGCTGCCTGGCCAACAAGTACAGGCTCATCACGGGCGCCTGCAACAACAGGTACTTCCCGGGGTCCTCATCTCACCTGCAAATTGGATGTGGACATGACAGTCGCCATCAGGAGGGACTGTCCCTGGATCATCTGAGATTTTCTTAAAGAACGCGCCTAATACTGACTCTACACAGTGATAAGAAGCGGTCCAGCCTCTCCCTTACACCCACGTCCCCAGCACTCCTGTGTGTGTCTTCAATAAGACACAGGTCTCAAAGGTCTTCAGCTCGCCGTAGACAGGAACCACTTTCCCCAGGATGGTAGCTGTAAAACTCCCCGGCTTCCCTGGGGTCACCCCAGTTTTCTTCCATCTCTTTCTCTGCATGTCTGCCGTCCACTCTCGGCTTGCTCCGTCTGGAGGTCAGTCCATTTAGGCAGCGCCCAGGTGTCCCAGGTGACCCGTCTGCCTCCAGGCCCTTGCACCGTGAGCCCCACGGCCCGGTTCCAGGGAGACTGTACCTGCAGACAGGTATGGAGTCGCAGACGGCAGGACCAGGCCCCAATCTCCTCTGCCCACGGCTGCACTCTCTGCTGTCACCCCGACCCCGACAAGGGGGCAGCCCAGCCTCCTTGCTGGCCGGCCCGAGTGGACGTGCCCTCCAGGGAGACGTGGGTGAAGGTAAGTCTCTCTCCTTCCACGGTGACAACTGTATCTTGCGTCCAAGTATTTACAGTAACCAGATCCCAGGACCAACAGGAACGTCACACTTCTTCTTCCGCCCAAATCATGAAACACCTGCCCAGAGACCTGGAGGGCCAGCGCCTTGAAGCCAGGTTTGCAGTCTTATAAATGAGCTGCTGGGGCCACTAGGCTGAGGGTCAGCCCCAAAGTCGCTGGTTCTCTGCAGGCTCAGACCTGCCCGCTCCAAACGGAAGTGTTCCCACATCCAGTTCTTATCAGAAGAGGCCCAGAGACTGTCAGGCTCCTGGTGCCCAGGAGAGAGGAGCTGATGCTCAGACAGATCCCAGGGAAGCGGGGGGCACCTGTCTCCCTCTGAAACTCCCCTCCAGAGATGTCTCCCCCGCTGGTTGTCAGCTCCGCGACCATTCCCAGCAAGGTCACTAATGCAAAGCTACTAAAGGAACCACATGCTGGGGAAGTTGACCCTCTGGGGACTGGGTTATCCCGCCCCAGCCAAGCAGCTTCCAAGAGTGGGGCCAGGAGCCTGGGGGGGCCCAACCCAGGGGCCCCACATGGCGCCCCGGGTCCTGCCCAGGAGGCTGGGCTCTGACCCCAGAGTGAGACGGTCACGGAGACCACCGGCCCTGCCAGGAGCTGCTGAAACCCAGCAGTCAGTCAGCAAAAACCCTGTCGCCTGAGCAGTTGGGTAAACACTCGCATGATTCTTGAGTCAAAGAGCAGCGTTTTACGGGATTTCAGTAAAGACTGGCCGCTAACCGATCAGAACACCGCGTGAAGGCTGACTCACTGCAGCTGATGAAACGCGGCCCTAAACCAGCCCCTTCGGTGGTGGACAGCAGCAGAGGGCTGGTGCTAAACTCACGCCCATTCCCTGTCCTTCAGACAGAGGGCGCCCCCCCCCTTCTCATCACTCCCAGAGCTGGGCTGGGCGGGAGTCTCGGGAGAAAGGAAGCGCCTTGCTTCCAGGCTCAGGAGCCACGGGCGGCCCTGCCTCACACAGGCGCTTAGAGACGGTCACAGTCGTCAGCTCACGGCTCCTCTCCCTCTCAGGCAGACCAAACAAGTCGCATTCACACGGGAACAGTGGGTGGGTGTTACAGTCCACTGGTAATAAGTTAGTGTCAAAACCGCTAACTTTTTAATTAATTTATTTTAATTGGAGGCTGATTACTGTATTGTGGTTTTTGCCATACACTGACATGAATCAGCCACGGGTGAGCACCCTCCCACCTCCCTCCCCATCCCATCCGTCTGGGTCATCCCAGTGCACCGGCCCTGAGCACCCTGTCTCAGGCATTGAACTTGGACTGGTGATCTATTTCACATACGGTAATATACATGTTTCAATGGTATCCTCTCAAATCACCCTGCCCTTGCCTTCTCCTGGAGTCCAAAAGTCTGTTCTTTACATCTGTGTCTCTGTTGCTGTCTCGCATATAGGGTCATTGTTACCATCTTTCTAAATTCCATATATATGTGTGAGTATTAACATACTGTATTGGTGCTTTTCTTTCTGACTTACTTCACTTTGTATAATAGGCTCCAGTTTCATCCGCCTCATTAGAACTGATTCAAATGTATTATTTTTAATGGCTAGGTAATATTCCATTGTGCATATGTACCACAGCTTCCTTATCCGTTCGTCTGCCAATGGACATCTAGGTTGCTTCCATGTCCTTGCTTTATAAACAGTGCTGCGATGAACACTGGGGTACACGTGTCTCTTTCAATTCTGAAAACCACTGATTTTTCAATATTTATATTTACAAATACTTTAAAAACCCTTAGCAGCTTGCCCCAGTTCTTGCAGACTTCACTGCCTGCATGTTCTAAGTGCCTACACGTCAGATGCAGGAAAGAAGCTGAGAAGTCCAGAGCCTGGTCTTCTCTGACTCAAGTGGCTCTGCCGCGTGACCTCAGAGAGCCCAGCACACTTGTCTCCTGTTCACCCACAAACTCCAGCCTCACTCCTGTCTTTTTGGAAAACTCTGTAACCACCAAACACCCCAATGGCTATTACTGCCATAGGGCTGTGTTGATAAAGAGCGAGGGACCTTGGATACCACAATTTTGAACCCCAAAATCCATTTTTATAGAACAGCAAATTTTTCTCTAACAGAAAACTCCCATATTTTTCTTTTCTCTTTGAACAAACATTTCCATTCTAATTTGTCTGATTTTTTTCCTACATGTAGGATACTCTATGATGAAAAGTATTTTATTTTCTCCTTTATTTTTACATATGTTCTGTAGGTATTTTATCCTTATATTTTGTAAGTGTTTTTATTTGTGTGTTTATTTTATATGCTTACGTATTTGATCACCTATGTATAGATTTACTATTCATATCTAATTTGCTCAAGGACTAGTTACCAATCATTAGTCTCTCATTTTCTCGTTGTGAGAAACATTTCTGGGACATATTGATTCTTCAGTTCAGTTCAGTTCAGTCACTCAGTCGTGTCTGACTCTGCGACTCCATGACCTGCAGCACGCCAGGCCTCCCTGTCCATCACCAAATCCCAGAATTTACCCAAACCATGTCTATCAAGTCAGTGATGCCATCCAACCATCTCATCCTCTGTTGTCCCCTTCTCCTCCCGCCTTAATCTTTCCCAGCATCACAGTCTTTTCAAATGAGTCAGTTCTTCGCATCAGGTGGCCAAAGTATTGGAGGTTCAGCCTCAGCATCAGTCCTTCCAATGAACACCCAGGACTGATCTCCTTTAGGGTGGACTGGTTGGATCTCCTTGCAGTCCAAGGGACTCTCAAGAGTTTTCTCCAACACCACAGTTCAAAAGCATCAGTTCTTCAGTGCTCAGCTTTCTTTATAGTCCAACTCTCACACATACATGACTATTGGAAAAACTATAGCTTTGACTAGATGGACCTTTGTTGGCAAAGTAACATCTCTGCTTTTTAAAATGCTATCTAGTTTGGTCATAGCTTTCCTTCCAAGGAGCAAGCATCTTTTAATTTCGTGGCTGCAGTCACCATTGCAGTGATTTTGGAGCCCAAGAAAATAAAGTCTGTCACTGTTTCTGTTTCCTCATCTATTTGCCATGAAGTGATGGGACTGGACGCCACAATCTTAGTTTTCTGAATGTCGAGTTTAAGCCAACTTTTTCACTCTCCTCTTTCACTTTCAAGAAGCTCTTTAGTTCCTCTTCACTCTCTGGCATAACGATGGTGTCATCTGCATATCTGAGGTTATTGATATTCCTCTTGGCAATCTTGATTCCAGCTTGTGCTTCATCCAGCCCAGCATTTCTCATGATGTACTCTGCATATAAGTTAAATAAGCAGGGTGACAATATGCAGCCTTGACATCCTCCTTTCCCAATTTGGAACCAGTCTGTTGTTTCACGTCCAGTTTTAACTGTTGCTTCTTGACCTGCTTACAGATTTCTCAGGAGGCAGGTCAGGTGATCTGGTATTCCCAGCTGTTTAAAGAACTTTCCAGATGTGATCCACCCAGTCAAAGGCTTTAGGGTAGTCAATAAAGCAGATTTTTTTTTTGGAACTCTCTTGCTTTTTTGATGTTCTAATGGGTGTTGGCAATTTGATCTCTGGTTCTCTGCCTTTTCTAAACCTAGCTTGAACATCTGGAAGTTCATGGTTCACATACTGTAGAAGCCTGGCTTGGAGAATTTTGAGCATTACTTTGCTAGTGTGAGATGAGTGCAATTGTGCAGTAGTTTGAACATTCTTTGGCATTGCCTTTCTTTGGGATTGGAATGAAAACTGACCTTTTCCAGTTTGATTGATTCTTATCAATTGATTCTTATTAATACCTTAATGTTAATATTGATTCTTCTTAATACTTTCTCCTTGAGGCATCTTCATGACACAAAAGGCAGGCTCAAAAGTCATTTGTAAAATCAAAATGACATTAGGCAGAACTCTGCCTGAACAGGAACTTTATGTTTTTGTCAATAAATCTTGACCAGTAGAACAAAACTGCAGATCCGTCTGTTTAAGGAAAACATTCCCATCTTCCTCTTTGGCTGAGTCCATCTCATTGTCTGATCCGCCAACCAAGTGACACTTCCTCTCTCTCAGACAAGGGCTGACTTATTTTTGATTCAAATAAATGTATGAATACAGCCGTCCCACTTCTGAACTGAGAACGCTTCAGGAAGTCAGCGACCCCATTTTCTAGCGGAAACTTGGTCCTCCAGGTAAACACGGGCGACAGGAAAGGGCAGCTGCCCAGGCGGCTGCAGGGCGTCCTGAGGGAGGGTCTCGGAGGAGCAGGACTCGCACGCGCCTTTGCGCGGAGCCCCGGGGGGTGCCTGTGGCGCGTCCTGCGTTCCGGGATGAGAGGCAGCCTCAGAGGAAAAGCAGGAGCTGGGCGGAAGGGGCGCCAGCACACGTATGCGCAGCCCGCATCAGTTCAGGCGCTGGGCGAGGGCCACGTGCGGCTGCCGTGGAAGTCAGTTCTCGCGAGACCACCGCTCCCACGCATCCCCCGAGCATCTCCGCACCGCGGGGCGTGCGGCCCCCGCTGGACCAAAGGCTTCACCTCCGATCACCCCCAGGGAGCAGCTGCACCACGTGCCTTCACCCAGAGCCCGTGACGCCAGGTCACAGCACCGTGAGGCCAGGTCATCGCTGCCTCCCTCCTCCTCCTGGACTCCAACACAGCTCGTGCCCTTCTGTCTCCACAGAGACCACCCCCGCTGGGGAGCCTCCAACACAGCGCTGGCCAGATGGCTGCCCCCCGCCTACGAGGACGGCATCAGTGAGCCCCGAGGCTGGAACCCCCACTTCCTGTACAACGGCTTTCCCCTGCCCCCGGTCAGTGCTGCCCGAACAGGGCTGCAAGGAGTCTCAGAACTTGGCAAACCTCCCCTCCCCTGGGGGGGCCCAGCCTCTGATGAGACCTTGCTCCGCAGGGCAGGCCCCCTGCGGGTGCCCCTGTTGGAATTGGGGGAGGGTGGGTACTTCCCTTGTACCCCGGGAACTGTGGCTCTGACTAGCCAGAGAGTAGACCAACGCAGAGTCAAGTTACAAGTAGAGGGAAAACTAGGCACGTTCAGAGATGCTTATAATTGATGAATTCACTCATTTATGCAAAGATGGCAATTTCTACCTACTCCCAGAGGCAAATCATTTGTCAAACTCATACCTAATCTGCTGATCCCTTAGGTCCAAAAATGGGTCATCGGTCCCCAGTCTGACTGATTGCTTGGATGAATAAAGCAGTGGGTGGTTTCCACATTCCTTGGCTCATGGGCCCCCATGCCGGCAAGGCTGCATCTCTGTGCCTTTGCTCCAAAGTCGCATCTCCTGTGAGTCAGGGAAGGGTCTCAGGTTTTAAGGACCCATGTGGTTAGATCAGATCCCCCTGGAATCTAGGCTCGCCCTCAGCTCCAGGTCCTTACAGTCACCAAACCTGCCAAGTCCCTGTAGCCATGTGATGTTGCCACGGGCTCCAGGGATGCAGCCATGGACATCTCTGGGGGCCATCACCCTGCTGCCAGTCCACCCTCGGACCCCAGAAATGCCAGACCCAGCCCATGTGCGAAACTCACCTACCTCATCCCAAGGCCCCCATCATCTCAGCCATCACAGCATCAACTCAGAATCCCAAATCTGATCTAACTCTCACCGTTTTCAGAGTCCCAGATCTCATCCTCGGAGTAATCTGAATCAGGGCTGGGGAAGCTCTGGGTGCGACCCTTCCTGGGGCAAAGCCTCCCTCCTTTGGGACCTGAGGAATCAGAAAGGAAGTCTGGCCCCAAAGCAGTAGTGGGACCAGCACAGGATAGCAGGTGTACACGTACGGGGTCACAAACAGAAGTGGAAAAAGGAAGCCACTGACACCAAACAGGTCTGAGCTCGGGCCAGGCAAACTCCATGGGCTTCAATGCTGGGGAGCCAGGCACCCCCTCTCAGCCATGGACTATCTGGAGCTAATCCCTGGAGGATTCAGTTTAATGTCCATACCACTCCCGGAAGATGGACATTTTGTATTTTATTTACAAATGAAGAAACCAGTTCAGTCGCTCAGTCGTGTCCGATTCTTTGTGACCCCATGGACTGCAGCACGCCAGGTCTCCCTGTCCATCACCAATTCCCAGAGTTTACTCCCATGTCTATTTAGTCAGTGATGCCATCCAACCATCTCATCCTCCATCGTCCCCTTCTCCTCCTGCCCTCTTGGCCCCAAATCAGCACAGAGCGATGAATCTCGAGGACAGTCGGGGGTCTCCAGGGCCCTAAGCGCGGCGTGGAGCCCCTGAGACGCAGGCTCGCCCTTGGCCCCTCACTGCCAGGTGCCGGCTTCCGCACACCCGCGGGCAGGTGGCTCCCGCATATGACGGCTGGTCTGCCTCTCCAGGTCCGGGAGGTGACCCGACGCGTCCTACATGCCTCCAATGAGGCTGTGACGGACGACGACCTGTACTCCGACCTCCTGACGGCGTGGGGCCAGTACATCGACCACGACATCGCCTTCACGCCGCAGAGCACGGGCCCCTCTGCCCCCGGGGTGAGGGCTGACTGCCAGCTGACCTGCAAGCCCCAAAGCCCATGCTTTCCCATACAGGTAGGATTTCTGAACGTTCCTCACATTATTATGAAACTAACAGATACCACGTTAAAGTCTCAAACACGGGTCACTCTTTGTACTGTTCCAGGTGGGGGGGGCGGCCGGTGTTTACGGCTGTGATGAATTTCCTGTGTTTTCTGCCAGAAAGTATCTGCACACGTATGGGTATGAAATTATCTGTATGGGCATTTCCTGGTGGTCCAGAGGCTAGAGTGCCAGCTCAGTCCTTGGTGGGGGAACTGAGACCCCACAGAGCCAAAAAAAAAAAGAAATTAAAATTATCTGTATGTGTGTGTTTATACCTTCTTTGGTAGCTCAGTGGTAAAGGATCCACCTGCCAATGCAGGAAACACAGGTTTGATCCCAGGTCAGGAAGATCCCCTGGAGAAGGAAATGGCAACCCACTCCAGTATTCTTGCCTGGAGAATCCCATGGACAGAGGGGCCTGGCGGGTTACGGTCCACGGGGCCACAAAGAGTCGGACACGACTGAGCATGCACACACACCTTCCGTACATCTCTTGTGTCCTACTGCGTGCATGATGTGAACACAGCATGAGCTGCTTACTAATAAACCTTACACACGGCTCCACGTCATCAAATGGACAGAAACTGGGTTGTTAAATGACCCTCATTACCCAACTGTGTTCAAATTACAACTTATTTAACCAGTTCGCTTATTGGTGAGCATTGGGGTAGGTTGCTTCCCGCTTTGTGGCTATTGTCAGCTGTCACACATAGCCAAGCAGAGAACAGCCCTGCCCTGAATCCTCAGCGCACCTGCCTTCCTAACAGACCCCTGGGATTCAACCGCTAGCTTTCAGGCAGGAGCCTAGGAACTTCTGACAGAGCTAGCAGAACCGTTCTCTGTTAATAATCTTCTGGTTTCCCCCCTGCCTGCAAGGAAGGAGATGTACAGGTAGGGTTTTTACTGTACTTCTCCTACAGTGACTTCTCCTAAGAAAGAATCTCCGAGGCTGGCAAGGGACATTTCCTCCCCTTGAGCAAAGAATGCGTGGGCTGGGAGTACTCACTCACATTTACTCCATAAACCTTAGCTCAGCAGCGATTCCCCACTAGGAGCCCTGAGCTAGGAAGGTCTGGAGAGACGCGGGCCCCACCCAGGAGGAGCTTCCTGGTTGGGGGAGAGGCAAGGAGAGCCAGCAGATGGGGCACTCCCCAAGCCTCACACCCACACTGCTGGAATCCGCAGGGGTGTCCCCCCAGGCGGGGCAAAACCAGAGGGAAGTTTGGGGCAGCCGGCGTCTGCGCAGCTGCGCGTCAGTCCGATCCCCCTGACCTGGGGGAGGGCTGCGCGCAGGCTGGCACAGAAAGGCCGATGCCGTAGGGTCTGGGCAGCCCGAGCGCCTAGCGCCCCTAGGGAGGGACCCAGGACGCGCTAACCCGACTCCCGCTCTCCCAGCTCCCAGTGAACGCTGCGGGTCCCGTTTGTCTGCCCTTTTACCGCTCCACGGCCGCCTGCGGCACCGGGACCCAAGGCGCCTTGTTCGGCAACCTGTCTTCCGCCAACCCGCGCCAGCAGATGAACGGGCTGACCTCGTTCCTGGACGCGTCCACCGTGTACGGCAGCTCCGCGGCCTCGGAGCGGCGGCTGCGGAACTGGACCAGCGCCGAGGGGCTGCTGCGCGTCAATGCGCGCTACCGGGACGCGGGACGCGCCTTCCTGCCCTTCGCGCCGCCGTCCGCGCCCCGCGCTTGCGCGCCCCAGCCCGGCACCCCCGGAACCCGCGCACCTTGCTTCCTGGCCGGCGACGGCCGCGCCAGCGAGGTACCCGCCCTGGCAGCCCTGCACACGCTGTGGCTGCGGGAGCACAACCGCCTGGCCGCGGCGCTCAAGGCCCTCAACGCGCACTGGAGCGCGGACACCGCCTACCAGGAGGCGCGCAAGGTGGTGGGCGCGCTGCACCAGGTGCGCGGGGGCCGTGTGAGCGCCGCGCCTGGGTGCGCGCGGGGCTGCGTGGGCCCCGGGGCGAGACTTATCCCCCCCACCTCTGAGACACCGAGGCCCCCGCCTCCCCTGGAAGGACGGTTATCCCTCTGGCGGTGATCGTTCCGCAGGAGACCGCGGCCGCGCAGCTGCAGTAATGCACGGCCCACCGTGCTCCCCAGATGCCAAGACCATTCTAAGTGCTCCCGGGGTTTTCACTCATTTAATCCTCATGGAAACCCTTTGAGAGGGATTCCCCAGTTACTGTGATTTATTTTGGAGACAATGGAGAAAATACAAAGGGAAAGCAATCTGAATGAGATTCACAAATGAGCAAAAAGATGATTACGATATTTTAAACCTCAAATCAGAGGATATTGAATGGAGTGTCAAGTTGGCCATTCTCAGTTGAGTGATGTTGGAAAAATTACTTGCACCCGACAGACACCATTACTGAGTCCACAGGTCTCACGGGGCTGATGGAGGGCCTTGTTTCCAGTCGGTGGTGTCCACTCCCCGGTCTCTGATGTGGGCGCTCCTGCAGCAGACCCTGCACGGCAGCCCTCTAACCCCTCCATGACCCTGTAGATCCTGTGTTACAAGGAGGAAGGCGGGCCTTGTCCAGGTCCACATGGCGACCTCGAGATGGGATGGGCCTGCTCCTTGTCTGCCTTTGGTCCAGGGAAGCCCAGGCACCGAGGGGTCAGAGCAGAGGCCGCTGAGCCCTGCTGGGCCAGGCCTGCTCAGAGGGCATCTGGGACTCTCTCTGACCCAACTCCACAAAGGCTGAGAACTCGGAAATTTATTTGGAACAGATAGAGTTCCTGTCTTCTCCTCCCCTGCCAGGTGGCATGACCCCCAAAGACAACTCTGGGGTATGGCGGCCCCCAGGCTTGTGCAGGAAGAAGCCCCTCCCCGTGGCCCAGGCTGGGACCCCGTGTTGGGCCGGGCTCTCACCAGCTCTCCTTTGTCCGCAGATCATCACGCTGCGCGATTACACCCCCAGAATCCTGGGCCCCGAGGCCTTTGGGCGGCATGTGGGCCCCTATAGGGGCTATGACCCCAGCGTGGACCCCACCGTCTCCAACGTGTTCTCCACGGCTGCGTTCCGCTTCGGCCACGCCACCATCCACCCGCTGGTGCGGCGGCTGGACGCCGGCTTCCAGGAGAGCCCGGGGCCCCGCCTGCTGCTGAGGGACGCCTTCTTCCGGCCCTGGCGGCTCCTCGAGGAAGGTGGGCACTCCTGGCCCGCCCTCGAGAAGAGGGGTGAGGTGGCATCCTGCCTGCTGGCTAGACGCCCTGGAGAGAAGCAGCACAGCCAAAGTGCTTTTTAAATGGCAAACCCTGTTCATCAGACTCTCTCCGGTGTTCCGGGTTTCCAGAACTCCCAGGCAGGGCCCTGGGCACCTTCAGCTGTCTGGGCTTCCTTCACTGGTCTGCACTTTAGACTCAGCGAGCGCTTCCTTCTGCTGTAATGTTTCTGTCGCTCAGAAACGAACACAACCGCCCTGCCCCTGAGCCGCCATCTGGTCCCTTCCGACGCACATCGTGGTTGGACTGTTGGGGTCCGGAAGGGGGACTCCATCATAAGGCAGCACCTTAAGGGCTGGGAGACTTGGGGATCCCTGGCGGGGGTGGTTCCTGAGCTCATGAGAGACGTTTGTTCCGAAGCAGCTGACTTTGCCATCAAGGCCTGTTCTGTTTCCCAGGACTCAGCTGAGGGCGCACCTTTCTTCTCTGCCACCTCCAGGTGGCGTGGACCCCGTCATGCGGGGCCTGCTGGCAAGACCGGCCAAGCTGCAGGTGCAGGACCAGCTGCTGAACGAGGAGCTGACAGAGAGGCTGTTCGTGCTCTCGGAGGCAGGGACCCTGGACCTGGCGTCCATCAACCTGCAGCGAGGCCGGGACCACGGCCTGCCAGGTGGGCCTCCACGCGCGGTGAGCCGGACCTGCGGCTTTGCCCACATCCAAGAAGCGGCTTGTAGGGCACATTAGTCATGAGACTGAAGGCCGTTCAGCTTTTCTCTGACACTGGAGCAGCTGATGTCCTGAGCCGCTGCTTGGGGAAGGGGCCCAGGTGCCCAGGGGGTGCGAGTCGGGGAAGCAAGGCCATTTCCCGGACACAGCAGCACTTCGGGCCCCAGGATGCTGTGTCCCCCTCCCCCCGGCCCTCTCTGACCCTCCTCGGGGCCAGTGGCACCACCCCAGTGCCTCCAGGCTGTTGCCGGTCCAGTCTCCTTGTCGCTGGGGAGAGTAAAGACCCTCTCGTCGGGCCTAGACTCTGTGATAAAGACACAACAGCGCTGAGTGCCCGGGGAGGGAGACAGGAGTCTACCAGGCGTCCCTGCCGGAGAGCAGGGATGCCCACTGCCCAGAGTGCATGTCCCAGGGCCCGTCCCAGCCGCAGCACCGGGCTGAGGTGGAGCCCTCCTGGGGGAACCGCCCAGGCCAGCAGCGAGCAGCAGGGTAGGACTCCCCGCTGTTCTGTGGACAGGCTCCGGGAGACCCCGCCGCCCCCAGGGCTGGAACCGTCCGGTGCGAGGTTTGCCGGGCGAGAGGCCTAGAGGCGCTGCTGTGGCCAGGGTCCTGCAGCCACAGCCGCAGCTGGCGGGCGGGCGGGGGCCGTCCAGACCCCGGGGGCAGGCAGCCGTGGCCCTCTCTCCGCAGGGTACAATGAGTGGCGGCAGTTCTGCGGCTTGTCCAGGCTGGAGACCCGGGCTGACCTGGGCTCGGCCACTGCCAACGGGAGCGTGGCGGACAGAATCCTGGACCTGTACGGGCACCCCGACAACGTGGACGTGTGGCTGGGAGGCCTGGCGGAGAGCTTCCTTCCGGGGGCGCGGACCGGTCCTCTGTTTGCCTGCCTCGTGGGAAAGCAGATGAAGGCCCTGAGGGATGGTGACCGGTAGGGGCCCCGACCAGCTCCCTCTGAGGGGCCAGAGTGGGCGGTGCAGAGGGCTCCCCTCGCAGGAAGGGGTTTCACACTTCGGAGAGAGGGGAGCGCTCTGGCCCCCAGGTCTGGCTCCGGGTCTGATGGCAGTGCGTTGTCTGGCGACGAAGGGAGCCTATCTCCAGCACTGGGATTGCCCTGCGATCCGTCCATCGGGCAGGCCCTCCTGAGGCTGGAGCCTCTCCTGAGGCTGCAGGCCCTCCGCCTCATCGTCACCACCTGGTAGGGCCAGCCCTGCCCCCGAGACCCCTGGCGGCCTGGCGCGGTGCCCTGTGGGGGGTCTCAGGCCACGGCGGGGGCAGTGTGGGCACCAGGGTGGGCAGGCGTGGTCGGAGGGCCCGGCCTGCGCTCTCACAGGAGTGTCCTCACGCGTGTCCCCCGCAGGTTCTGGTGGGAGCACCGCGCGGTGTTCACGGAGGCCCAGCGGCGTGAGCTGGGCCAGCACTCGCTGTCCCGCGTCATCTGCGACAACACCGGCCTCACCCGCGTGCCCCGCGACGCCTTCCAGGTGGCACAGTGGCCCCGGGACTTCGAGTCATGTGACCGCATCCCGGGCATGGACCTGCGCGCCTGGCGGGAGGCCCCCCCTCCAGGTACCGAACCGGAACCGCACGCTTCTCTTCAGGGATCACGGACGGGTCTGGGGGCGGGAGGCTTGGTCTGGGGGCGCTTCCTGCTCAGCTGCTCCCTGGGGCACAGCCCGTACCTGCCCAGGGGCCACCGCGACTCCCAGGCTCAGAGGGTGGCCAGATGGCTGAGACCCGTGCCCGCCATGCGCCACGTGGGCTGTGGTCGCACTTGATTAACGGGGTTCTGGGGGGTGGGCGGGAAGCCTGGGCAAGGCTGATACAAGGGGAGGAGTTAGAGGCCTGACGGGGCAGGGGGCGGCGGAGGGCCAGAGCTGGGCGGGGCCCGGAGCTGCGTCCTGCCCGGCGGAAGGAGACTGGGGACCGGAGATTGGGGACCTGGGAGGCTGGGGACCTGATCCTGGGAGGCTGGGGGGTGCAGCCCCGGAGGAGGGACCGGAAGCGGTGCTGCGCTGACTGTGGTCCCCGGCGCCCGGTCGCCCAGATGACGCCTGTGGCTTCCCGGACACAGTGGAGAACGGGGGCTTCCTGCTCTGCGCCGAGTCTGGGCGGCAGGTCCTGGTGTTCTCCTGTCGCCATGGATTCCAGCTCCACGGGCCGGAGCAGATCACCTGCACCCAGCGCGGCTGGGACTCCCAGCCCCCGGTCTGTCAAGGTCAGTGGCTCAACGGGTGTGTCTCTGCAAGACTTGACCACCGAATCTGCATTTTTCAAATAACTTGTATAATATTACAGTGTAACATAATATACTATTCATACTGTTCATGGGGTTCTCAAGGCAGGAATACTGAAGTGGTTTGCCATTCCCTTCTCCAGTGGACCATATTTTGTCAGAACTCTCTACCAAGACCTGTCCGTCTCCGGTGGCCCTACATGGCATGGCTCATAGTTTCATTGAGTTAGACAAGGCTGTGGTCCATGTGATTAGACTGATTAGTTTTCTGCGATTGTGGTTTTCAGTCTGTTTGCCCTCTGATGGAGGATAGGAGGCTTATGGAAGCTTCCTGATGGGATAGACAGGTCGGTAGGTGCCCAGTATGCTCTTGGAGATCAGTGGGGAAATAACTCCAGAAAAAATGAAGAGACAGAGCCAAAGCAAAAACAGCATGCAGTTGTGGATGTGACTGGTGATGGAAGCAAGGTTCGATGCTGTAAAGAGCAATATTGCATAGGAATCTGGAATGTTAGGTCCATGAATCAAGGCAAATTGGAAGTGGTCCAATAGGCGATGGCAAGAGTGAACGTCAACATTTTAGGAATCAGCAAACTAAAATGGACTGTAATGGGTGAATTTAACTCAGATGACAATTACATCTACTACTGTGAACAAGAACCCCTTAGAAGAAATGGAGTAGCCATCATAGTCAACGAAAAAGTCCGAAATGCAGTACTTGGATGCAGTCTCAAAAATGACAGAATGATCTCTGTTTGTTTCCAAGGCAAACCATTCAATATCATGGTGATACAAGTCTATGCCCTGAGCAATAATGCTGAAGAAGCTGATGTTGAACAGTTCTATGAACCTACAAGACCTTTTAGAACTAACACCCAGAAAAGATGTCCTTTTCACTACAGGGGTCTGGAATGCAAAAGGAGGAAGTTAAGAAACACCTGGAGAAACAGGCAAATTTGGCCTTGGAGTACAGAATGAAGCAGGTCAAATGCTAATAGAGTTTTGGCAAGAGATCGCACTGGTTATAGCAAACACCCTCTTCCAACAACACAAGGGAAGACTCTACACATGGACATCACCAGATGTTCAACACCAAAATCAGATTGATTATATTCTTTGCAGCCAAAGATGGAGAAGCTCTATAC
>JADEYB020000029.1:42700634-42766012 GCA_015832495.2 Alces alces | reverse complement strand
CTTCCAGCCCAGCGTTTCTCATGATGTACTCTGCATATAAGTTAAATAAGCATAGTGACAATATACAGCCTTGATGTACTCCTTTTCCTATTTGGAAGCAGTCTGCTTTTTCATGTCCAGTTCTAACTGTTGCTTCCTGACCTGCATACATGTTTCTCAAGAGGCAGGTCAGGTGGTCTGGTATTCCCATCTCCTTCAGAATTTTTCACAGTTTATTGTGATCCACACAGTCAAAGGCTTTGGCGTAGTCAATAAAGCAGAAATAGATGTTTTTCTGGAATTCTCTTGCTTTTTTGATTATCTGGTGGATGTTGACAATTTGATCTCTGGTTCCTCTGCCTTTTATAAAACCAGCTTCAACATCTGGAAGTTCATGGTTCACATATTGCTGAAGACTGGCTTGGAGAATTTTAAGCGTCACTTCACTCGTGTGTGTGATGAGTACAATTGTGCAGTAGTTTTGAGCATTCTTTGGCATTTCCTTTCTTAGGGATTGGAATGAAAACTGACCTTTTCCAATCCTGTGGCCACTGCTGAGTTTCCAAATTTGCTGGCATATTGAATGCAGCACTTTCACAGCATCATCTTCTAGGATTTGAAATAGCTCAACTAGAATTCCATCACCAAACTAGACAGCATATTAAAAAGCAGAGACATTACTAACAAAGTTCCGACTAGTCAAAGTTATGGTTTCTCCAGTAGTCATGTATGGATGTGAGAGTTGGACTATAAGGAAAGCTGAGCAGCAAAGAATTGATGCTTTTGAACTTGGTGTTGGAGAAGACTCTTGAGAGTCCCTCAGACTGCAAGGAGATCCAACCAGTCCATCCTAAAGGAGATCAGTCCTGAATATTCACTGGAACGACTGAGGTTGAAGCTGAAACTCCAGTACTTTGGCCACCTGATGAGAAGAGCTGACTCATTTGAAAAGACCCTGATGCTGGGAAAGATTGAAGGCGGGAGGAGAAGGGGACGACACTCCAGGAGTTGGTGATGGACAGGGAAGCCTGGCGTGGTGCAGTCCATGGGGTCGCAAAGAGTCGGACAGGACTGAGCTACTGAAGTGAACTGAACTGAACATAATATAAATTATGTAATATAATTTGTGTGCATGCATGCGTGCTAAGCCACTTCAGTCATGTCTGACCCTTTGTGACCCCATGGACTGTCGCCCACCAGGCTCCTCTGTCCCTGGGGATTCTCCAGGCAGGAATACTGGAGTGGGTTGCCATGGCCTCCTCCAGGGGATCTTCCCAACGCAGGGCTCAAACCTTGCGTCTCCTGCCCTGGCAGGAGGGTTCTTTGCCACTGGCACCAACCCACTGTAACTTGTGTAATAGAGCATATAACACTATAATGTCAAATCACTTCCATCATACGGTGCAGCAGCTACACGTCAACTGAACGAAAGAACTGAAAGCGAACTCCCAGTGCATGCACACACAAGCGTAACTCACGCAGAAGTGCCTCTGGGTATCATTGCCTTCCAGGGACTGTTTGCCTGGATGAAGGATGCCCTCGCAGGGGCCCCCGTCCCTCAGTCATCTTTCTAGAAATGAAGCCCCAGGAGTCACCTCACAGTTACTGACAGGGTGAATGACCCGGGGAGGACAGAGGAGGCAGAAGAGGCTGGAAGCCCAGGGAGGCTTGTGGGAGGGAGCTCGCAGAGCCAGTCCTGCAATGAAGCAGGTGTTTCCACTGGAAGCATCAACGGAGCGGAGTCCCCACTGGAGGTCGCCATTTCCCGGCGAGACCTCAGTCTCCTCTCTGCGGGGAACCAGCATTCCTGCTCCTGGAGGAACCCAGAGCCGAGACCCCCGAGCAGAAGCAGGATCCCTCCCAGACTCCAGGAGAAGTGCCCCCACATCAACCGCGTTAGTAGGACCTTAGAGAAGTGGGAGGTGGACTCAGGCAAGAATCGGGCTGGTTCACAAGAAATGAAAGCAAGATCCAGTTTGCTCAGTTCTGCAGTTTCCATCTGGGAAGATAAAAACATTGAGAGATGCAGGGTGGTCCTAGTTGACGGCTTGTGAAGGTACCTAATTCGCCCAGAATGTGCCCTGAAAAACAGGGACGATGGTAACTGTTGTGTTCTGTACACGTCATCACGATACAAGATTTTCATTCCAATTCTGGGGATTCTTAAGTGTTGTCTCAGAAGGGCGCCAGCCTCTAGACTCTGCCTCGTGGAGGGGGGGCCCAGGAGAGGCAGGGGGCAGCCGCAGGGAAGGAGGTGCGAGAAGGATGACCAGGCAGCGAGATAGTGGCCCCGGGCGACGTCCAGGTTCAACCTGGAGCCGAGCCGACGGCACAGGGGGCTGCCTGGAAATCGAGGGTGTGAGAGCTTTTCTGCCTCGTCACGCGTCCAGATCTGCCCCGGAGGACCTGGGCGCGGCCGTGGCGGGCGCCCCGCCAGGTGAGGGCTAGGCCATGAGCGCAGTGGACTCGGGGAGGATGGCGGGCGAGGCATCCCCCCGGATTCCGTCAGAGCGTGGCTCCCTGGGAACCCGGCTGGGCTTAATGCGGCGACGTGTGGATGCGTCTGCTGTCTCGGTTGACCAGCTCTCGGGTAACCAGCTCTCCGTCACTCCCATACTCATGTCCTGCAGGTAACCCTTCAAGAGCGGAAGTCGTAGGGTTGCTTCCGGTTAGCGCTGGTGCGGAGCGGAAGTGCCCGCCTCGCCTAGGGCCGCGGTCCTCGGGTCCGCGGGGCCGGCACACACCTGCCCTGGGGCGCAAGTGCCCCGCTCGCACCGGGCGTGGCGTCGTGGGTGTGCCTTCCTCTGTTCCGCTTAAACCTCCCGGCCACTCTGTGCACCATGCTGGCTGTTTGTTTCGGGTGTCTGTGATCCCACAGCTCTATTCCCAGGGCTCGTGAGGGAGAGTGAAGGAGGAAGAAAGCGTCGAACCAGGAGAGCAGAGGAGAGTCCGTGCCTTGAGCTCACCCCCGCCCAGAGTGTGCTCCGCCCTGGGGCCCCAGTCACACGGTCTCCCCGGGGAGGTCACACAGCCCCTCAGGGAACCATCGGTCGGAGGGCAGCATCGCCCTTCCACACCCGACGTCCTCACACCTCCCGCCTTTTCCTAACATACGGTTTCACATCTCAGGCTGACTGCTCCCCGGAGACGGGTACAGGGTGGTATCGGGCTGATAGCGCTGTCAGCCGGATTCTGAACAGGCTGGCTGCTCCGAGGACTGAGTTACAGCCCGTCTCAGGGGTCCAGGGTGGGGGTGGGGGCTCGGTCAGCAAAGGCTGACCCCTGTTCACTTATGCCTGCAAACGCAGGGCCCACGGAGAGTGTGGGGCAGTGTGTGTGGTCGTGGAGTGTGCAGGACGCGTCTTCTGTCTGCACGTCCTGCCCTAGCCCAAGTCTCCTGGAATCGGCCGAATAGAGGGCTAGTTACTTAAGACACCGGAGCCTGGGGAACTGGCATGGTCATGGGTTCAGGCGGCAGACCGCAGGGGCTGCACATGCTCCCCATTTTGGGGGCTCAGCTTGCGCCCCCACCCTCAGGCCCGGGGGGCAGGTCTTGGCTCCCACTGCACAGCCAGCATTTCCTCAGCGGTGGACCCAGTGTGGACCGTGGGGCTGGACGCTGTGGCTTGGGGTGGGCTGACTCGATGGCTCCACTGTCTCCCAGGAAGGCAGAGTCTCTGCATCTGAGCAAGGCCCAGCGGCCTGCGTGGTCTGAGCCTCCAGGGCCCTGTCCCAGGGGCCTGCCCCAGGCCAACTGGGGGGTCACGGGCCTGGTGGCCGCCATGGAAGGGGCAGGCCTGGGGTGACGTCCCCCTGCTCCGGATGAGAGACAGGACCGGAGAGGGGTTGGCCTCCTGGGTAGGGGCGAGGGGGCTGGGTACTGACCTCCTGTCGTGTGTGCAGACGTCAACGAGTGTGAAGATGAAGTGGACCCCCCCTGCCACGCATCTGCGCGCTGCAAGAACACCAAGGGTGGCTTCCAGTGTGAGTGCAGCGACCCCCACGTGCCCGGCGAGGATGGCAGGACCTGTGTGGGTGAGACCACGGCCTCTGTGCCAGCCGGGTGCCTGTGTGACACCCAGGGTTACTGCAGCTCATCGTCTGGCCTTGTGTTTCCCCACTACCGCGTCCTCTGACACGGGGGGGAGCAGGGTGCCTGCAGGTTTGTGCCTGAGACACAGGGGGCCATGAACCCCGGGGGGGGTGGTGCCGACCCTGCTGCAGATGCTTAGACAGTTTCAACCCCCCTGCGCTGTCTCTGAGGGGGAAGCATGGTGTTTGAGCCCCACGTGCAGAACAGAGAGGATAAGCAGCTTGCTCGGGATCACACAGCCTCACAGCTGCAGGTTTGGAATCTTAACTTGGCTTCCAGCTCCTGCACCAGCTCCTGTTACCAGGGCAAGACATTTCAGTAAAGCTCCCACGAGAGGATCAGAGCTCAGCACAGAGCAGAGCTCAGCTCCAAGAGCAGCAGAGGCGAGCAGGGAATGGACGGCCAGTGGGACAGAGCTTGCTGGGCTCCCAGGGTCGGCGCGCCCGGGGTTGGGGTCGGGTGGGCAGACTGACCCTGGTCCTTGGCTGGCAGGCTCACTGACCGGCTACGCCCTTGTTCCAGACTCCGGGAGGCTCCCGCGGGCATCTGTGGTCTCCCTGGTGCTGGGCGCCGTGCTCATCTGCGGTCTGGCCGGCCTCACCTGGACGGTGGTTTGCAGGTGGTAAGTCCCCACTTCACAGTGGCTCCCCACCTTGGGCCTGGCTGTCCTGAAGCTGGTGGAGGTCACCGGCTGTCTCCACTGGCACCCATCTGTGTCTAGAACCATTTGCCTTCCTGACTTGCCTTCAGCTCGAAATGATGAGGGTGGAGCGACCCTACACAGCAGAGGGTGTCCACCGTTTGGATGGAGACTAGGTGATACCAGATCGCTGGTCAGATTAAGTGGTTGTGATGAATGACGAAGGTTCTTGATCTTATGAAGGTTTCTCAGAGAAGAGTGGTCTTTCCTGGATAGAACCTTATTCTTCATTCCTCTCCTTTCCCTCAAGAGCAGGCTCCTAAGAAACTGGGAAATTGAAAGGTGAACTTTTGTTACAAATGGCCAGGTCTGTGTGTTTCTGGGGGTGAGAGCCATGTGCGAGGTTCCCCTAGGGAGCTGTGTCCACCCCTTGGGGGACTGGACCCCAGCCCCACCCCCAGCCCCCACCGCTGCTGTGGCGTCCAGTGTGCACTTAATAGACTTCGTGGCAGTCACCGTGTGGGCAGACTGGCCCAGGGCCCAGGCCCGC
This sequence comes from Alces alces, assembly GCA_015832495.2. Classification (NCBI taxonomy): domain Eukaryota; kingdom Metazoa; phylum Chordata; class Mammalia; order Artiodactyla; family Cervidae; genus Alces; species Alces alces. Next base: position 42,760,750 of record JADEYB020000029.1, on the reverse strand, counting down.
CGCCCTGACGAGCCTCTGATGCCAGCTGACCTTCAGGTCAGCCTGGGGGCCAGCTCTCCACTGCTGGCTGCAGGCGTCCTGCTTCTAAGACTCGGGTGCAGCACCCACCCCATGTCCACACGTCACACTGACCCTCTGCTCCCAGGGGCCTGTGCTGGGTGTCTTGTCTTCCCGAGAGCTCGGCGCCTCCCGCACACCGGTAGATGACTTACCCTGACTGCAGACCAGGAGTCTTAGAGGGGGATGGCATCAGGCAATGGCCCCTGTGTTTTCACAATCCCTTGGTCCTGAAAGTTTAGCTATTACCAGTTCTTAAAACCATTAGATACCGAGAAATCAGTTAAGCAATGAAAATGAGAGGCTTAGGCAAGCAGCCCCGATCAGCTGGCTCTGTAGCCAGCTGCTGTGAAGCTGATGTTACCATAGCTTAACATTCGGGTGCAGTTTTGCGTTTGTAGACCTTGCAGTCAAACATCAGTCACCTATTATGAAGAATGCTGTGCTTCCAGCCCCCACACTCAGGAGAAATAGCTGTTTTCTTTAAGATCATCAGCGTGGATGAATGAGTACCTCCCTGAGGGAGTCTGGGAGGGAAGCACCTGCCACACTTAACTGCAGACTCTGGAGCCTGGAGAAGTCCCTACAGACGAGACTTTGGTTTGCCAAGTGTCTCTTACCTGCGCCACCTGCAGCCCGTGGGGGGAGGGGGACTGCTGGCAGAGGGGGAGGGGCAGGAGTTCCTCATGGGGACCACGCGGGCCTCTGCACGCGGGCCCTGGATACTCTGCGTCCTCAGAGCCTTGATGGGCGGAGCCTAACCCACAGCTCCCCCTCCCAGAGGCTCCTCTGAGCCCCTGGGCATCTGCACACTGCAGCCCTGATGATTCCAGCCCTGCGGAAGGGAGGGGGCTGATGGGTGAGACAGAGAGACAGAGAGGGAGACAGAGACAGAGAAGAGACAGACAGACAGAGAGACAACGGAGAGAGACAGAAAGAAAGATGGAGAAACAGAGACAGACACCTCTTAGGGCACCTCTCAGGTGCTCTGGGGACCTTGACCTTCCTTCTGTGTTGATTCTCTCCTCTCCCCCCCATTTATCCCTCTCCTACTATTTTGGATCTAAGCCTGTACATTTTGGGGTAATGACTATTAACATAATTATTTCAACCAGAAATACGCCAGCATTGACATGTTTCCACTGAAAGACTGATCAACAGTTAACTCCATCAAACCAGCTGTCCAATCAGCTTTCTTCATGCAATGAAAACACACTACTGTTTACGTTATCTCATTGAAATTATGTTCACCAAGATAAATATTTTTCTGTGCAACTTTTGCACGAAAAGCTTGATTTGTGATCAATTGTCTGGGCCCATCCATCTTGCTGATCAGTCTCCAGTCCTGAGAGCGTCTCTGCCGAGTTACTCCTGCGGTCTGAACTTCTCAGGTCAACCCTTTTGGGGTAAATTTCATCCATATTGCATTTACCAGTCAGTCATCAGTCCGTCAGTGGGAACAGTGAGGCTTCCACCTCAGTTCCTCCGATGTGCTCTCGTTTCATCATTTGTCCTGAGTTTCCCACCCTGAGTCTCAGGGCCTGAGGTTTAAGTCCTCAGAATCTCTTTGTTTAGGACAAGCCTTATCCTGTGCCTTAGGCAGCTGGCAGCAGCATTTTGTGCTATTTCTACTGGAATGCTATTGTAACTGGGGAAAGAAGGGTTAATTTGCATGCTTCCCACTTACCCTCAAGACGCTAGGATGGGGCCCCAGGCGGGGCAGCCTCTCCTGGGCCCAAGGGCTGACCTTCCATGCTCCCACCTCGGGTCAGCGCACCTGCTTCCCCGTCCCGCCTCCTTACAGGGAGGTGACCTGCTGGGAGGCTGGCCTCGCCCGCTCTGCCGGCCAGAGCCCAGAGCTGGCCTAAAGGACACATTCCTCACTGTCGCGTAACAGGGGCTGCAGACCGTATACAGAGTGTGGTTTTGTTACTGTCAGTTTTTTGCTGTTTATCAGTTAATCTTTGAGAAAAATATAGAGCTGTGTTCTTGTGTTAAGGGGCTGAGTAGAGGCAGTTTCAGCCCAGTTTTCGTGCCCCGCCATCCAGCGAGGGGACCCAGACTCAGGCGTCCTGACCCGCCATCCAGGGAGGCTGGTGTCCCACGTGGCCCCTGGCCCGGCAGAGCCCATGACGCCGGGTTCCGTGGGTCCCGTCTCAGTTCCCCTGCTCCTTCCCTCCTTCCCATTCACAGGGCCCCAGGACCCCCTACCTGGGACCCAGCCCCTTCAGCACCCCGCCCTCCCCACCACACCCTCCCCCAGGGTCGCTCAGAGCTGAAGGCTGATGGCCCACCCTGAGTCAGACGTCCTCACACCTTTGGACGCGTTTCTGAAAGTCCCCACTGGCTCGGCGTGAGCTAGTGTCTGAGAAGCGGTCCAGTCGGCCCACTTCCACGCCGTGGCGTCTGCTGTCCTTCTGCTCTTCACTTGGGGTGGTGCTGGGTTGCTGAGGCAGAGCCTCTTCAGACGCCCCAGTGGGGCCCAGGCGTCTGCCTCCAGCCGCGCTCCGCGGAGTTTCCAGTTTTGTTTTCTAAACCGAGATGTTGGCTTGAATCTAAAGCACGTTCTGTGTTTGAGGAGTGAGCTGGTGCCGCTGGGAGTGGCCCTTGGAGGCTTCCTGGCGTGGGCCCCTCTAGGTGACGACCGCTGAGAGGGCACGTTTATCCACAGGACGCTCGCTGACCCCAAGTCCTCGCTGCGGTCAGTGGAGGGAGAGGGAGAAGGACCCCGAGACGTGAGCGCTCCGCCGCGGGACGCTTCCGCGGGGCTTGCAGAGCAGGTGGGTTCACAGCGGGCCTTCCAGAGGTTTGCAACCTCATGGGTGTCTGTCAAGACCCAGGGAGTCAGTGGAGGCACTGGGGCTGCAGGCCATCAGCCTGGCCCCTCCTGAGTTTCTATCTGATGCCAGCTCCACCCCCCAGGGCACCTTCCCTCTGCCCGGTTCCTTCTACGAACTGCATTCATGGGAGATACTAATTTGTCAAAGTGTTAACCTACTTTTTTAAAAAGTAGAGGCACATTGGAATCAATGACCTGGAGGGAAAGGACTGGAAATGCCTTTCATTTGTACGAAAGGCTACCTTCCCAAGGGTCCCTTCAGGCTTCAGCATCCAGTCTCAAGTACCGGCTGACGCTGCCTGCAGAGGAGCCAGAAGCTGAGAGAAAGCGTCAACTTTTACAGTGCGCTTCTTAAAAAAGGAAAGTTACAATCAGTGTGAAAAAACCAGTCGAAACTAGCTTCTCACTATTTTTACCTTATAAGCATGAATGACCCCAATGGGGTTATATTTTAAAAGTCATTACTATTCCCCGGGGCCTGCTTGGAATTCAGGGCTAGGTGGTGTTCAGAGCTAAAACGATCACGTCCTTGGAGGCGGAGTGGAATCAGCTTTGGCACCTGCCTGCAAGCCTGGAACCAAGAATACCGCCCCCTCCCCCGAGCGAGGAGGGGCCAGGCGCTGGCGACCAGGTCTTTGTAGGCGCTGCGCCAGCCTCCAGGGGGCGGCACGTGGCTTCCCGTTGGTCTGAAGCTTCCCAGGGCTTCTCTCCCTAGGGCCCGGCCTGTGGATCCCAAGTCCTCCTCTGCAAGTAGGAACCCCCGTGTGGGGCGCGTGCGCTGCTCACCGGCCAGAGTCAGACAGCGCTCACGTCAGCCTGGACGCCTGGGGCGCAGTGAGCGGACCCTCGCAGGCTGCCCACTGCCTGATCAGGACACGCTGACCGGGCCGGGTGAATAAATCCCACCACTGTATAGTCGTCTGGCTCCTTTGTAAGCACACACGTACGGGTCCCTCCTGGAGGGGGTGCCAATGTACTCACATGTTATGCATATTTATGTTTTGTAAACACACTGGACAGGTCCCTCCTGGAGGGGGAGGGGCAAGAGAAGGTATTTACATATCATACATATTTGTTTTGTAAACACACCGAATGGGTCCCTCCTGGGGGGGGAGGGCCATAAGAAGGTATTTACAATTTTACATGTTGATGAACCTTCCCCTCCACCCAGAGGAATGGAAGATTGTGTCCCCGCCCCCACATCGGCTTCACTGTCTCTCACTTGCATTCTGCTCCCTCTTCCACGACCCCATGCCTCCACCTGGGTTTCCTCCCAGCCCCGCCTCTCCTCCGCTGATTCTCTGGACGTACTGCAAGCCCAGGGCCCCATCATCCGTCACCGGGCGCCTGGACCCGCGTCCCTCCTCCCTTCTGTCCTCCCCCACGACTGAGGCTGGGAGAGGGTCAGCGAGTCTTCCCGTCATCTGGGAACCTGCACACGGACTTGGAGTCCGGCCCCACTTCCCAGCCCCCTCCCCACAGCTCCGGGCGATCTCTGCCCCTCCCTGTCCCTCACTCAGCTCGATCATCTTCCAAGGGACCCCTCATCTTCCAAGGGACCCCGGTGGGCTCGTGGGGAGTCCCCCCCCCACTGCCGCCCCGCTGGGTCCTTGCTTCCCCGCGACACAGGGAGCCTCCTCCTGGTTAGACCTGGGTGCAGAGAGCTGCCTGCGGCCTGCACCTGTCGGGCCCTGAGAGCTCGGGAAGGTGGTGACAGACAAGATCCTGCGGCTCAGCTCTGTGCCAGCAAGGAGGGAGCCGGCCGGGAACGTGAAGGTTTGCTCTGCATGTTAAGGTGTTGCGCTGAGAAGCAGGTGTTACTCTTTGGAACCTGAAAATACCGCTTCTCCTAGGTCCTGCGCCAGCCTATCCCGTGATCTTAAGTTCTTACTGTTGATATAAGACCCATTAATGACAACGATGAGGCCACCACAGGAGACCCCCACCACCACCCTCCATTCGCGCCTGGGGGGAGGAAGCTGGTCCCTGGGGGGAGCCTAGGTTGTCCCCCGGAGGGGAAGCAGTGACACGGCAGACCCGTGCGTCCCTGCGCAGCTGCGGGGGTGAGGAGTGGCCGCTCGGAGGACTCCTGCTGAGGAGGCAGAGGGACAGACGGGGGCGGTGGGCAGCCCTGATGCGTGGCCTCGGGGCCCCCAGCGGGCGCCGCCCCCCGGCACCGCCAGTCCGCTGGGACCTCAGCCTCCAGGACCTCGTTCTGCTTGTCTGTGTGCGGCAAGCCCCCTGTGCTGGACCTGGGCCCCCCGAGCCTTGTGAACGAAAGACTGGAAGACAGCACCCCCTCCAGCACACGTCCGGCCCCAGGGCTCCCTGAGCGCCAAGCTGCCGGCTCTGTGGGTGGATGGCACCACCTGCTGGGAGACCGGGGCAGCTCTGGCGCGGCTCTCTGCCAGACTAGCCCGGGCTTCCACTGAGAGGACTGTCTCTTTGGGGTCAGTTCACTCGCTCAGTCGTGTCCAACTCTCTGTGACCCCATGGACTGCAGCACACCAGGCCTCCCTGTCCATCACCAACTCCTGGAGTCCACCCAAACTCACGTCCATTGAGTCGGTGATGCCACCCAACCATCTCATCCTCTGTCGTCCCCTTCTCCTCCCGCCTTCAATCTTTCCCAGCATCAGCGTCTTTTCCAATTTCTGCCTCAAACACGGGCAGCCTCTGCCTCTACCTGCTTCCTCGCCTGGGAGTCCAGCGTCACCACTGCCCCCGTCGGCTGTCACCCCTAGGGGTCAGGTCCCATTGGGGTCACAGTACAGTGGGCCGGCAAGTCGAGAGGTGAGGTGATGGGGAAGGAATAGCAGCTTTACTTAGAAGCCAGCAGACATAGGAAGGTGGACCGGCATCCTGAAGAACCATCTGAACTTGGGGTGGAATTCAGGCTCGTCTGTACAAGGGAAGGGGAAGTGGAGGCTTCAGGATTGGGTGTGAATGTGCGGGGCAGATTCTTAGAGCCCCAGCCTTAAAGGACGCACAGCATGTCCGTGTCCTTCTGCTTTTCCTGTGGGCTGGTCCAAGATCCCGCAAGCCCTTGTGTTGTTAGCACTTCACACTCACCTCTGCTTATTCACAAGGCTTCTAGCCTGAAAGCGAACTTATCCACAATGAGTTTCAGCCATGAAATGTGTCCCTGGACACAGCGGCGTTTCTCTAACATTTGGCTCTTGAAGAGCAGGGCTCAAGTAACAGGAGACAGGCACAGAGAATGGGGTGGGGTATCAGTGCCTGTCAGCGCCCTTCTGCTCTGCTCCAACCCCCCTCCATCCTGCCCAGGCCTCTGGGGACCCCACAGGCACGCGCCCACCATTAGGGCCACCCTGCCAGGACCAAGGTGCCCCAACTTTGGGACAAAACACACTTCCGGTGGAGGGAGAGTTCTCAGAGAACTTCCTGTGGGAGTCAGAGAATTTTGCTCCAAACATTCTGAGTTGTTTTTAATCAGTGATGAACTTCCGGAGGCACCTTACCTGATGATCTGAAGACAAAATGAAATACTGAAATACTCGCGAGTGTCCCTTTCTGCACGAAGACTTCCTACCCCTGGCCTCCCCCGCAGGTGAAGCGGGATCTGTGTTCAGGGGCCCTCTGCAGTGAGATACACTCAGCTTGGTTGGTACTGAGCTCATGAGATGAAAAAGAAAAAAACAGTTAATATACAGCAGAATATTACCCTGCTTATTTAACTTATATGCAGAGTACATCATGAGAAACGCTGGGCTGGAAGAAGCACAAGCTGGAATCAAGATTGCCAGGAGAAATATCAATAACCTTGGATATGCAGATGACATCACCCTTATAGCAGAAAGTGAACAAGAACTAAAGAGCCTCTTGATGAAAGTGAAAGAGGAGACTGAAAAAGCTGGCTTAAAGCTCAACATTCAGAAAACTAAGATCATGGCATCCAGTCCCACCACTTCACAGCAAATAGATGGGGAAACAGTGGCTGACTTTATTTTTCTGGGCTCCAAAATCACTGCAGATGGTGATTGCAGCCATGAAATTAAAAGACGCTTACTCCTTGGAAGGAAAGTTATGAGCAACCTAGACAGCATATTAAAAAGCAGAGACATTACTTTGTCAACAAAGGTCCATCTAGTCAAAGCTATGGTTTTTCCAGTGGTCATGTATGCATGTGAGAGTTGAACTATAAAGAAAGCTGAGCACTGAAGAATTGATGCTTTTGAACTGTGGTGTTGGAGAAGACTCTTGAAAGTCCCTTGGATTGCAAGGAGATCCAACCAGTCCATCCTAAAGGAGATCAGTCCTGGGTGTTCATTGGAAGGACTGAGGTTGAAGCTGAAACTCCAGTACTTTGGCCACCTGATGCAAAAAGCTGACTCATTTGAAAAGACCCTGATGCTGGGAAAGATTGAGGGCAGGAGCAGAAGGGAACAACAGAGGATGAGATGGTTGGATGGCATCACCGACTCGATGGATATGAGTTTGGGTGGACTCCGGGAGTTGGTGATGGACAGGGAGGCCTGGTGTGCTGTGGTTCACGGGGTCGCAAAGAGTCGGACACCACTGAGCGACTGAACTGAACTGAACTGAACACAGCAGAATCGAGACTGGGTGGAAACTTGCCTCAAAATACACAAGAATGAAAGTGGGGACTCCCGGATGGCGCCCCGCCCCGAGTCCATCCGCGCACCTCAGGCCTCACAGGCCCACCCCCTGCAGGCCCGTCTTCAGAGCCTGCGTCGAGGTCGCCTGGACGCAGCAGTGCCCCAGGCTCTGCTCCGGGGGGCGCGGCCGCGCTGCTTTGGGGAGATGGAGGCCCCATCCTGCGGAGGGAGGGGAAGCGTCCTCAGAGGCGGGGCCGCGCACGTTTCAGTCCAGGCTCGGGCGACTTCTGTTAAGGCTTCTGTTATAGAGTTTTGCATTTACTACTTTCATTGCAAAAGAAATGGGTAGCACTTTAAGCTGCCCATTTCCCTGGCCGCTCAGGTGGTAAAGACCCCACCTGCAGTGCAGGAGACCTTGGTTTGATTCCTGGGTCAGCCAGTCGCCCTGGAGAAGGGCAACTCTGTCCCAGCTCCCCCTCAAGCCTGGGCCTCTGGCCCCACGGCTGTGGGGCGGGAGAGAGGGTGGCCGCTCATCCCCCAAACCCGGCAGAGACTCGGCGGTGGGGCGCGTGGAGGGGCGCCACACGAGGTGGTCGGCGCAGGCTTGGCTGCATCGGCCAGCGGCACCCCTGTCAGCCCACAGCCCCCCAGGCTGGCCTGCTGGGGAACCAGAGACGGTCCCTCAACCCTGGCCCTGCTGCTGCTGTAGAAACCTCAGCTGGGAAACCTATTTTCTTAGCGGGCGGAGGCACTCCTGGAGATGTTTTCCGCAGACGTAAGGAAGCGGGTTCCAGCTTCCGGAACTTGTTTTGGGGCCAGGCCACGGCGCTTTGATCCGGAGGGCAGCCGGCCCGCCCCGTGGGCGCCTGCAGACCGCGATGTGGAACCGCGTGGGCTGCTGCCTCTCCGGGGCTCCCATTCGCTGAGGCCTCTCCCGGCCTGGCCCCGGGGTGCGCTGCGTCAGGACCCAGCCCCACGCGTCGGAGGTGAGCGAGCAGGGTGCGCTAAAGACCACCAGAGGAACGGCGAGCGTCCCCTCCCGGGGCGAGCGGGCAGCCCCACGGGGCACGGCCCCCGGGTGCCGCTGTGTCCTCTGGCCACGTCCCCCCGGGCCCTCGGGGGACCACCCTGCTCTCGGGCGGCACCCAGGGGGTCTCCCCGTCGGCCCTGTGCTCGGGGGGCCTGCCCTCCCGGCCCACGTCCGGGGCCCGGCCTCCCTGACCGTCTGCCATCTGCACTCCCGAGGCGGACGGCAGTCTGCGGCTGCTCGGGGCAGCTCGTCGTCAGGGGGACATGGTACTGTTCCTAAGAAATGCTTCCTTCAGAAGCTTCCACTGCCAGGGCCGACCACAGAAATTCAGAGGAAGGGGAGGAGGCTGAGGCCGTGACAATCTACGCCAGAAAACGAAGGTTTGGGGGAAAATAGGAGGGTGGGGTGTTGAGCTTGGCAGCGGCTCACGTCTTTGCCAGAGAGGAGAGACGATTTGTGCAGTTTCACCACGCACGCCAGCAGGAATCCGCCTCTGCAGATTCATAAATGACTTTCCTCTCATATTACAGACCCGTCCGGGAGCTGAGAGGGTCACTTACATTTGCGGTTGTGTTACTGAACTTTATGAGGAAAATTACCCGGTCTGGTGGACTCAGAGTCTCAGAGCTGCTCCCCCGGCGAGCGGGAGTCTGGGGTCCCCGGATCGCCCTCCAGGGTCCACACCAGCCCTCTCCCGGGCCCCAGTCCTCACCAGTGGGGCCAGGCTGACCTCCTGCAAGTCCTGCCTGCGGTCAGCAGCCCAGCCACTTCAGCAGCTACTTCTGTCCAGCTGAGCACAGGCTCAGTACAGACAGACAGACCTGATCTGCCGGTGCCCAAGAGAACCAGGAGCCCCGGGTCGGCCAGGTGTGCAGAGAGGCCCTGGCCAGCAAAGCTTGGGGGTGTCACAGGAAGTAAAATTGAGGGGACTGCTTAAGTGACGGCAGCAAACTTCACTCAGCACGGCTCCCAGCAGAGAGCCTGCTTTGGGAGAGCTGGCGGAGGGCTGGGGTGGGGGGCAGGAAACTTTTTCAGGGCAAAAATAAAGACTGGGGAAGAGAAGCAGAAAGAGCGCGTCTGGGGCACCCGCCGGCCCTGTTTGGGGTGAGGAGTCCAGTGGCTTGGCTCGGGGGCTGTGCCAGCCACGGCGCGGGGCCTGGGGGCAGCGGAGCCTCTGCAGGGACGCGGACGCTCCTGAGGGTCCCAGGAGCGGCGACTCCATCTAGGGCCTGGGGGGTTATTTCAGGACAGGGAACTTGCTGTTTCATCCCCCACAGTTCACAAACCTGCAGATCCGCTGGGGAGGGGAACGGGGTGCCAGGCTTCACAGGAGCCTTCCAGCTGCTTCCCGGAGCTCGGCGCTGAAGGCAGACAGCAGGTGGGCAGTCGAGGGTCCGGAGCGGACAGCAGCCGGTCCCAGTGAGCCCTACTGCCCTGGGACGCTCAGAGCAGCCTGCCTGCACACCGCTGCCGTCTCTGAGCCTGGGTGTCCCGCGTGGGGCCCGGACTCCGCCCCTCCAGCTGCCTGGGTCGCTCTCGAGCTCGGGGACTGCAGTGATGACAGTGATGATAAACTCGACAAGACACACGCAACCCGGTGTTCACCGCCGCTGTTCACGACGGCCAGGATATGGAGGCAGCCTGTGTCCATCACCAGGGGAATGGGGACCCCAGATGCGCTAGGTACAGGCAGTGGGATGTTACTCAGCCAAAAAAAAGAATGAAATTATGCTATTTGCATAGATGGACCTAGAGATTATCATGCCAAGTGAAGGAAGTCAAGCAGAGGACAAATATCATATATCACTTACATGTAAAATCTTTTACAAAAGGGGGTACAAATGAATTTATTTACAAAATAGAAACGGACTCAGACTAGAGAACACAAGTGTATGGTTACCAGGGGGGAAATTGAGGGAGGAATAAATTTGGAGTTTGGAATTAACATATACGAACTAGTGTATAAAATGGATGAACGAGGACATACCATATAGCACAGGGAACTATATTCAACATCTTGTGCCAACGTATAATGGAAAACAATGAAAAAGGAACATAAATAAATGCACACACATACATATATAAAGCTGAATCACTGCTGCACTTATGAAAGCAATACACTATGGTCAATCAACTATATGCCAATATAAATTATTAATTGATTAATTAGTGATAATGGCAACTCGGGGGGTCCTGACATAAGTCTCAGTGCAGGTGGACCCAGCTTGCTGGTGGGCTTGTGATAGATTCTCGTTTCTCTTTTCTACAAACACCTCAGACGCTGAGCACAAGCTCATTCAAATCTCCCAAAAGTTAGGCTCTGGGCTGTAAAAATCCTTCTTGAGGAAATAGAGTTGTCTTAAACTGCCATGTGAGCTATTTTTTGTTGGCAGTGTTTAAATCCACTTTTCTCCAACCCCCAAACTGGAAAAACAATTTTCGTTTGGAAACGCCTGGGCTGACACGGTTGTCGAGACCGATCTTTCCCGGGCTTTGTGGTTTCGCCCAGGGGCGTGCTTCCCTGTGTGTGTGGAGCGCTGACTGGTTTTGCTCGTTTCCAGCCAAAATGTGTGTGCTTCCTGCTCCGCCTCAGAGTGTGAGGCGCTGGGAGATGGACGGTCCACCCCAGAGGGCCTGGGGGGCGGTCATCCCTGCGGCGGCTCCGTGGGACAATGGGAGCTTCTGGGTCAGGTCAGGGAGTGTGGACCTGCTTCTTGGGGACGTGCCAGGTCCCTGGCCCCTCAGACGCTGGGGAGCTCATGGGCCCTCTGCCCCAGGTGAAATGTCCTCCATGGAGCCGGCCAAGCAGGGGCTGGGGGCTGTGACCGGAGCCACAGGGCCCAGCAGGGCGGCTCCTTCAGATGAAGTGGGAGCTGGAGGTGCACACCCGCACTCGGCTCCCACACGGAGGGGACAGGGCCAGCCGGGGTGCCAAACTCGGCCGGGACCACCGCCCCCTGACGGAGCCAGCCAGGGTGCCACACTCGGCCGGGACCACCACCCCCTGACGGAGCCAGCCGGGGCGCCAGACTCGCCCGGGACCACCGCCCCCTGACGGAGCCAGCCGGGGCGCCAGACTCGGCCGGGACCACCGCCCCCTGCCCCCACGTGGCCAGCTGCCTCCCTCTTTGGTCTCCTCCACATCTGCAAATCAGCTATTCTCTGAGACGCATTCATGACCCTGAATCGAGACTCAGAGCATCTTGAGGTCACCGATGGGCACCGCAGAGCAGGGGCCGTGCCCAGCTGAGGTCCCAGCGCAGCCTCTGCTCCGGCTGGCCTGGGCACTGGGGCTCCCTCACCCCCGCTGGGTGCTGTCGTAGTTCTGTGCTCGGGGTGATGTCTCTATTTAAAGTGATCCAACCACAGCGCCGCAGGGCGGCCTGGGGGCCCGCGGTCCAGGAGGCAGTGACGCGCCTCAGGAGCAGACACACATCAGCTGAGCGTCCTGCGGGTGCCAGGCTGCTGGCCGAGAGGGTACGGCCCCTCGCGTCTGTGTTAATATGGCATCCTCACACAGACGCACGGGGCGAGGCTGTGTTCCTCTGCTGAGCAGTGACCCTAGGCCGGGCCCGGATCAGCTGGAGCGGGACCACCGACATCTGTTTCATCAGCTCTCAGAGCCGTGTCCGGATTTCTGCAGCACATGGCCTGAAGGTAGGAGCAGGTCCATCTGCCCGGAGAGTCTGGGAACGCCTGGCCAGCCCCGCGGCGGCCAGCCTGCCCTCAGCAGCTCTGAGGGTCTGTCCTGTGTCCTCACGGACCCCGGCCCCGCGGGCGTGTCCAGGGCTGGTCACGCCACCCTGACAGTCATTCTCAGTTGCGTCTGCAGGGCCAAGGAGAACAAGGAAATCATGACTCGAGCCCTTCAGGCTCAAGGACTCGCACCCCTGGGAGCAGAGTCAGCCGTCCGCCCACTGGGGTGCACGCCCAGCCCTGCTGACCTCCTGCTGGGTCCGGGTGCCTTGCAAGCTATTCCCCGAGCAGCCGGCCTTCCTGACAGCAGTGACCACCTCGGGGCCCGCCCCTTGTCCTTGTTTTGAAGGCTCCCACAGTGACTCAAACACCCTCTGTCTGGGGGAGGCAAGAGGCAGAAACGGCAAAGCGCATCCAGTGGCCCTACCAGCCCCCCGCCCACGGACCCCGAGACTCTGCCCCTCACTCCACGATCCACCCTCTACTGCCAGGAAAGTGAAGCTGAGTGTTTCCAGACAGAAGCCACTTGCCAAGTCAGGGCTGCGCTTGCTTGGCTGGACGAGAATCGGGGAGACAAGGAGCCGAGCCTGTGCGGCACCTACACCAGGTCAGAGGCTCACCCGCAGACGGGTGCCACCCACTCCCGACCCCCACCCCGTCCTGTGCCGGGCACTCAGCCACGGGCAGAAAGCAGGCTGCACACTTCCAGACAAGTCTGATGATTCAGTGCAGGCGACTCTACCGTCCCGTTCAGGCCGTGACGCTAACGGCGGCCCCCGACTGAGCCACGTTGTTACCCAGACAGCTAGTGTTAACACAAAGGACGCCATCGGGATGGTCCAGGCTTAACAGTCCAGCAATATAAGCAAAAAACTATCATTTGTGAACTTTTGACATTTTGAACCATGAAATTCTCAATTAGATAATTTGGTGCAGTTACATGTTGCAAAAGTAGTATCTTCAAAATGGCATAAAGAAGGCAGAAAAGCAGTCTCAAGTTTACTGTAACAATTAGATTCAAAAATTCTCAAACAACAAGCCATTTCTGAGTACCAACTCTATTTGTGCAAAAAAAAAGAACGGAGGCTGACCACCTACAAATCACCGTCCAGGCAGTGAACACGCAGGGCACCCAGTGCCATAGAAGATGGGAAGGAAACAAACAGAACTGTCCGTATTAAAAAAAAAAAGAAAACAAAAAGATTGGATGTGTAGAAAATCTAAATTATCTTTTTAAAGTTATTAGGATTAATAACTGCACTTATACAGATTGTTGGATACAAAATCCAACATTCACTTTGGTCAAAATCCAAAATTCACTTGCATTTTTATGCACGAACAACACACAGCTGGAAAGTGAGTTAAAAACAAATGGTGTTTACAGCAGCATGAAACAACAGTTTGTTGTTTAGCCGCTAAGTCATGTCTGACTCTTTTTGATCCCATGGACTATAGCCCGCCAGGCTCCTCTGTCGATGGGATTCTCCAGGCAGGAACACTGGAGTGGGTTCCCATTTCCTTCTCCAGGGAATCTTCCTAACCCAGAGACTGAACCCACACCTCCTACAGGGGTAGGTGGATTCTTTAGCAGTGAGTCACCTGGGAACACAAAACAGTAACAAGAAGCAAACCTAAGAAAAATGTGCAGAATCTTTGAGAAAGACCATAAATCCTTGCCAAAACCCATTAAAGAAGCTGTTTAAAAATGTAGGAATATGTCATGTTTATGAATGGGAGGATAAAGTGTTTACAAAGTCAACTGAACTCGGATTGAATTCTAGATTCAATGCGATAGCAACCAAAACCCCTGCAGGGAGTCAACAGGCTGAAACCAAAACACGCTGGGAAAGGCCAGGACCTGGTGGACACAGAGGGTCCTGCAGAAGAGATGCAGTTGGACCACTTCTGTTGAGAAGATGCTCACATCCCTGCACCAGCTCGGACAGTGGGCACTGGCGCAGGCTGCAGCAAAGAGACGCAGCACAGACCCAGAAACACTCACACGGGGGCAGCCCCCCAGTCAAAGTGGCCGCCGGTGTGGTGGGGAAGGAGGGTCCTCCCCATGGCACAGGGCCGTACCACCAGGACGGCACAGCAGAAAGGGGGACTCATGCTGCCCAACTCCAGAGGCGCCCATCTGTGAGAGAATGTGCCTCTAGCTTAGGTCCCTGCTGCCCGAATGCACGCATGGGCTTTCCCCGCGGCTCAGCTGGTAAAGAATCCGGCTGCCATGCGGGAGACCTGGGTTCGATCCCTGGGTTGGGAAGATCCCCTGGAGAAGGGAAAGGCTACCCGCTCTAGTATTCTGGCCTGGAGAATTCCATGGACTGTACTGTCCATAGGGTCACAGAGTCGGACACAACTGAGCGGCTTTAACTTCAGCGATGCGCTCGTACTGGGAACCCGGCGGGCGGACCCAGTCACCAGGACCCAGGCATGAACCAGGGAGACGCGCAGGTGGATGTGAGTGCGAAGGAAACTGATGGAGACGAGCCGGGGCCGGAAGAAGACGCTCTGGATCCGAAGGTCGGGGCAGGTCGAGCTGGGATGCAAGCGACGCCGGGACCCAGCACGCGGGCCCGCGTCCAGGCACAGACAGCGGCCGCGGCCAGCGTCACAGAAGCAGGCGGAGGGACAGCCCCGAGGGCGGGGCTTCCGGGCCACCGAGAAGGTCACGGAGCTGAGCGCAGGGCGAGCGGAGGTCCCGGAGGGTGCTCAGGGGAGACTGGAGATCCAGCCAGGTCTCCGCGCAGCCTGGGGTCTGCTGCCCGGGACGCCGGGTGGGACGGCCAGCACCTCCCCGCCAAGATGCCCCTGTCGTCTGAGGCATCGACCGGTTTCCAAGTTCAGAGCCAACGCGCTGCCATCCTGGACGGGGCGGACAGGACAAGAGAGGGGCGGCGTGGAGGCGGGGCCAGCAAGGAGGAGGCGAGGGTCCCCGGGAGGCGAGGCCACGCGGCGGGCCCGGCCGCGGGCCTGAAATTCATGGACTGACGCGGCGGCGTGTGAAATAAGGACTCCGCTGGCCTGCCCCCCGCGCAGACCTGGACACAGGTCCGCCCGGCGGTCATTTCTCCCGCTGCAGGGAGTTCAGGATGCGGGGTGAGGACCCAGCAAACGCAGCCCAGCTCTGCCTGGAGCAGCCTCTCGTGGCTCTGTGTCCGGGAGCGGAATCCCTGTGGGAAGAAGCCTCGGGCTGGGGCAGCACGTGTACCAGAAGGCTGGGGAGGGGGTGGTCAGGAGGCTCCCTCTGCTGAGAGGAAAGCACGGGGCAAGGTCAGGCCCAGCAGGCACCGGCGGCTCTGGGACTAATCGTCAGCACCAACAGCTCCAACTCCAGCCAAATACTGGAGACGCCTCCCAGAGCCCCAGCGCACAGCCTCCTGACGAACCCGCACCATAATCCGGTGGCCCCAGCTGGGAGATCCCAGAAGCCTGCGTGGGACCAAAGCCATCACTCCCGGTTTATGGACAATCCAGGTTGCTAATGGTTTCCTGCGCACCAGTGACCACAAGAATGCCAGGAAACCAGCTTCCCACGAGGGCACCGCAGGCAGATCTGCAGGAAACACATTGAGTTTCCTAAGATCCACTGACCGCGGCCCTGAGATGAGAAACCCCAACAGAGAGCGAGGTGACGGACGGCTGCCAGCCGTCCCGAGAACAGACGCCTGACCGCACCGTGTTTCCTGCCAGGGACCTCGGCTCCCTTGTAGTTAAAGCCGTGATTGGCCCGTGAGGGACTCGAAAACGGCCATGACGACAGCTGGCACCGCGGCTCTGAGTGTGGCCAGCATGCCCACCCCTCCCCAAAGACCCCCTATTGCTGGAGGGCGGCTTGCTCCCCATGAGGGTTTTTGCATGTGAGGGGCCGTGTCCTCAGCCCACGGGGGTGGCCCCGGCAGCGGGCACTGCCGCCGGCCACCCGATCACAGCCACTTCCCAGGCCGTGAATGGGGCCTGGTGAGGCAGGACAGAGCTCGTCTTTCTGGGGGAGCAGACGACGGGACCCTGGAGGCCACCGAGATCCACGTCTTCCGCTGAGAGTCAGGGCAGCTGTGAGAGGGCGCACGGCCAGCCTCCTTGAGTGCAGTCGCTTTCCCACGGGCCTCCCAGGGAAGTTCATGTCCCCTCTGTGGACTGAGCTACATGCTCATCATTGGCAGCGAGATTCTGACGGCTCTAGGCTGTAATACTGGGACTCCATGCTCACCTTCTGCGTTTCAGCCAGAGGGTGTCAGCTCAGCCTCTGAAACGTCTCCTGGCGTCAACGAGACTCGGTATCTGTCTCCAGGGGTGGAAGCGAAGAGGAAATCCACACCCAGTGACGTCTCACTGCGCGGGGAAGGCGCTGTTTGTCCCATTCCACATGAAGAGAAAGGGAGCCGGGGGAGGTCAGGCCAGGCCGAAAGTCAGGCAGGTGGGATGGAGGTGTCAGGAGAAGAACTCGGAGCAGGCTGGCTTCCACCCAGCACACCGACTCTTGCAACAAACAGGAGGAAGTCAGAGAAACGCTCAGAGCCCGGAGAGGAAAGGGTGATGCTTGAGACACCCTTGTGTCGTTGTGTAGTCACTCAGTCGTGTCTGTCTCTCTGCGGCCCCGTGGGCTGTAGCCCCCGCCGCGCTCCTCTGTCCATGGGCTTCTCCAGGCAAGAACACGAGTGGGTTGCCATTTCCTTCTCAGGGGATCTTCCTGACCCAGGGCTTGAGCCCATGTTTCCTGCACTGGCAGGCAGATTTTTTTACCACTGAGCCACCAGGGATGTCCTTGAAATACCCAAACCACAGGGAAAGCTTAGAATGTCCCCAAGAGCCGGTCTCCTTCCTGTTCTCTGACCCCCGAGGCTGCAGCAGGGCTGGCTGTGGGTGAGTCACAGGAGAGAAGGACCCAGAGGCCAAGAGCACCTGGGCTCCCCCGGGCCCTGCAGGGTCTCGCCTGGGGTAGGAAGGGACTTACGGGCAGCCCTCAGAGCTGGACCAGACCGAGACCCGGACGGTCACACTCCCCATGGTCCCCACGTGCTGACCCGGTCCGGCTGCCTCCCCAGCTCCCACGGATCTGCGGGTCTGGAGCCCCGTGTGCTCCAGAAGGCCAGCTGGCCTGACTCCAGGGGATGTGCCTGGTCGTCCAGTGGGTAGGTCGGAGTTTAGAGTGGACTCGTTGTTTTGTAAGATTTAGACAAGACATCAAGTTTATAGGGCTTTTCCTAGACCTGAAAACAGAAAGTTTAAGGAGAACGGCTGGTGGGGCTGTTTCAACTCATTCTTAGGAAAATCGGGGAGGCCCCCCGTAAGACCTCCCTGGGGTCTCTCTTCTCCAGGGCTCCGTCTCCATGGCCAAGATGAAGCGGGAAGGAAGCGCGTTCCTCATCCTCCTCTCGAGGAGGGCTGCAGGCGTCAGGGGCAAAAGCTGCAAGGGCACTGTCCCATCCCACGGGCCAGGACGGCGGCCGTGGTGACCACGGGGAGCGCCACGGCCACGTGGCAGCTGGCAGTGGGGTCCCCACTCCCCGCACCCAGGCCCGCGGCCTCTAACCCTGTCCAGCAACCTCGTCGACTCGCCTGTCTTCAGATATGTTATTTGCAAAAACAAGATCGTCACTATCAGCCTCCGAGTGAAGCTCTTCACCTTGAAGAGCAGAATCAGCAGTGACTTTATAAATTCAATTTTTATGTTATGCAGAGTTAGGTCGGGGAGATCCCCTGGAGGAGGGCCTAGGAACCCACTCCAGCGTTCTTGCCTAGAGAATCCCATGGACAGAGGAGCGTGGCGGGCTCCAGTCCACGGAGTTGCAGAGTCAGACACGATTGAAGTGACCTAGCATGCATGCAGGCATAGTTCATTTACATACTACATGTAGCTAAGTGATTCAGTTGTACATGATATCTAGGCCTCTCTCACAGTTCCGGCAGCTCCATCGTCTCACCTGCAGGGCATCTGGGCTGCTCTCCGATACAGGCCTTTACGGCGTGTTGAGTAGAGCTGCCTGTGCTGTTCTGTGGGTCCTTGTTAGTTTTCTGTTTTATATACAGTGTGTGTGTAGGTTAACCCCCGACTCCTGGCTTACCCCTCCCCACACTCTTTCCCCTTTGGCAACCCCAAGTTTGCTTTCTGTGTCGTGGGTGAGTCTGTTTTCTCTTTTGTGTAAGTCAGTCCATGTGTGTTGTTTTAGATCCCACATATAAATGACATCATGTGGTATCTGTCTTTGTCTGACCTCCTTCTTTCAGGACGGCCATCTCCAGGTCCCCCTTTGCTGCAGCCAATGGCCTCGTCGCCTCCTTTCTTACGGCTGGGGAGTGGTCGCTAGTGTCTGTGCCAAGTAAGAGTTCGTGGAGACAGAGGGAGGGGGGTCCCTAAGGAGCCCGATCCGGCCGGGACGTAAGAGCTCAGGAGAGACACGTGGTGAGTCAGGGCCGCCGCGCGGTGCACTTTCCCGCAGGGGTCGGTTGCCAGGGGGTCAGGTGGGGAGCAGAGTCACAGGAATAGCTCAGGTAATGAGTGCAGACAACGGCAGATGCAAACGCAGAACGGGGGCAGGCCCGGGACTCAGTCCCACGGGCAGGAGGCTGGGGCGGAGGCTGCGTCCAGGTGTATCCCTCCACCCCGGCGAGAGCTGGGAGTCAGCTGTCAGCCTCCCACTTCCAGTTAACTCTGGGTCAAACGGGGAGATTTCTTCATTAAAACTCTGTTGCCTTTCAATTCAAGCAGCCTCTGAAATATTTCAGCATCCTCTCCCTTTCCTGTTTGCAGGAAAACACAAGTCAGCTCTGACTGCTATTTTAAGAACTAACTGTGGGACGGGGGTAGGTCTCTAAGCCCGGCGACTCCAGGAGCGTGGCTGTGCAACTTGGCCAGAGGGGAGCCACACTCACACAGGTGTTAGAGCCACACTCACGTGTGTGTTAGAGGCTGGGCCACGCCAGGCGCTCGGCCTGAACCCCACTGTCTGCACAGCAGGGACAGGTGATGTGGAATTAGACTATATATATAAACAGCCCAGGCACAACGTCCTGGTAAGCTAATAGAAACGTAGCTACAACTGCTGCTGCTGCTAAGTCGCCTCAGGCGTGTCCGACCCTGTGCGACCCCATAGACGGCAGCCCACCAGGCTCCCCCGTCCCTGGGATTCTCCAGGCAAGAACACTGGAGTGGGTTGCCATTTCCTTCTCCAGTGCATGAAAGTGAAAAGGGAAGTGAAGTCGCTTAGTCGTGTCTGACTCCTAGCGACCCCATGGACTGCAGCCTACCAGGCTCCTCCGTCCATGGGATATTCCAGGCAAGAGTACTGGAGCGGGGTGCCATTGCCTTCTCCAGCTACAACTGCAGTTGAGCACAAATCAGAAGTCACATCTCAAGCATCCAGCCTCCCAAAGTTACAGAGCTGTGATGTCTGCGGAGCACGCAGGGAACTCGGAGCTTCTGGAGGCATCTGGGGTGAAGCATGGCAGGAAGTCGAGTGTTAGCATACTGCTCACATTCCCCAAGTCTGCTGAGATGAAGCGCTCTGGCCTCAGTGTTGCAGGAAGCAGGTTTGAGTCTCCGGTCCCCGGTTCCCAACATCTGTGTGTCAGGGGTCTCGGGCGCAGGGGGCGACACAGCCTGGCGGAGACACTCCGTGGACAAGAGGCCAGGGTGGTACCACGTCCCGGGCCCTGTGATTCCACAGACACTGAAGCACGTTTACAAGAAATGATGACCCTGGCTATTCTCTGCATTGATTTCTGATGCCGTAATCTCTAAAGAACGCAAGCAGTAATGTTTTCCAGGAACTTCCCGTGAGAACAGCTGCAAACCATGTCGCCCAGCAGTGGCTCCGTCGCGGCCCCGCTTTGTTTTGCTCGAAGAGGACTAAACAACAGGAGAGTGGCTCTGTGCTGGGAAGGGTGAAGGGGACGGGGAAGCGAGCGAGCTGGTGTCTAACAGCTCAGAAATGGGGCTTCAACCCAAGCCCGTGCCAGAACGATTCGACCTGGGTAAAACACACAGCTCGGAAACGGGGCTTCAATCCGAGCCCGTGCCAGAGAGACTGGCTTGGGTAAAACACACAGCTCCGAAACCTGGGGCTTTCAATCCAAGCCCGTGACAGATTCGGCTTCGGTAAACCACATCCAGCAGGACCTTTTCTATGATGCCTGAGATGATGCTGGGAGTGGGAAAAGGGAGGTTACAATGGAGATCAGACCACCCCACACCCTCTCCTTCCCCAAACTTCCAGGACAGGGAAGCCACCGGGGCTCCGGCTTTCCCCCTTGGACCCGTCCGTGCCAGCGACGAAGGACAGTCTCCTCCCCTCCCGGGCCCCGCCCCCCCCACCCCCAGTGACACCGCAGGCCCACAAAGCAGCTGTTCCTGGCACACGGGCTCCCTGGCACCATGACTGGGCTGGCACTGGGCTGACAGTCAGAGTTACAGGGGAACCCCCGACTCCAAGGCTGCTCCGTTAAGTTACAACTCCAGGCAGAGCTGTTTGGGGAACAAGCCTGAGACTGGCGGGCTTCCTGCCTCTGAACAAAGAACTTCAGACGCTGAAGGAGAAAATAAGACTGAGCCACTTTTAGCAAATTTCACAGACATTAAAATAGGCACCTCTGGAGTTTCTGGAACCTTCCAAATTAAAACATGTGACCTCACTGACAATGCTCAAGGGTTGGGTTTGAGAGTCTCTGTTACCATAAACATAAAAGGTGGAGGATACACAAGATTTCAAGCAGAAGGCATAACCCTCCACACCTGCAGAAGCAAGAGTGTGTCTGCCCAGGGCCTGTGGCACAGGAGCTGCGTTCAAGAAGCAGGATGGTTCCCAAAGGGGCGTCCCCAAGGGGGGGAATGCTTTCTGAGAGGAGCCGATGGGGCAGGGCAGACATGGACTAGGACAGACACGGGACAGGACAGACAGACACGGAACAGGACAGACAGACACGGGACAGACAGACATGGGACAGACAGACACAGGACAGGACAGACAGACACGGAACANAGACACGGAACAGGACAGACAGACACGGGACAGACAGACATGGGACAGACAGACACAGGACAGGACAGACAGACACGGAACAGGACAGACAGACATGGGACAGACAGACAGACACGGGACAGACACGGAACAGGACAGACAGACATGGAACAGGACAGACAGACACGGGACAGGACATACAGACACAGGACAGACAGACACGGGACAGGACAGACACATGACAGACAGACACGGGACAGACAGACACAGGACAGGACAGACAGACACGGGACAGACACGGAACAGGACAGACAGACACGGAACAGGACAGACAGACACGGGACAGGACAGACAGACACGGGACAGACACAGGACAGACAGACATGGGACAGACAGACAGACACAGGACAGACACGGAACAGGACAGACAGACATGCGACAGACAGACAGACATGGGACAGGACAGACAGACACGGGACAGACAGACATGGGACAGACAGACAGACACGGGACAGGACAGACACGGGACAGACACGGAACAGGACAGACAGACACGGAACAGGACAGACAGACACGGGACAGACAGACAGACACGGGACAGGACAGACACAGGACAGACATGGGGCAGACAGACACGGGACAGGACAGACAGACACGGGACAGGACAGACAGACACGGGACAGGACAGACACGGGACAGGACAGACACGGGACAGGACAGACACGGACGAGACGGACACAGAACAGGATGGACAGACACGGGACAGACAGACAGACAGACACGGGACAGGACAGACAGACACGGAGAAGACGGACATAGGACAGGATGGACAGACACAGGACAGACAGACACGGGACAGGATGGACAGGGGGAGGACAGGCTCGGGACAGCCTGCAGGGACCCGGGTGGGCTCAGATCTGTCTCCCCGCCAGGGCGCCCTCCCCGTGGGGGGACCTGGTGCCCGCGCCCCCGCCTGCTGCCCACTCTCTCCTCTGCAATTACAGGTCGACCGGTGCCACTGTTGAAGCCAAGGCTCCCGCCGTCCACAGTGGGGCTTCCAGGGAGCTCAAGGCTTTGGCAGGTTTGGGGAGAGACCACCCCAATCCCCGCCCTGCTCCCTCATTTCCTGTCTCGAAGGTCCTGGGGTCCTATGGCTACAGCTGCGGGAGGTGATGAGGGCGTAAAACCAGAAAAACCTTCCTGAAACTTTGTCAGAGAAACCTTTTCTCCCCCCTAAATACATTTAAAATGCATTGTGGTAATTCACTAAGCACACGAAAGAATCTTCTGGCAGATGGAACACAACGGTTTATGTCATTGCGTGTGTGCTCAGCCAGTCAGTCGTGTCCGACTCTCTGCGACCCCGTGGACAGCCCGCCAGCCTCCTCTGTCCGTGGGCTTCTCCAGGCAAGAACACTGGAGTGGGTTGCTGTGCCCTCCTCCAGGGGATCTTCCCGACTCAGAGAGCAAACCTGCGTCTCCTGCACTGGCCGGCGGATTCTTTACAACTGAGACACCTGGGAAGCCCTATTTATGGCCCTGAGCACACATTTTTCCCCACAGGAAATAGCTGCAAATATTTTAAGAAGGCATTAGGTATGTTTCCATACATTCTCCTTTTTCTTTAAATGAAGACCTTATATTTTAAAGGAGATGTTAGGCTTATAAGAAAATTGAAAGTACAGAGACATCCCTGCTCCCCAGTTGTTGAAATTGCTGAAACCTGCAATATCTTTCTAATGACTTCAGATTTTTATTATGAAATAAAATATGCAAAAAATACCTAAAAGTGAATTGACAGCTTAATAAATTATTATAAAGAAACTCATGAAAACCACCAAGATCAGGAAGTTAGATGTTGTCATAATGATCTCAAAGACGAAGGAAAAGGGCTTTCGTGGTGGCTCAGATTGTACAGAATCCACCTTCAATGAAGGAGATCCAGGTTCCATTCCTGGGTGGGGAAGATCTCCTGGAGAAGGGAATGGCAATTCACTCCAGTCTTCTGGCCTGGAGAATCCCATGGACAGAGGAGCCTGGCGGGCTACACTCCACGGGGTCGCACAGAGTTGGACACGACTGAGTGAGTAGCACTTTCACTGTTTCACTTTTCACGGTCATCTCAAAAGCCCTTCATGTGCCTCTTTCTGATTTCCGCCTGTAATCTAATCTCCCTGTTTTTTTTTTTATATCAATCTCTCTCCTTATTTTCTAAAGCAAGATACAAAAAATAAAAATAAAACAAGACACAAATGACTTTTGCCAATTTTACAGCATCCACCTTCTTTCTGTTAAAATGGCACATGGCTCTCGGCTCTGCGTCAACCGCTGACCAGGCAGGGGCCTGATCTGTCTCCTGGTGACTGCTGGGCAGCGAGCAGCTGAGCTCAGGTGGGCCAGTGAGCTGACCCCCTATCCCCCGGGCACCAGCCTCAGACTGAGGCAGCTTCCAGGCGAGTGGCGTGGACCGTGAAACCCAGGTGCCCCGCGCCCCAGGGGTGGGAGCCGCGCCCCACCACTGGGCTTGCTCAGAACCGGGCCGAAGGCAGCCTTTCCCTCACCCCCCCAGCTCAGCCTGCTGTCCTTCCAGGGCCAGAGGCCTCAGCCCTGGCCGCGTTGGGGCGGCGGGCACGCGGCTGGTCTCGAGGAAGCGAGGGGACGTCCGCCGGCCAGGCTCCAGGCCCACAGTCCGGCCCCCGCGTCTCCCTCGGCCAGCACTTGTTGACCTTTCACCCACATGCCCTTCTGCAGCCTGAAACACCCAAGCGCACGTGCAGGGAAGTGTATTCACCTCACACAGAAACGTCACGTGACATCTGTCACTGGAAGAAAGAGCTGAGCCCTTCTCCCCACCCCCGTCTATGACCCGCGAGACCCCCAGGAGACCATCAGTGACGCGGGCTCAGCACGACTATGAAAGTTCAAGGGGTCTTCTTACAAGCTCGGAAAGATTTGACAACTTTAAAAATGTCAATACTTAATCTTGCCCTGACCTATTTTTCTCATATTTCCATGAATGGTCATGATGTTCCTGCAAAGACCCCTCCTATGACTTCCAGGTCCCTTCAGGACCCCATCCTGTATCCCGCCTGGGCCCAGGGCACCACGGGCTGGACAGCTGTTCACAACCATATATTTCCAGCCACAGAGCCAGAAACGTCGGCGGGTGGGGCAGGGGCTGCAGATTTCTCCTGGGAGCTCGCCCCGACCCGCCCGAGACTCTCAGCAAGGAGGCCAGCTCGGTCCCCAGGACAGCACCCAGCCAGGGGAGGAGAGACGAGTCCTCCTCGAGTATCCCCGAGTTCCCCTCCCCCTTTCCCGTTTCTCTACGAAGGGCCCAGCGCCTCGGGGACCTGCCTTCGATCGGCTCACGAAAGGAAGACCCATGCTCTGTTTGGAAACGTGGCCCGTTTATTGGAATTGAAAGGCATTGTTACACAGTGCAAACGTCTCTTTGGTGACGGGCTGATTACAATGAACAGAAGAAAGGCACTTGCTGCTGCAAACATCTGGTTAGAGGGGCCAGTGAGTATGTACACACCGCGTCCTCCGCGGGGGCTGCTGGAGGGCGCCGACGGTCCATCCCCAGCCGCAGAGCTTCCCGGTGACTCAGACGGCCACCCGGCGTGTTAGACAAAACCATCCCAGTCCCCGCGTCCTCTGCATCAAGCCACCGCTCAACCTCGGGCGCCTTCAGACTCCACACGCTCCAGAAGGTGGGATCTCATACCTGAGCAACGTACGTAACCATCCACCTCAGACAAAGTGAACCATTTCCTGTCTGCAGAGATGGGTGCCAAGGTCTGATTATCTACCCCGTCTGCCCTGCTATGTGCCCAGGAACACTGGAGCTTGTACTGATCCGATCACCAGTGATGTGCGCTCACAAGTCCAGCCGCCCGTGTGGAAAGCCGCCGCCCGCCCCCCGGCTGGGATGCAGCCCCGCGGGCACTGGTGTCTCCTGCTGCGGGCAGGAGGAGGGCTGGGCCGGGACCCAGCTTTCAAAGTGCCCGGCACCTGCTGGACACCGCCTGGAGACCTGCCTCCTCTTCCCCACCCATGACAGGCTCCACACGGTACCAACTCCAGACTCGTCCACATGGACCGAGCCGGCCGGGGTCCCAGAGGGTCTCCCGTAGGAAGCACGGGCGGGCACCATGTCTGCGCCCAGCACAGGGCCCGGCTCGCGCTGGACACTCAGGTCCGAGAACAGAGCAGGAGATCCAGGGACCTGTTTTCCAGAACACAGACCATTTGCATTTGGAACCAAACAGGAGGTTCCGGTCGAGTAAAAAGACAGAGGCCATGAGGTATGGAAGTTGTTTCTCACTGAGCCCTACGGGAACTTGAGCGGCATGGACGTGCTGTTTCTGCCATATCCAAAGCTAAAACATGCGTGAAATTTCATCAAACATCACACGCGGCAGAGATACAAATGAGGTATACGGACCGGCTGCTTTTCTTGAACGGACTCTGACAACCTGAAGTCAGAAAGTCCCCGACACGCGCGTTCCTCCCGTCGGAACAGGGATCGAGAGCGTGGCGGCTCGGCCGTGGACTCCGGCGGGTGAAGCCGGGCGGCAGAGCAGGGTGAGCGTGGCCGTGGGCGATGCTGGTGCGGAGGGGGCGCCATCCCGCCTGGTCCACACCCGGGAGCGTGTGCGCCGGTCACGGGGGAGCGTGGCGGCTTCAAACCTTCCGGGCCGCGTGGAGTCGGGGTCACAGGTGGCGGGGCCCGGCGGGGCCTGCGGAGCGGCAGGGGCCGAGGGAGGGGGCGCGGGGGCCCACACTGGCCGCCCGCACTGCCGCCCCACGTCCGAGCAGACTGTTCTGTTTGCCAGGGACGGATTCTCTTTCAAATCCTGCGTCCCTCCGCCGCCGGCTCCGCTCTGCAGGCTCCTGGCGCCGGAACCCAGCGGGACTAACTTTCAGTTGAGAAGAAACGGTGATACTAGGTGAAATCAATTAGGAGCCTAAATGATTGAACTGTGCAATTTAATAGTAGCACCAATTTTTCATTAAAAAAATTAAATAGAAACCTGAGAAACCTTAAGATCGAGTCAGGACACGTGTCTGCCCCGCAGTCTGCCGGTGAACGCTCAGGCCGGGGGTCCCCGCGTGAGCTCGCACGGCCCTGAGCCGTGGCCCCCGCGTCCCAGCCTTGCTGCCCCGGCACCTGCGCGACCCAGCTCCCGGGGCCAGGAGAAGCTCCGGGCTCGCGGACGCTCAGGGCTGCTTCCCCGTGGAGTCTCCGGAGCACACGGGGCAGCAGGCTCCACTGACCCTGGCGGGCGCTGGGCAGGCAGCTGGCTGGCAAGTCTCCACAAAGCAGGTGACCTGCCCATCCTGGAGGGGAGAGCACAGAGCCGTCAGCCCTGGGAGCTGCCCTGGCTGTGCCTGGCCCGCTGGGCTGGCCTCCTGGGGGGGTTCTGGGGTTAAAGGGCGGCTGACTCTCCTCCACAGTGGACACCCCTCTCCTTCCGGAGGCTCCCCTGCCGTCCTCAGACCCCGGGCTGCCAGGCCCTTGCACAGCCTCGCCCCGGGGGCCCCGGGGATCACGTCCCTGCATGTTGACCAGGCTGCCTGCAGAGGAGCTGGGTGGCAGGGCTGTGTCCAAACCAGGGACGCCAGACCGCCGCTCTGCCCGTCCAGGGCAACAAACCCGTCCCCAGCTGGCTCCCAACTCCACCCCGAAGCTCCTCTGGGGCAGGGCCACCCCCAGGCCTGCCCCCGAGGCCCCCCTGCCCGCTCCATCCACTTGCTCATGTGGACACTCCCATGATGAGCAGGGGGAGCTGGGTCCCCATCAACCTGCACGTACGGTTCTGCGGGGAGAGCCCCGGCTCCCGAGGGAAGAGGGAGGGGACCCCACAGCTGAGACCTCCGACCCCCGGGGCCTGCCCGGGCGCTCACTCACGCGGCATTCACAAGCGGTGCAGGGATCCCGAGTCCACCGAGCCGCGTCCGCGTACGAGCTCCCATCTGCGTCCACGCAGCCTGTGCCGAGCCGAGACTCGAGTCTCCTTATCTGCAGCAAAGCAGACGCCCGGGCGCTCGGACGCAGCTCAGCGCCCGCTCCCGCTCCGCCACCTGAGACGACATCTCAGGACAGGCAAGAGAGACCCCATACCCGAGAGAGACGACGGGACCAAAAGAGACCCCAAAGCCCCTTCCTGGAGCTTCAAGCATGTCCCAAACCTGCATGACAACCGCCTGATGCCCCCAGCACCCCCGTGTGTGAGGCCAGAAGTGCCTGGGCCGGAAATGTGGTCCAGCAGTGCCTAAAGAGGAGGACAGGACCTGCAGGCAGGAGCAAAGAGGAGGCAGGCGCAGGTCTGGGCAAGAGAAACATTCTCAGCGGCTTCTCAAAGCAGTGCTGGGCGGAGACCGCTCTGGAGCCCGACGGCACATCAGCCCTGCTGGGGGCAGCGCTGAGGGGCTGACGGAGGCTGGGGGCCCTTGGGCCCCAGTCGTGACTGCCGAACAGACCCGCCCGTCTCCCTCGGGGACACCTGAGAGGGGAGAGCCCCACCCGCCCAACCACTGAGATCGAGGTCCAGGAGAGGCGCTGGGGTGGGGGCGGCTCTCACTGCCCCGCTCGCCTCCTTCCTGTCCTCGGGCCACCCGACCCGTCTGAGCAGAGTGGTCTGACCCCCACCCTGCCCTCCGCCCCCTCCCGGGGGTTGGGGGTCCGGCCGCATGGACGCAGGCACCAATCCTGTGGTGGGTGCAGCCCCCGCGGCTGGGCCCTCGGGACGTCCTGTGCCATCGGCTCAGGGCCTGCGTGGGTTTGCGTCTCCGGCTCCAGGTGCAGGGGGTGCTTCCTGCCCGGGCCCCAGCCAGCACCCAGGGTCCCCCCGGGCAGAGGAGACGCCGCAGGGCAGACACATAGCGGCTGCGGGGGCTGAACAGAAGACGCTGCTTCCCCCAAACTGAGGATTGAAGCTCCCACAGGCGGGAGGGGCCGCCAGCATCAGAAACCCCCCTCAGCATGACCTTCTGAGATCTGTGGACGTCTCAGCCTGACACCTCACTTCCCACTCCCGCCACGTGAACGCACACGGAGACCCCCGTATGTGCCCTGGCGTGGGGTGGCGTCGCCGTCTGCAGACCCTGGGGACGGGCCCAGGACCTTCCCGTAGATGTGCAGCGGCTCCCCACTATCCAGGGGGACCTGACCTCCATCAAACCCCACACCTCTGGGAGCAGGGGTCTAACCGGCATCCCTGGAGGGGCAGCTCTGGGCAGGACTCAAGGCCTGAATTCTGCACGGCCCTGACGGCGAGCCGCGAGCGGATGTGGGCTCCGTGGCCGCTCTAGACAGTGTCCTAGGGGACCCTGCGCCCCTTCTCATGCCAAGGACACCCAGTCCTGGAAGCCCAAGAGTAGCTCCTTGGGGCCTGGCCAGAGCCACGCCGAAAGCAGAGAGAAACGTAGCCTCTCTGAGGCTCCAGGGCTGCCCCAACATCAGTTTCCTCACAGCCACGGAGGGAGACACGCAGGCTGGACTGGAAGGTGGGGGGCCGGGGCTGGGGGTGGGGGTCAAGGAGCCGCCCACCTGCTTCCTGAGGTCCGTGATGGTCTTCTGCATCTCCAGGACAAACTCCCGGAAGTCGCTGGTCCCCGGCCCCTGCAGCTGCTCCAAGGAGGCATCCGTGGCGTTACTGGGAGGTGCCTGGGGCTTCCCGGCTCTGCGTGGAGAAGCAAGGGGCGCTCAGGGATGGAGCCGCCGGTGTGGGCTCCCGGGCTGCAGGGCGGGGCACGTGGGCGGGCAGACGCACAGGGCACCCCGCAGGCCCGAGGGCCAGTTGGGGGCTCAGATGTACCTTGGCACCTTCCCGGGCCCTGTCTCCCTGGCTGGCTCATCCTCCTGGTAGCTGAACTCAAGAGACCGCCTGCCTCGGAAGTGGTAAGAGAAGGCGTTGAACTGGCCCCGGGTTCTGCAGTCTGTGAGCAAAATGTACACACGTCAGGGTTGGCGACTCTCACGAAGGACATCAGGGATGTCTGGGCAAGAACCGCCCCTCCTGAAGGGCACTGGAGGCGCTCACACTGCAGGGGTGGAGGCGTCTCGCACTCACCTCCCCACTACCCTGGGCGAGGGGCCTGGAGCCCGTGACCCCCCTGCTCCCCCAGCGGAGCACACACGTGCCGTCCTGCCCCACCCAGGAGACTTTGGTACTATTTCAGTAATTTCTACAATTATTTCAAAAAGGAACATGGGTGTGTATTCGTCTCTATGACTCATCAGCCCACAGAGAAGATGAAATTCATCACTTTGATAGAAAGAAAAAGATGTTCCCAGATGGAGCTTCTTGGGTCTCCCACACGAGCTAGTTCCATACTTGGATTAAACAAAAACGTGACTGAAAGACGCAGCTCAAAGCTGTGTCGAGCGGCCCTTTCACACTCAGGGAAGTGAAACCTCAACAGCAATCTACATCTGGTCCTGTCAAACTGAACTCTTTTTTCCTGCCACTTTTTAGGTGTGACTTTTGGACTAAAAGAAAAACAGATAAAGCTCGTAAAGCAGTTCTCCAAGTTGTGTCACCTCAGGGCTATGCTAGATAGCTAAGAGGAGAACAATCCAGATAAGAGGAGGGCAGAGCTATGTCAAGCACCTCCATCTCTGCCTGTCCAGCTGAAGAGGCTTGGGGACGGACAGAGGACAAGTCTGGATCAGGGTTCAGGCTCTCAGAGGACTTGGGTGTGGGGGCAAAAAAACAGCAAAGCTGAATTCATTCCTTCCTCGACAGCCTCAGGGAGTCTACTAAAGCTTCATCAGAAAACGGAGTTTCTGTATCTAAAAAGAACTGGCTTTTCCCTATGATTTTCAAATAGAACTGCTTTCTGCAAACACAAAAATGAAATTCTTTGTCATATATGTGGAAAACTGTTGCAAGCTTAATAAATCAAAGTTTTTTTTTAAGAAAGAAAAACAAGTTCCCAAGTTCCCAAAAGCTCTAAAAATAAGAATTAAATGCTTTGCAAACTTGGGCATATACAGAGCAAAACTTCAAATTTTAAGTGAATTCTACAACATTGTAAATCACATTCATCACATACATATACATTTAGCATATTATATATCATGCATTATACGTACATCATACATGGGCAGAGGAGAAGTCACAAAGACTCCCATCACACCCACACACAGAATGTGTATCAACCCAGATTTCAATACTTACTAATGAAAAGAACAGCGAATTAAGACCAATTACTAATGAGAACGACCTAGCCAGGACTTCTGCAGAAAGAAGACACGGAAGAGCAAACTGGATTCCGCACCGGGTGTCCACCAGCACGGCGGGCCAAGGCTGGGGCTCAGGGCCACCTCGTCCACGGCTGCGTGACCCGTGGGGTCACCCGGGCTTGCGGCCCCAAGATCTCACCACAGGAATGGGCCCTCAGAGTTTCCCCGCTGCAGTGTTTCCTGGGCCTCTGATCACAGTTTGAATAAAGCCAAAACCACACTCAAACGAGAATGTGCAGTTAAGGTTAGCCGCGACCCAGAATGCAGAGAAGTCTTGCAGGGGGACAGGGGCCCCTGAACAACCTGGACGGCACATCCATAAACGGGCTTCTCGGGCTCCCAGAGGCCTGCGGGCACCTGCCATCGCCCCTTGCTTCCTCAGAAGTGTTTACAGCACATCTCTCTGCACACATAAGTTATTCTAGGCATTCAGGACACACAACACCCATTTAAAAAAATCAACGTATATCTGACACGCTTTTCATATGTTTCTTGTTCATCTTTTATCTGCAGGCTCAGATATCTTGCTGTTTAGTCTCTTAAGTTGTGCCCAACTGTGTTGCGACCCCAAGGACCACAGGCACCAGACCAGGCTCCTCTGTCCACGGGATTCCCCAGGCAGGAACACTGGAGCGGGCAGCCTATCCCGTCTCCAGGGGATCTTCCCAAGCCAGGGATCCAACCAGAGTCTCCTGCACTGCAGGCGGACTCCACCACGGAGCCACCAGGGAAGCCGCAGGTACAAATAACAGGCAGGCTATCAAATGCAGACACGTGGGCGGTTTCCCAGGAAAACGGGGCGCTTACTGCATCAACGTTCTGCTTTCCGTCTCTTTCACTGAGCACCTTAGCCCTCACACTAACCCCTGTCTCGTGGCTTCACAGACTCGTCGCTGTCACTCACCGCTTTCAGGCTCCACGGCACTGCCCAGCGGACGCTCAGGGCTGACCGCCCTCCCCCCGCCGGGGCCCCCGTCTCCGCCTGCCTCCCCCGCTGTGCTGACCCCAGCCCGCGCTCCGCGCAGCTGTCGGGGCGGACGGGAACCCGAGCCCACCTTCACAGCAGTCCTGCCACACCCGGAGGTCCACCCGGGGGATCTCGTCGCAGCTGCTGTAGCCGTGGGGGAACTCGGCCACGCGGAACACGTCCCTCTGCACACGCGTGATGTTGTCGGCGTTGTCGCACACGATGCGGGCCAGCGAGCCCTGCTTGATCTGGGTGAGCTGGGCGGGAGTGAAGACCCCCGGGTTCTCGTACCACAGCCTGCGTCCCCGGGGCGAGAGCGAGGTCAGAGAGAGCTGGCGAGGCCGCAGCCCCAGGAGCCGGTCAGCTCTGCTCACGACACAGACGTGAGAGTCACGTGCTTTGGTGACAGTGCTCTGAGCGACCCGAAACGCAGAGACGAGACGTCCACACTGAGAGCGGCGGTCACTGCCACTTTCCGGGAACACCCCTGCACGCGGCACCCGCTGAGCTCCCGGGGCTTACCTGTCCCCGTCCCGAAGGCGCTTGAACTGCGTGCTCAGCAGACACATCAAGGTGGGTCCCAGGCGGCTGCCAGGCACCAGGTCCTCCACCATGAGGGCCGGGAACAGGTCGATGTTGAGCGGGGAGCCGTACAGCCTGCGAGACGGAGTGGAGCCTCAGACTCAGCGCCGGGGCCCGGGGAGCGCCAGGCGCGTGGTCGTGTCCGACCCTCTGCGACCCCGTGGACTGCAGCCCACCAGGCTCCTCTGTCCATGATTCTCCAGGTAAGGATACTGAAGTGGGTTGCCGTTCCCTTCTCTAGCTGGTCGCTTTAGTCGTGTCTGACCTTCTGCGACCCCGTGGACTGCGGCCCACCAGGCTCCTCCGTCCATGGTTCTCCAGGCAAGGACACTGCAGTGGGTTGCCGTTCCCTTCTCTAGCTGGTCGCTTTAGTCGTGTCTGACCCTCTGCGACCCCGTGGACTGCGGCCCACCAGGCTCCTCTGTCCATGGGGTTCTCCAGGCAAGGACACTGCAGTGGGTTGCCACGCCCTCCTGCAGGGGATCTTCCCGACCCAGAGATCAACTTCTGCACCTTCTGACTCCCCGTGTCTCCTGAATCTCCTGCGCTGCAGGCAAATTCTTTACTGCTGGGTCACCCGGAAAGCCCGGACCGTGCTTCTACCCTCCCCCAAACCTGTACGCTAGAGCCCTAAGTGATGGAGTTTGGAGTTGGGGTCTCTGGGAGGTGCCTAGTGCAGGAGGGCATAGCCCCCACGATGGGACCAGTCCCCTTATGAGAAGACATGAGAGACAGACAGACAGGGAGAGCACCAAGGGAGACAGCAGGACAGAGAGGCTGCCCTCCCTCCCGAGAGGACTTGGTAAGAAGGTGGTGCTGGTGGTTCAGTCGCTCAGTCATGTCTGACTCTTGCGACCCCATGGACTGTAGCCTGCCAGGCTTCTGTGTCCACGGGCTTCTCCAGGAAAGAACACTGGAGCGGGTTGCCATGCCCTCCTCCAGGGGATCTTCCCAACCCAGGATCGAACCTGGGACTGACTCCCACATGGCAGAGAGATTTGTTATCGTCTAAGCCACCAGGGAAGCCCAAGACGCGTGTTGTCAGAAGTGGGATTCGAACACACACCTCCAGGGAAGGCTGAGACCGAACCAGCGCCCTGGACTGCCTGGCCATCCTGACGTGGTGAAGAGCATGGCAAGAATGGAAAAGGCCTCATGCTGTTCTCCGTCACAGTCTGATGTGATTCAGACCTTCATTTAACAATGACAATCCAGCTTTCTTTAAAGCATGTCAGTCGTATATTAAAGAAACATTCCTGCTTCCTGTTTATACACACATGATAAAGTACACACACGAGATATTTATTATACAAAGTTTAGAGAAGCCCAGAAACCACAGGGAAGGAAATTAAAACCAAACCTTCCTGACCACTCAGAGACAACCTGACGTCTTAGCGTAAACCTTCGAAAGTTCCTGTCGTAGATGCGTGTGAAGACGAAGCTACGAACAGCTGAAGACACACACTCCAAAGATGCTGGCATTCTACCCAACACTGAAAATGTATTTCCTGTGAGGAAACCACTTACGAATGGACACTGTACAAAAGACGAAGTCAGCAAGGTTTAAACAGTCAAGAACAAGCTCTCTCGCCAATCTCTTCCAAGTCCTACTCGTCCTGTAACTGAGACGCCTCTTTCACCTCCTCAGACCCGGGATGCTGACCTTGGGCAAGGGCGGGCAGGGCCATCTGCAGAGCTGCTCGTCTCGGGAGTGGGGTCAGTGTGAGGCCGCCCTCACCGCTCCCAAGTTCGAGGACCTTCACACTGAACTTCGGTTCAGATGGAAATCGTCAGACAGAGCCAGGCGAGTTTGTTCTCTGCCTGAGGGGGCTTTTCCCAGAGGAGACACCCGGTTCCTAGGTGGAGTTCCCTCGTCTGTCCCCACCTGAACGATCGGCCTGCACGGGAGGCCCCCACGCTGGGGGCGCAGACCCAGAGACACGGCACCTGCCCGATCACAGCCCCCAGCCCAGGTCGCTCTCCACTCACTCCAGGCTGCTGGAGGTAGATCTGATCAGACGCCACTAACACAGCCAGGAGCACTTGCTCCTGAAGCTCCGTCTAAAGGCCTCCCTTCCCCGACGGGCTCGTGGGCTGAGGCTGGGACCCGCTGTCCCGCGTCGTCTCTCCTCTGGGACACCCCTCCCACTCCCACTCGGAGTCGGGCCTGACGTGGGGGAGGGGAGACGCGGGACCCCCGGGTGGGCGGGTCACGCACTCGGCCCGGGTCCCCCGACCCCCAGCAGGGCCGGGCTGGAGAGCAGGTCCTTCGCGTGTCGGTGATGTAAGTTGGGCAAGGGACACACACTGGGAAAGCGACCTTGTCCATCTGGATGAGAACAACAGAGGATGCTCAAGAGTGAAAGGCACAGACCATCCACACCCCCAAGCGGAGCAGCCCTGTGACGCAAGGTCTTGTACAGGAGCGTGTTTGCCTACGAACCCGGCCACCTGACACTGATTTAAACCAAGGCTGGAACACACTGAGCTTAGCAGATGACAATGCCCAGATACTTACAACCTGCAGCGAATCGTGAGTAAGGCGCCACTTTCCCCTGAAAGCACCAGCCCAGCCCCAGAGGAACACGGCTGAGCCTCAGGGTTAAGCGTGTAACTTAGGAGCCAGCGGCCCACCTTCTACGCAACAGGAGAGTCCGGAGCACACCCAGAATGAGCCTTTTCAACAAAGTATCTTTTTTCTTTCTAAAAGGACTCTTTTCAAACCTGAGAGAACCTACTGCACACGCACAGTGACTAGCGGACCAGCGGCTGCGAGGGGTCCCTGTGGGTGGTCACCTCCACTAGAGACCGGCTCAGAAACGCCGGAACAAACGACGTGAGACACACGACTGGAGGAGCCAGGTGGACCCCAGCAGAGGGGGCGGTGGCTCTGCAGAGCCTGCTCACTGCACGGTCTGGACGCACAGGGCCTGGGGAGCAGGGCGGCGCGGCGGGAAGCCCCTCGCAGCAGGCCTGACGAGGCCGAGCTCGGCCGCTGCTTTGCCCCTGGGAGGACGGGCTGCCCAGGGCCTCCCGGGGACCCTGCCCCGTGCAGCACGTCTCCTCACACTTCTGTCCCCCCGGCCCGGTGACGTCTCTCCTGGGAAGGGCTGAAGCTGCCCCCTAACGGGGGGCAGGGGCCCGGGGGACATGGACAAGCCTCAGGGCTCATCGTCCTGCCAGCACCTGGGGCCGGTGCGTGCACTCAGCCGCCCCCCGCCCCCGTCTCTAACTCCAGACTCCACCCGACCCTCCCCGGCTCGGCTGGCAGGGACGGAACCTCGGCTCCCAAGAGCTCGCCCCCCGCCCCCGCGGCCCCCACACCCACCGCTGCAGCTTCTCCCGGATCTCGGGGCTCTTGATCTCGTTCTTCAGGTCCTCGAAAGTGTGGGGCGCCGACAGGTTGCAGTAGACGCGGTACTCGTGGTAGGGCGGGATGCCGTGGTCGCGGCCGCGCTGGATGTTGATGGCGGCCAGGTCCAGCGCCACCGTGTGAGCCATGGAGAAGAGCCGCTCCGTGAGCTCCGTGTTGAGCAGCTGGGACGGCACGCGCATCTTGCCGGGCACGCCGAACAGGCCGCGGAGCAGCGGGTCGATGCCGCCCTCGTTGACGATGCGGAAGGGGGAGAAGAAGGCCTTGTGCAGCGGCACGTGGCCCAGCACCAGCGGCCGGAAGTCCTCATCCAGCCGCTGCAGCACGGGGTTGACGAGCGTGTGGCCGAAGCGGAAGGCGGCCGTGGCGAAGGCGTTGACGATGCCGGCGTTGACGCCCGGGTCGTAGCCACGGTACTCGCCCAGCATTTTCATGCCCGCCTCGCCCAGCACCTTGGGCAGCCAGTGCTGGTAGGTGATGTGCTGCATCTGGGCGCCCACCAGCTTGCGGGCCTCGTGGTAGACCGTGTCGCCGTCCCAGTGCGGGTTCAGCGCCAGCAGCTCGGCGGCCACGCGGTTGTGCTCGCGGAACCACAGCGTGTGCATGCTGGTGAGGCCCAGCTGCTCGTTGGCGCGGTGGTCGCCGGCCAGGAAGCAGGGGATGGGGCTCTCGTTCTCGTCCCGCATGCATTCAGTGGGCGGCCCGGCGGCGAAGGGCAGCAGCGGCTTGCCGGAGCGCTGCACGATGCCCTGTCGCAGCAGCCCGCGCTGGCTGGCCAGGTCGCGGACCGCGCGGGCCTCGTGCTCAGAGCTGCCGTACACGTTGGAGGCATCGATGTAGGACGTGAGCTGGTTGATCTGCTCACGGGGGTACACGGAGTTCATGAGCAGCGACGTCATGCCGCTGCCGCACACGGGGCTGGAGCGCACGAAGAACATGCAGCGCGCCCCGCTGCGCGCCCGCGGGTCGTCAGGCGGCAGGGCCACGGAGAAGCAGGGCGGGTCGTTGCTGCAGGCCGAGCTGCAGTGCTGCCCGTCGGAGAAGCGGGCCTGGCTCAGGGCCACCACCGTGGAGTCCAGGTCGTGGTCCAGGAACTGGCCCCACTGCATGAGCATGTGCGTGAACTGCTCGTCCGGGGTGACGGCCTCCGAGCCGATGAGGACCGTGGACACCAGGCGGGGCATGGGCAGCGGGTGCCCGTGGTAGCGCCGGCCCGGGCCGATGCCCCGCGGCGTGTTGAAGCCGTTCTCGTACACGGCCGTGAGCAGGCGCTCGAAGGCGGTGAGCGAGGCGCCCCACATGGGGTGCTGCAGGTTGTTGCAGGTGCCATCGTGCGTGCGGTACTTCCGGTGGAAGCACGTGTCCGAGCAGTGGTTGACGCGCCGGTGGGCCGTGCAGCCCGACAGGTTGGCGATCAGGCTCAGGTACTGCGGGGACACGAGGTCGTTGTAGTGGTAACCTGGTCGGGGGGGCGGGAGATGCGGCTTAGCGACCCGAGGCTGGGCCTGCTGGACCCGACTCGTGCAGAGACCCAGGAGGGGAAAGGCAGGGAGGTGAGCAGGTTCCAGCAGGAGCGGACTTGACGCACCAGCGCCTGCTCCTACCGCAGGCCCTCCCGGGCCAGACGCCCAGGGCTGCACGCTCGTCCACGCTCCCCACACGGCTGGACACATCCAGAGCATCTCAGAACCCAGCAGGATTGACTAGACCTGGACTTACAGGAAATGGGAGCCAGAGCCCCTCTGCAGAGGACAGGGTCCTAAACACCCACACAAAGGGCAGTGAAGACCTGGGGGTCAGTCTGTTTGGGCCGGGGGAGAAGCGATCAGACACTCGGGGAGGTGGGCTGCCCCAGAGAAGCTTTGAAGGGACAGGACGTTGGGCTCCCAGTGCCAGCTGGCATCCGGCATTGGGCTCAGACCCCAAAGTCTGGCAGCTCCTGCCTCCCAGAAAGAAGGCTAGGGTGGCCCCCGGCTCGGTCACAGCTGCCCTGAGAAAGCCCATTCCTGAGCCCAAGAGCCAGCCTGGGAAGCGCTGCCTCCCACACGCTGCCTGGGTGCTCACCCCCTCGGGTCCCGCAGAGCCTCACGGGGCGAGGGGCATGCCAAGGGCAGGGGCAGGGTGGCGTGACCCCCCGCGTCCACACAGCACCCGCTGAGGCTCCAGCAGCGTCCTTCCTAGCACCCCTAACCAGGACCCAGGGCCTCCCAGGGCTCCCCTCTGCCCAGAGGACCTGACGATCGGAGCCCAGGGCCAGCAGGCCCCCCAAGCTGAGCACACATCACATCCCCACCGGCTCTCCCACCGGGCCTGTGAAAACCACAGCACTGTCCCCGCTCAGGCCGACCGTGGTGACAATGCTCCCACAGATGCGGGGCCAGGTGGGCTGGACCCGCCCAGGAAGGGGCCATGGGGATGGCGCCGCGGGTACTGACTGGTTCCATTGAGGTCCACCATCAGGCCGTGCTGCACATGCTCCTGGATCAGCTGCAGCGTCCGCTCGAAGATCTCCCCGGCCCGGGCCTGCTCCACCGTGTAGGGGTCCCGTGGATACCGGAACAGGGCCAGGAGGTCGTTCGGGGAGCGAGGGCGGCTGGTGGGCGGGTGGGGCGAGGAGGCAAGACAGGGACAGATGACCGAAAACAAAAGTCACTCAAGAATCACCGCGGTTACCTGTTTCTACGGCTACATTTCTAGGGACACGAAGCACCGTACCTTACTTATTCCATGGAAGGCAACAAAGCAAAGGAACAAAACCAAAAGACACTAAACGACATGAATAATTCATTACGTCGACTGAAAAAACACAGATAGTCTCTTTTAATTCAAACACAGCAAAAACATTTGGGGGTTGCCAAGATGAGCAAACGCATGAATGGCTTAAGAAATACTTTGTTTTTGCCAACTCACTGAGTAACAAGCCCAAGGAATGAGTCAAAAGTTTTCTGAAATGTTCTATTTGTGAATCACAGCTCAGCTTCTGCTTGGAAAGGACACACCTTTCTGTTATCTTAGCCCCCAGAAAAGTTAACACAACGCTGTTCATGATTCTCAAATTAAAACACTGCTTTAAGGACAGGAGACGCGTAAGAACTTGGTGCAGAACCACATGCCCTCTGTAAAGCCAGCCCACGCACGGGTCACAGCTGACTGCTTCTGCACGTACCTGTCAAACAAGTGTGTCCGCGTGGAGTTGATGGCTCTGTCCACAGTCGCAATGGCTTCAACGATGGACGTGGCCACAAACGGGTCCCCGTTCCGACTGACATCAGGAACTAGGAGGCAGGAGGTAGTGGGTTACCAGCAAACACACACACGGGTCACAGAGCAAAGACCAGACACCGCAACACGGACGCTGCTCCAGAGCTGTTTCTATGTTTCCCTCCAAAACTTAAGCTTCTTTATCACAAATTCTACTAGAAGCTGTTTTCAAACTGCCTGAAAGATGCTTTAAAATCACAGAATTCCCCACAAAGGGTCAAAGAAGCTGCAACTGAAAACTCCGGTTCTTCTAGCAAACTATCAGCTGACGGGGAGGCCAATTCAGGTCCACTGAGCAGCCGCCCTGCCCTGCTGGGCTTTATCCACCGGTGGATGCTGTGACGCCTCCTGCCGAGGGACAGACAGCCCTCCCGCTGCTGGACCTCAGCCCACTCGCCTCCCGAGGCTCTGCTGCCCCTCCTCCTAACCCTCACGGAAGGATCAGACATCCTACAGCCAGCCTGTGTGCATGCACACTGTGCTCACACACACGCACACACGCGTGCGTATGCACGCACACACACACACGCACTGTGCTCACACATGCACACGTGTGCACACACATGCGCATGCACGCACACACACGCACTGTGCTCACACACATGCACACTGTGCTCACACACGCACACACACGCGTGTGTATGCACGCACACACACACTGTGCTCACACACATGCACACTGTGTTCACACACGCACACACGCATGCATATGCACGCGCACACACACGCACTGTGCTCACACACGCACACGTGTGCACACACGTGCGTATGCACGCACACGCACACACACACGTGCACTGTGCTCACACACACGCACACACATGCACACTGTGCTCACACACACGCACACTGTGCGCACACACGCGTGCGTATGCACGCACGCACGCGCACACACACACACACACACACACACACGCATTCACGGCTCCTGAACCTGCTTCCTCTGAAGTTACCGCTCCCTTTCCACTGTCCTCTCTTCACTCCTTTTTCACTTAGTAGCATTTCACTTTTTTAGCATTTAGTTTGCTAAATAACTTTTGTTCCAACCAAGCTTTTATCTTTAAAAATGCCTCAGGACAGGTCACCCACAACATGCACTAACTCAACAGTAAATTTTTCCTTCAAAATACACAAGCCTTCTAGAAAACTCAACATGGTTGAAAATGCCCTTGGTGAGATGCTGCCTTCACGCAGTTCTGGGCACACCCCTCCTCCAGGCGCACCCTCTCCTCGGGGTGTACCCCCCTCCTGGCACTGATCTCAAATAGAGCCTGAACTGGATTTTGTATTGTAGTATAGCTGATTAACAATGTGTGGTAGTTTCAGGTGGACAAAATGGGATTCAGTCATACATATGTATCCATTCTCCTTCAAACTCCCCTCCCATCCAGGCTGCCACATAACTGAGCAGATGCCTGAAAAACAGCATTCTCAACACAGTATTTTTTCATATTCTCAGAATTGGAATAGAAGTTTCAAGTCTCATTCAAATACTTTAAAATCACTAATCACTTTTAGCAGTAATACTAGAAGCCAAAATACACGGAGCTGTATCAAAGTTTCTGAGTGAATATAAATTAGAAATCTGCATTCTCTTCATACGAAGTCAAATGAGTCAAATCAAAATGTCGTAATTTTGTCAGCTAGGCAAAAACTCACGAATTTTCCAAAACAAATACTATGTTAATATAATATACATATACACAAAAGCTTTTCTAGTGTGCTTCATAAAAGCTTGAGAGAGAACGACGGCAAGGAAAAATTGAAGAAGTGTCACCTAACTGAAATGGGAGTACTGGCCATGAAACAGGAAAAGGGCAACAAACTAGATAAAGAAAGACCAGCCCATCTGCTGTCAGGATCACACCAAGCCCTGGAGAAGATCGGCGATACTGGGCATCTGTAGTTTCCAAAAAATTCCAAGATAATTCTGTTATGCATCTGGATTCTAAAAAGTGATTAATCTTGGGCTTTCCTTGTGACTCAGCTGGTGAAGAATCCGCCTTCAATTCGGGAGACCTGGGTTCGATCGCTGGGCTGGGAAGATCCCGTGGAGAAGGGAAAGGCTACCCACTCTAGTATTCTGTCCCGGAGAATACCATGCACTGTATAGTCCATGGGTCTCAAAAGAGTTGGACGAGACTGAGCAACTTTCACTTTCAGAAGTTTTTCTATTAACTGGTAGTTTCAGTGATATAGAATTCTATTATTTTCTGTGGACCAATTGTGACATAATTATTGTAATAAGCAAAAATATAATAGTAACAAATGCTTATCAGTTTTCACAATCAACAGCCAGACAAAAAACAAAAGATAATTATAATTGCAAGCAAGTCCTAAAGGAAACATGATCAACCTAACAATATAAAAGGTGCACAGGGTTTAGGGTTAAGTAGCGTGATGCGGAAGTGCATCTGTGC
Source organism: Alces alces (assembly GCA_015832495.2). Lineage (NCBI taxonomy): Eukaryota > Metazoa > Chordata > Mammalia > Artiodactyla > Cervidae > Alces > Alces alces. Next base: position 42,719,729 of record JADEYB020000029.1, on the reverse strand, counting down.
ACACATCCTCAGCCGCCCAGCCGGCCTGGTGCCTTTAATCCATTTACGGTTAAGGCAATTATCGGTACATGTGACAATTAATGCATAACGTGACCACGTTCTTAATTGTTTTGGCTTTATTTTGAGTGGGTCTTTTTCCTTCTCTTGTGTTTCCTGCCTACAGAAATCCCTTTAGCATTTGTTGTACAGCTGGTTTGGTACATATGTATTCTCTTAACTTTCGCTTGTCTGGAAAGCTTTTGCTTTCTCCATCAAATCTGACTGAGAGTCTTTCTGAGTATTCTTGGTTGCAGGTTCTTCTCTTTCATCACTTTAAATATATCATGCCATTCCCTCTGGCTTGTACAGCTTCTGTTGAGAAATCTACTGACAGCCTGATGGGAGTCCCCCTGTCTGTTGTCTGTCATTTTTCCCTTGCTGCTTTTCACATTTTATCTTTGTCTTTGGTGTCTGTCAGTTTGACTACTGTGTCTCTTGGTGTGTTCCTCCTTGGGTTGATCCTGCCTGGGACTCCGTGCTTCCTGGACTTAGTTGACTATTTCCTTTCCCACGTTAGGGAATTTTTCAGCTATTTCTTCAAATATTTTCTCAGGTCCTTTCTCTCTCTCTTCTCCGTCTGGGACCCCTATAATGCAAATGTCGGTGCATGTACTGTCCCAGAGGTCTCAGGCTGTCTTCATTTCTTTTCATTCCTTTTCTGTATTCTGTCCTGTGGCAGTGATTCCACCATTCTGTCCTCCAGGTCACTTATCTGTTCTTCCGCCTCAGTTAATCTGCTACTGATTCCTTCCAGAGCACTCTTCATCTCTGTTTGTTCTTTAATTCCTCTAGGTCTTTGGGAAACATTTTTTGCATCTTTTCCACTATGTTTCTGAGATCCTGGATCATCTTCACTATCATTATTCTACATTCTTTTTCTGGAAGGTTGCCTATCTACAGTTCATTTGGTTGCTTTTCTGGGGTTTTATCTTATCCCTTCATCTGGGATGAAACCTTTTCATCATGGTTAACTTTCTGCGAATGTGGTTTTGGTCCTAGCTGCCGCGGGACTGTGGTTCTTCTTGCTTCTTCTGTCTGCCCTCTGGTGGATGAGGCTACGAGGCGCGTATAAGCTTCCTGATGGGAGGGACTGGTGGTGGGAAAAGCTGGGTCTTGCTCAGTAAAAATGTAATCCAGTTACCCACTGGCCCCGCCTCGTGAGCCGAGCGGCCTGGGGTCCACAGGCTCTATGGTAGGGTTAGTGGTGGCCTCCATGGGGACTGACGCCAAGGGGTCCCTCCCAGGACAGTTGCTGCCAGGGCCCCCGCCCCTGTGAGGAGCCCCTGCTGACCCACGCCTCCAAGGGAGACTCTCCAACACTGGCGGGCAGGCCTGGGTCAGTCTCCTGTGGGGTCACTGCTCCTTTCGCCCGGACCCTGGCACAGACAAGATTCTGTGTGTGCCCTCCAGGACTAGACTCTGTCTCCCCCAGTCCTGTAACCAAATCCTGCTGGCCTTCAGGGTCAGGCTCCCGGCGGACACCCAGTCCCCTTGTCAGACCCCCAGGCCGGGAAGCCTGACGTGAGGCTCAGAGTCTTCCCAACAGCGGGAGAACTTCTCTGTATCACTGTTCTCCCTGTCGTGGGCTGCCCACGTGGCAGGCATGAGACTTGATTTAATTGTGCTTGCATCCCTCCCGCCATCTCGCTGTGACTCTTTCGTCTTTGGACACAGATAGGTATCTTTTTCGGTGGGTTCCAGTGTTCTCCTGTCAATGGCTGCTCAACACCTAGTTGTGATTCTGGTGTCCTCACAGGAGATGAGCCCACGTCCTTCTACTCTGCCATCTTGAACCAGAAGCCCCCTGAATTAGGCAATTTTTAGAACCTAATATTTTTATAGGTTTTATGTATCTAATGCCACATGTCAGACAAACGGACAGGACAATCTTACATAATTTTATCACCTAACATTTCGTTATTACCAGCAACCTAAGTTGAATTTGTTTTTAAATCAGGAAATCCACTGATTTAATTTATAATCACTCCAGTCTAATATAATGGGAAAATAAGGTCATTTAACATTAAGAAAAAAAAAAAAAAAAAGAGACATGCAGATGTGCCCACAGGCTCAAGGAACCACCTGGGGCATCCATGTATTAAATGGTGTTTTTTCCATTTCTTTTATACTTGAAAAATAATGTTGCTTTACCATGAATTAGTTACACATGAAATATAAAAATAACCTTCCACCCACGATCTCCAAAATAACCACATTTTAGTGAATTTTCTTTATCCTTTTTTTTAAGTTACGTAAATGTGTTTTTGAATTACTTTTCTATGACTACTGCTTGGGAAAAAATAAATTCCACTTGCCAAGTGCAGGTCCGGGTGGAGCTGTAAGACCTACGAGAAGCCACAGGCCCGCATTTTACCCTGTTTGCTCGGAACCGAGGGGCACATCCGAGGTTTGCAGCTCTGGGATGGTGGAGAAGCACGGCCAGTCGGCACAGAGCGGGCCTGCCAGGCCCTGGGGCAGGACCAGACCAGGGAAGGGGACAGTCCCTGCCCCTGCGTGGGTTTCAGATGGAGAGTGAGCACGCCCCAGGGCTGCACACACGCGCTCAGGACAGACAGAGAGCAGAACGAAGGGCCCCGACTCCTTCAGAGCAGGAGCTGCGTCTGCGCTTCTGCCAAACGGTGGCTGCAGATTACATGGTGCAGAACTCCAGAGGGTGTGGGCGACCACTGAACCAACCGCAAACCCAGCGCGAGGAGGCCCTCCAAGCGGCAGCCACAGCATTCTCAGAGCCTAGGGCGGGGGGCGGTGGCCGGCTGTGCCTCTGGGCCGCGCCGACCTTTCTGCAAAGTGGACATGCCCTGTCCTCTAACGGCCTCCGACCTCGCGGGGCGTCCACTCTGCGGCCTCACCGTTCACGCTGAGCACCATGCTGACCGATGCCTGCCCGATCGTGTTCCGGGCCACACACTCATAGCGGCCAGCGTCTGCGGTCCCAACGTCATGGATGGTGAGGAACCCCTCGGGGCTGATGTGAAATTTCCCGCTTTCTGTCACCTGAACCCCATCCTGGAGCAAAATAAGCAGAGAGGGTGCGGGAATCAGGCCAAGGACCCGAGGGGTCTCTCCTGGGGGCGGGGCACCACGTGCTGGGGCCTCGCGAATGGAGCCCTCCTGACGGCTGTTCTCAGACCCACCAGACACTGGGACGATCCTGCCCACTGCAGATTCAAGGGCGGGAACCCCTCCTACCTGCTGCAAAAGACCCAGAAAGCTTAAGACACAAACCTCGCTCTGTGGGACTTTGCAGGATCCCGGGGCGCAAAAGGTGAGCTTTGGGGGACGTGTGCTGGGCTGGGGGTGCAGAGCAGGGCACCCGGCGTGTGGGAGCAGCCAGGGCAGGTGTGTCACCAAGGAAGGCAGGTGACCTCCCAGGACGAGGAGGAAGCAAGGGAGGCAGAGGCGTCAAGGCCCCGAGGACCCCACCTCCCTCCCAGGGAACCAATTCACGACCTCCAGGAATGTGTCTTGTATTAAACAACTTGTTTGTAGTTAAACGCAGACTAGCGTTTCTGTGCTGGGCTCAGTAGGACAACACAGTGAAACGGGACACCAGAAAATCTCAGTGATTGTGGGACCAAGGACCTGACAAGAGGGACTCTTTCGCTTCTGTCACCTAGAAGGACATGTACGGGCGAATGTCCCGAGACTGTCTTGCTCAGGCTGGCTCTTTCCCCGCGACGGCAGGCCTGGACGCCTCAGCCCTTACCTTGTTCCAGGTGACAGCGGGCTCCGGCTCGCCCTGGGGACGGCAGGGCAGCTGCACGTTGCTGCCCACCTCCACCGTCATGTCCCTGGGGACGCTGGCGAACACTGGGGTAACTGCAAGGCAAGAACGGGGCTGGCACGCGCAGAACCCAGGCAGCTCAAGGTCTGCAGCAGAGGCCCCGCCCCCGGTCCGGCAGGCCCGGGGCAGCGGGCGCCCACACTGAGGCCAGGCCGCGACCTCGCTTCCTGCCGAGAACCTCCGGGCTGCCAGCCCCCCGTGAGCGGCAGCCTCAGGGCAGCGGCCCGCCGGTGCACGTGGCTCCTGCCCTCAGCCCCCAGGAGCCGGTGACGAGGCGGCAGGCAGCGCGCCAGCTGACGGCCCCACTCACGGGCCAGCCACCGTCCTGCCTGCTCAGGACTGGAAGGGAACCCAGAGCCCGTCGGCCGGATCAGGCCAGGCCCCCAAACACGGGGCACTAACTAGCGGTGGAAGCACAGCCCACTGAACTGTAGCAGCCCGCCATGCCCGCGCCCCCCGGGATCAGCGCGGGCGATTCTGGCTGTGACTAAGGTCTCAGGATGTGAGTCCAGGGCTGGTCCCCCGGGGGAGGGTGGGGACCACCGCCTACCTCGGGGCTGGACAGTCAGGTGCGCGGCGACACTCTGGGAGCCGATGATGTTCACGGCCTGGCACTCGTACTGGCCCTGGTCGTGCAGGGCGACGGCCGAGATCCTCAGCGTCCCCGACGACAGGACCAGGTGGCGCCTGTCCACCGACAGCTGGCTCCCTGCAAGACGGGGACGCGCTCTCGGTGACATGGACGCAGGCGCAGGAGCCTGGCCTTCCTCGGGGCGGCAGACGGAGCCTCGGGGCCAGGCAGAGGCCTGACTGAGGGACGGAAGGATCGAGCAGCTTGCTACCCCGGGTCCAGCCTGGAGCCACCGGCCCCAAGGCCTGCCGCCCTGGTCCTCGGTGAGGACAGGTCCACCCGGACACGCCACGGCTTTGGGTCATGTTCTGATTCCGCTGCTGCGGCCTGCCCAGGGCGCCGTGCCCCAGGGAGCGAGGGGAGGCAGCACGGGTTGCTGCTCCGGTGGCCACTCACCTCCCTTCGTCCAGGCGATGACGGGCTGCGGGTAGCCCTTTGCCTCGCAGTGGAACTCAACCGTCTGGCCCTCGACGACAGCCCTGTCCTGAGGCGTCACGGTGAACTGAGGAAGCGCTTACGGAGGGGAGACACGGGCACAGGGCATTCGGGGGCAGCTCTGGGTGCAAAGTCGGTCTCCCTCCCGGAGTGGGCCCCCCCCCACCCAGGGCCCGTCAGGACCCCTCCGCTGCTGTAGCGCCCCAGGGAGGGAGGGAGAGGCCAGAGCGCGAAGGGATGCAGAGCAGGAGGAAGACCACGCCCCGGGTGCGTCTCAGCATCACACGCTCGAGTGTGCGGAGACTATTAATCTAACCGCACAGAACTCCCTAACGACCAGCCGTGCTTCCTGCAAAGGGCCCAGGTTCATCTCCTCAGCCTAAACCGAATGTATTTGCAAATGGGTAAAATGTTATCTAGTGCAACTGTGTGCGGTGACAGGAGTCATGCTATTATTACTGGGTGAAAAAGATAAAAGTAAATTACAGAATAAATATATCCAATATAATTCCATTTTTATAAAAGCAACAAGCCAACTTCCCAGGTGGCGCTAGTGGTAAAGAAACGGCCTGCCGATGCAGGAGACGCCGGAGACAGGGGCTCAACCCCTGGGTCAGGAAGATCCCCTGGAGGAGTGTGTGGCAACCTCCTCCAGGATTCTGGCCTGGAGAATCCCATGGACAGAGGACCTGGCAGGCTGGAGTCCATGGGGTCACAGAGAGTCAGGCACAACTGAAGCGACTTAGCACACACAACAGCCACAACCAAAGCCAAACAACACGACTGGCACAATCATACGTGCAAAGAGCGAGCCAGAGGACAGAGTAAAAGGCACCAACTTTAGCGACTCTGCTTCCGCCGGAGGCTGGAAAAGCTGATGGGGAGACAGGAGGGAAAACTCTTTTTCTGCATTCACACTTCTGTGCCGTCCTAGCACTTGTCAACCAAAGTCCCACTTTGCAATTAAACTTCAAAACTACTCATAAACTCATTCTAGCCAGTTAAGGACTTTGAAGATACACAAGGTTAAGTCTTAGAACTACATATACTCTCAGACTCAGAGTTCAAAAATCAACCCTAAGGAAATTCCAAGATGTGTGCCAAACTTCTAGACAGCAGTGAATTGGCACGCACACCCACATTCACATGGAGAACACAGCAAAGAAACAGAGCCCTGACCGCCTGATGCCTGCGGGCGGAAAACAAACATGTCTCCAGTCCCATGGAGGGTCCTCGGGGACGGGAGAAGGTTCAGCAGGCTCGGGGACGGGAGAAGACGCACAGGCTCTGGGACGGGGGGATCCGCCGGAGCTCCAGGGCCGCTCGAGGGCAGGCCAGGGAGGCCAGGGAGCCGGGGCTCCACGCGGACGGGCCTCACCTTGGACGATGATGAACGCCGTGGCGTGGATGCTGTCCACGGTGTTGGAGGCGAAGCAGGTGTACTCCCCGCTGTCCTCCTGCTCCACGTTCTGGATGTAGAGGCCGCCGGACGGGGTGATGCTCACCCGGGGGTCCGTGGGCACGGGGCTGCGGTCGCCCCTGGTCCAGGTGATCTGCGGTGGGGGGTGGCCCGTGGCGCTGCACTCTAAGGTCACGCTCTCCCCCACCAGCACCTCTGTGTTCTGGGGCTGGATCACAAACGCCGGGCGGGCTGCCGCGGGAGACAGATTCGGAATCAACATCCCCCAGCCTAGCAGATGGTTCTGCTTGGGCTTTCTATTCTTCTGCCTATTGACGTCTAAAATAAGTAGAAGCAATTCAATCCGACTGCACGCTTCATCTCCTTTCCTTTTTAAAGAAACGTGCAGACCATGAAGACGGTGCGCAGCCTCAGGTTAAGCCAGCAGCAGCGGTGCTGACCAGCTGGAACCGGTTCCTTTTTCAAACATGGACTGAGCTCTGGCCCAGTCTCACTTCTGATGGTTCTAGAAGCACTGTCAGTCTCGTTAGCAAGTAAACCGTGCTAGTAGTTCTTACTGGTTATAAAACACTATTTTTAAAGGGTATTTAGAACATACAGAAATAACAAATTTCCCTCACAGGAAGGAAAATACAAATGAATAGTATGATAATAGCTTCTGACTCTAAATCCAGAAAAAAAAAATCCACATATTAATTATTGAGCTCTTGAGATGAGTATGTACAGAAACAAAACATGTTTCTCACACGTCAGGAGCACAAACCACCCTGGTCCACCAGGACAGAAATGCGGCCACGTGGGTCAAAACTGGACATTCACTCACCCTTCCGCTCAGAAATTACTCTGCTGGGACTTTACCCCATGGGTATTTTAACAGGCTTATAGAACAGTACATGTTTTTTAAAAAGGACTTACTGCTGTGCTGTTCCTTTGGGCTGACATCCTTATCCACAATTTTCCAACCCAAAAAGCTCCAAAGATAAGTAATCTTTTTGTAACTTCTTTGTTTACAAACCTTGATCCATTTAGCACAAAGCTACTTACAGTCCTCATCTATTCCACTTACTGAACGCTCATAGGACTGAATAGGACTTTATATATTGATAATGATGTTATCTGAGATTCTGTGACAGTTTAAAGCAGAGCAAAATGGTAGGAAACGTACAGGTGATAAAAACTAATTAAAAGAAAACTGGTTGCCTCTATATAAAATCAAATCAATCTTAAGGCAAAAAATATTGATAGAGGCGAAAGTGTTAATAATCAAAGTTTAATTCATGAGGAAGATAAAAACTGCGGACTAATATGCCCCTAATAACAGAGCTTGAAAATAGATAAAGTACATTTACCGCTTTGTGACTCATGGAAACTTACAAATGGGTCCATCATCATCATCTCTATCACAGGATTGGCAGACTTCCATAAAGGGGCTCAGTGCCTATATTTTGGGCTTTTTACGCCATAAATCTGTCAGTGTGATTATGTTCCAAAAAGACTTAATCAACAGACACTGAAATCTGAACTTAATTTCGTTATCATGTATTCTAAAATGCTATTCTTAAGCTCCTCAATTGCATAAAAAAGGTAAAGCACATTCTTAGTGTAAAGATTTTCTAAAACCAGGCGGTGGTCCAAGCTGACTGGCTGACCCCCGACTCTGCAGTGACCTTCCCGTCACTGCGTGACCTTCCCATCCCCCTGTAGGAGACCCTTCACGTGCATTTCTGGGAGCAAGGCCAACAAGCTCAGACTGGTGTACTAAGGAAGGCTCTCGTCCCTGAGAAACAAACGGAAATTCAGATCAAAAGAGGTTAGATTTGGAACTCTCGGGCCAGAGGGAGACTCTACTGTTCCCATCGGGGGATCACCCGCCCCCTTATCACAGCAGCTGAGCTACGGACTCGCCCTGTTCACGTCCTGCTGCTCCCTTCTGTCCTGACGTGTCCCTCCAGCACGGCGCCACTGCGAGCACATCACACGGGCTCCCCTGCTCCTTACCAACCAAGCACAAGCCCCTTCGCGGCCAGGAGCCCTGTCTTCTCTGGCAGACTCACAGCCGTGTGGCTCTGCAGAGATCCTGGACGCCTGGTTCCACATGGGGAACCTGGGATTAAAGGGGTTTGATTTGGCTGCAGTTATCTGCCCTGTGCATTCCTCTGAACTGGTGTTTGAGAGCTGGGGATTCTCATTCAGCAGTAAATCTGGACTACGTCTCTGCCAGGATATACTGAGGCATACAAAGTTCTCATAGTAAGAGTCTAAATAAAGAACCACAGAAATCATTCATCCTGCCGCCGAGGGTGTTGCAAGGCCCTGAATCACACAGCACGAGAGAAACACAGACCCAGGACCACTCACAGGAGGACGACCAGAACCGTGGCGGCCCCGCGGCCAGCTGCTTTGTGTCCAGCGGCCCTGGGGCCAGGGTCACCCCCGGGATCTTCTCTACGGGCCAGCTCCTCTTCTGGCCAAAGTCCCAAGGGCCAACACTTGGACAAGAGTGGGGTTTGTAACCTGGTGTGACCCAGGCCAATCCAAGGACGCAGCTGTGCTTCCTTTGGCTCCAACTATCTTTTCAGATCAGATACCAATACTTTAGACACGGGAATTTTGCATCAAAATTCAGATTTTGGGTTTCTTTTAAAGTCGCCAAGGCCTGTAGCACAAGAGCAAGCCCACTGCCAGGGGGCAGCCAGTGAGATGCCCTGGGGACCACCGGAAGCGGAGGCATTGGGCAGGGGCACTTGTCTCCCCAGGTGTCCACAGCCCTCTGGACAGGGACCCCAGCAGCGGCTACCCACGGGCACTCTGAGGGGCCACCTGGATGAAGGGTTGGCCGTGGACCAGAGCAACGGTCGGGGGTCACGCGCGACCCTGAGCCGACCCTGCTGCCGGTGCTTCAGCCGGGACACGGGTGTGTGTCTCTCACCACCAGGGGCAAAGAGAGAAGGGAGCGGCAGGGAGGAGGGGATTCGGGAAGCGCTGAGTGTCCGAGGAGCTCTGTGCCTACCTGGAGACCGGAAGTACCTGAGGGTCACCTCCTGCGTCTTCACCTCCCCGGCCACGTTCTTCGCCATGCACTGGTAGATGCCCTGGTCCGTCTCTCGCGTGTTCTGGATCATGAGCGTCCCGTCATCCAGCAAGTTCAAGCGGGAATCCGTCTTCATGCTCAGCTCATTGCTATAATGAGACCCGGCTGGCTCAGGCCCCCAAAGCAAAGGAAACACCCAGTCCTCCCCAGGCGTCTGGTCCCAGCCCAGGGACCCTGGCCTCGAGGCACAGACCACCGGAGGGGCCAGAGAAACGTCTCCTCCTCTTTGCATTCCCTCCAGGGAGGAGCAGGAAGGGTCGGGTGGGAGGAGGAGGAAGGGTCAGGGTGGGCAGGCAACCTGGAGCTCCTGGGGTACCGGGACGGCTGGGACCCAGAGTTCAGCACCCGTCCAATGGCTGGGACCCAGCGCCCCCAGCACCCCGTCTGATGGCTGGGACCCACAGTCCAGCACCACTAGGACGGTTGGGGCCTGGGGCCCCCAGCACCCCGTCCGGAAGCACTCACTTGTTCCGCAGCCAGATGATCTCGGGCTTGGGGTTGCCCTCGGCCCTGCAGGTGAAGAAGACGGTGTTGCCCAGGGTGACGTCGGCGTCCTGTGGCTCCGACGTGATCCGCGGCCTTTCTGCACCAAAAGGAAAGCAGACCCTCTTGTCTTGGTCCTAAACCACCATGCGAACAGGAGCCCAGAGTGAGCCCCTTTGGTTCGAGAGAAAATCGCACGTGTCCAAACCAAAAACACTCCTGTGGGGACAGCCAGCGGAGAACAGCTTCTCCACGGAGAAGACGGCGCCAAAGCTGAACCACAGCATTTCCAGGACCTCAGGCCCACCGCGCGACCCCTGCTACCAGACCAGCCCTCACGGGCGAGGGCAGGACACGGAGAGACCACAGGGCCGCCCGGAGCTGAAGTCAGTCACCCGCACAGGCGAGGGGCCAGGACCCCGACCACAAAGGGATGGTCATGAAAGGTCACAAGTGGTGACCAGCAAGGGACTGAACTGCTGCGTTACCAGGAAATGGAGTGACTTTCGACTGCAGTCGATTCTGTTTTTAATATATGAATATAAAGATGATGCCTTGGAAAAGCCAACTTTCCCACTCCGACAGCGTGCTAAGCCGATGAGCTGAGTTCCTCGGCATTTACAAATATGGGAGATTCTGCCCTGCAGGGTCTGACTGTTGTTTGTGGTGAGGGGTCATGCGCCTGCAGGCAGCACACAGCTGAATCAGCTGGACAGACCCAGCCTCGTCCACCCCTCGTGGCCACCGCCCAGATCCAGACAAAGGAGGTGGCCAGCTCCCAGCCGGCAGCCCCAAGCCCTCCCCCAGGAGCTGCCCCCTCCCTCCACGGGCCCCGCCGCCCGGCAGCTGCAGCCTCTAAAGGCAGAGGGTTGGAAGGAGCAACAGAGGACCTGATGCATTTCATGTTGCTATTTTTTTTTTTGCAGGGAAACCTGACAATAAAACCCACATTTATTACCAAATAGTTTCCTACAGGGGTCCCCGGGGACAGACGGACACAGGGCTGCACACGCCCCGCCCTCCAGACGCACTCACCACAGTCCAGCTCCTCCGGGGTGATGGTGGCCACGGACCGGCCCTGGATGCGCCTGGGATACTCACAGGTGGCCGCGGCCTGTGCGTTTCCTGACCGCGCGTAGCCCTTCAGCAGGTCTGCCAGCCACAGGATCTCACAGTCACAGCGAAGCGCGTTGGAGTCCAGGCGTCTGCACGGAGGAGGCTGTGGGTGAGGACGTGGGACGCGGACGCGCAGGCTGACCCAGCCCAGACGGACCCGTGGTGCGGGGGCTGCAGACGACGGAGTCTGAGCGGGTCCTGCCTGACCAGGACCCGACCCGGCAGGACCAGAGCCGGGGAGCAGGGAGCCCAAGAGACACAGTAAAGGGTGGTGCTGGGGGATCAGAGGCGTCAGACGCAGGGTGGAAGCAGGACTGACGTGGGCTAGCGGAGACGGACAACAAGGGAATCCCCAAACAAAGCACCACCCCCGCCACCCGCCGTCTTCCGGGGTTATCTCACGTGACCCTGACACCCCCGAGGGGCACCTCTCAGGGGCTGAATGATCCCGCAAGCCCCCAGGGAGGGGGCCTGTGAAGGTGGACTCAACCCTCCCAACAAGAGAAATAGGCAAGGTGTCACCTCTGCCCTCGGGATGATGGCCGTTTATGTGGCAAAGCCCAAGGTGAGGGGTCTAACGGGTGGACCAGAAACCATGGCTGTGTGACCTGACACATGCTGGCAAGAGGCCGGAAACCAGCTCTGCTCAGACCCAAGGAGGCAGCTGCAGGCTGGCCACACTGGGCAGGAGCCCCCCTGGGACCAGAGCCAAGGGCCTGCCTGCAGGCATCCACTCAGCTCCCCCAGTGGGCCAGGGCTCCCTGGGAGGCAAGCCCAACATCAGACCCTCTCTCTGAGGGTGCCTTGGGGTGGCAGGAGCGGCAGGTAGGGCTGGCCCCTCTCCAGATGGTCAGCTCTGATGAGTGTGGCTGGCGGGGTCTACGGGGCTCCACGCAGACCCGCCAGAGCTCCCCCCGCCTCAGGGACCTGCCCGGTGCATGCTGGCCCCTCAGCCCCACTGGGAAAACCCCAGGACCTCTGTGCTTAGGACGGGCCCCGGGGACAGAGGGTGGGCAGGCGGGCCCAAGTGGGTGACACGGGCCGGAAGCCCCCAGCTGCACGCTCCCTTGGCCATCCCGGGGTTGGGGGACCTTGATGGGACCAAGAAGTCTGAGGTGTCGCAGATGGGCAGAGGCCACGATGCAGACTCAGGGCAGAAAGAAGGCAGGGACCCAGCCGTGCCAGCCTGTTCTGGTCTCAGGGAGGCCCCGTCTGCCCTGACTGTCCAGGTAACGCCTGGCAACCTCGTTCCTGCTCTCTTATCTGTTGAAGAGGCAGCAGTTATCTTATCTGCCACCTAGCCTGACATTTGGCTAGAGATTTCTTTATCTTCTTTATCCTAAAGAAAAAGACTGTAAATAGTGAGGAAAGCTTGTGCCTTATTCACTGAGGAGAAAAACAAAAGTCCACTCTGGGTCCAGGCTCGGCAATCTGACTATTCTGTCTCTCTCTTAAGTCTAGTTCATTGTTCACACTCAGTAATACCTAACTGAGAAACAATGGCCTTCAACACCTCAGAGAAAAACACACAGAAGACGTGAGACAGAGTCTTCCACCAGCACCAGAACACCTCAGTTCTGTCACCGGTCCTGTCCAAACACCTCGGTTCTGTCAGAACACCTCCGTTCTGTCAGAACACCTCATATTCTGTCAGAACACCTCGGTTCTGTCAGAACACCTCGGTTCTGTCATCGGTTTTGTCAGAAGTGATCAGTGTGAAGATAGCTTCTTTTCAGAGATCTGAAAATGGACAGAATTCAGCTGTGTGCACGCCTAAAGAAAAGGAATGGAATACAGCTTAGAGATTCTTTCTAGGCAGATTTTATTTCCACCAGTAAAATATGTTAACACGGAATTAAAAACTAATTTGAAGAATTTAAAATTGATTTTTAAAAAAGTCTTACTTGCCTAGTGTGTTAACCTGAGGCCACATTTCCTGAGTCAGCTAGGCCCGGGTTGTGACTCTGATGGTTTAATCCACCCTCCCTTCCTAAGTCACATCCAGAGTGGGATGAAATCCTCGAAATACCCCGTGAATAGGGAGGTAAATGCAAAGCATGGAGAAGCCGTCTTTGCCGGAAAGACAGCATAAAGGTCAGTATACTTACAATCTTTTCATAGATTCCAAGTGATTAAATGTCCCTGGAACCAAATGTGTAATTCGATTATTATGTAAAAACCTGTTGAAAGAGATAATAAACCAAAGAGATTCTTTCAAATACTTCTTAGACATGTAGCAAAGAGTAAACACAGTCAAATAAATCAGCCTTTAAAGAGTATCTCCATGACTGCCTTTGTTTAATAGAAATGAACTTGAGAACAACACTACTGAGTAGAGAAAATAACTACATTTCTCCCCATCTTATCGCTACTCCCACTCTTGGACTGTCAGGGGAGCAGCACAGATTCCCCGCTGAGATGTCCCAGAGTTTGACAGGTGAGGTGCTCTTTCTGTTACCGGGGAAGGGCCAAGTCGGGAGCCCCAGAACCGCGGGTGGAGAAGGGGACCAGGAGGCAGAGAGGACTTACAGCCGCTCCAGTTTCGGCAGATGCTGAAACGACTCTGGGTCCAAAGTTTCTATCTGATTGAAGTGCAGGTATCTAGAGAAGATTTCAAAAAAGGGGACAAGAAACAAGTTGTAAGCAATTCTGTGTTTCTACAGAGCTAGAGTTTCGCTGAACACATGTTTTCTCTAAGTCATTTGAATCCACACATCAATAAATAACTCTCTAGAGCTCCTACATTGTATGCAGATCAAATGAAGTCATCCAGCAGGAAGGTTCAAGACCGTGGAGAACTGGGCGCAGACTTTACGTGGCGGACAGAGCGGTGTGAGGAAGGGTCTGGCTCGCCCACCGGGCCTCTTCCGCACCCAACGGGGGCGGGACCAGGGATGCCCAGCTCCACAGACACGGACCTTTCTAGAAAACCCAACAGAATCTTCACCTCACCACACACGCAGCTACGTGAACGCCTTCATTCCAACCGTCTAACTCACAGATGGATTTAGGAGCCTAACGGACACTTCAAAGGGATGCTGGGGACGATGTTTCTCAGCTGCAGAAACAACCACCACACAGATAACAGAAGAAACTGCCCGAGTTGAGTGAACACTGAACCTCCTCAGACGTCCTTGGGCTAATTACACAGAGCATCAGCGCTCAGACGCTGTCCACGGAAGAAGACGAGTCCTTGCTTTCTATGAAGGGCACGGTTTCCGTAAAACTAAGTTCTGGTTTTCCTGAATACTGCTCTTCTCGCTGTGAAACCCGGAGGGTTTTCCCCTCAGAAGAACGGCTAAGTCACCTTCTGATGGCTGTCTGCACAGGGCCCCCCCGACACTCCGGCCCGCCGGGCGTCTACTCTCCCTGGGCCAGATGCTGGGAAGACACGCAGGGACCGCGCTGGTGTCAGGCTGCTGGGCCGCCTCCCCCCGGCAGCCTGGTGGGGCTGGGCTGTGCCCAGCACCCTACTCGCCTGCGAGGGGGCCTCAGGGCAGGGTGGCCGGGCAGGAGCGGGAGGAGAGCTCCGTCCTGACTACGGAGGACGCGCGCGCCCAGCAGTCAGTGTGGGCAGCCCAGCCGGGCTGATCGGGGGGCCCGCCTGCCAGCCAGGCCCACGGTGAGTCCTGGGCGAGGACAACGGGGAAGAGAAGGCATGACACAGCAGCTGCGACCTGATGCTGGGTTTAAAAACCTACGAGCTGGCCCCGCAGGCGGCCAGACGTGGGTGCTGCCTCGAGGCCACCCCCTGACAGAGAGGAAACGGGCCCAGGGAGGGAAGGGGGCCCACCCCGCTCAGTGCCTGACACCAGCCTGCAGGCTCCAGAGAGCCCAGGGTGGCTCCAACGGAAGGGCAGAGAGCAGCCCGAAGGACACCAGGCAGCCGGTGACCTCAGGCCGCAGCCCCTCACGAGGTTCCCCAGTCTGGGTGTGCACCGGCTCCGTGGCCTCGCCCAGCCCGGGAGCGGGGCGGGGGGCCACATCAGTGAGGCCCCCCTGCACGAGCCTCGCCCAGGCCAGGAGCGGGGTGGGGAGCGTGTGCACACAGCCCATTAGTGAGGCCCCCCTGCACAAGCCTCGCCCAGGCCAGGAGCGGGGTGGGGAGCATGTGCACACCTCCCATTAGTGAGGCCCCCCCCCAATCGATTCACTCAAACAAAGTCGAAACACTGGCACCGGCCTGCCCTCCTCCTTCCAGGCCTGGATGCTGGGCAGACAGGGCCTCAGCCTCCTCCCACCCCCACCCCGCACCAGCCCCGCCTCTAGCCGAGCAAAGCTCCCGCAGGGCGCGTGGAGGCCCCAGGGGTGGGCACTCATGGGTGGCGGACCTGAGCCTGCTCTCCTTGGGGACATGCCCCTTCTCCCTCGCGGGTGGGCCCAGGTCCGAGCCGTCTCTTTACCTCCAAGTCTCAGCAGCAGAGACCCCTGCCCAGCGCCTCCCCGGGGTCCCCAGGGCCTTAGTTGAAAGCATCCACTCAGACCTCACCGCGGGGGGTGCCACTCCCTTCCCTCCCCGTCCGCCCCGACTGGGGCTCTGTTTTCCTCCAAAACAACCCGGCTCACTCCCTCAACCCCAAGGCCGGAGCCTCCAGAGAGCAAGCCTCACCCAGCCCCGACCCCTTCACACTTGAGGAACGCAGGGACACGCTCCCGGGGAGCCTCCCTCCCCCTCGCCGCTCCAGATGCCCACAGGTCCCTGCAATGGCCTGACCTCTGTGCACGCAGACCTCAGAGCAACCTCCCCCAGTCCAGTCCACGCCGAGCACAGCGGGCCGGGAAAGCAGCTTTCAGCCGAATAAATAAACAGGTATTTGAGCACAAGCCCAGCGTGTGCTTCGGAAGCTCCTGCTTTGGGTGAGGCCTTTCCAGTTCCGCCTCGAGGTCTCTGGGGAAGCTTCTGAGTCCTGCCAACCGACAGAACACCAAAAACATCCTGCTCCACTGCGGTATCTCGGGATGAAACTGCCTGGCACATGGTGATTCCAGCCCAGTGAGGGACAGCCCAGCGCTGGCCAAGGAATAAGCAGGTCAGAGAAACGCCTCTAACCGGGAGCTCTGCTTAAAATGGACAGGCTGACTTCACAGCAGAGCAGGACTTCATACGAGGCCCCAGAAACGGCATCCGGTGTTCCCTAACTGGAAACACATGGAGGAAAGTTTATTTTCTCCAAAATAATGATGTCATGAGCGAGGGAAGTAGCCTCGACGTGCAGATTCACAAACAGGAAATGCTGCGCAAGGACGACTGCCTCCTCGTCCCCACTTCTCCCCAAAAGACCTCCAGCTGCTCAGACCTGTTTGCGAGGCTGTCTCGACCATGGAGCGGCAGAGGTCAGCTGGTGTTACTGGCCCTTGTCTGGGAACGCAAGGCCCAGGGCGCGAGCGGAGGGAGGCACCGCGGCTTTGTGGTCTGCATGCAACACCCGTGTCCCCCCGCACAGACATGCATCGTGCAGGCAGCAGACGGGGCCCGCGCTCCGGGCGAGAGGTGAGGGGCAAGTGAAGTCCAAGACACCCAGAGCAGGGGGCACTTACAGTTGCTCAAGAGAGGCAAGCCCCTTGAAGGCCTGCCGGTCAATCGCCTGGATCTCATTCTTGTACAGATAGCTGAAACAAGAAACATGGGGTCAGCACGCGCCAGGCTGCAACAAGAAACCCGGGGTTAACACGCGCCATGCTGGCACTCGGAGGGCGACGAGACTTCCGCTCGGGCCTGGAGACAGTGTCCAAGCTCACAACCGTGTGAGGACACAAACAGAACGCTTGCACAGTTAGGAGAGCTCCTCCAAGGGGGCTGCTGGCTCTTTATCCAGGGAAAACCTCCTACTGGAGACGTCAGACCACCACACCCCAGATGCACGGGTTGCTGGCGGGCAGTTATGAGCGGCTGACAGAGCACATGCTTCAGAGCCTGAAGAAAATAAAATTTCCTGACAAACAGGTACAAGGCACTGAAGGTAAGGCTCTGGGACAGACACCGATACAGTTTCAAATGCGTGCGTGCTCAGTCCTGCCTGACTCTTCATGACCCCGTGGACTGTAGCCTGCCAGGCTCCTCTGTCCATGGCATTCTCCAAGCAAGAACACTGGGGTGGGTGCCAAGCCCTCCTCCAGGGGATCGTCCCAACCCAGGGATCGAACCTGCATCTCCTGCATCAGCAGGTGGATTCTTTACCACTGAGCCATCTGGGAAGCCCACTTTCAAACGCCCAGAAATAATCTAGGGAATAGAGATCATAAAGACTAAATTCGTCTGGACCCAGTCATCCACTCAAATCCCATTCTTCTAAAACAGAAGCAACCAAGGCTAATCGGAAGAATGACACAATGGGCTGGTGCCTATTTCTATATGGCCTGCAGGCTAAGAACGGTTCTTATGTTTTTAAATGACTGAACATTTTCAAAGAAGAATATTGGCGACACGTGAAAATCATGTGAGATTCAAATCTGTGTCCGAAATGCAGCTGTGTTGGCCCAGGGCCACACGACCTCACTTATGGTCACCTGTGGCTGACACCATGCTCCCTGGAAGCCAACCCCTGTGGTTCTCAAGGCCTCAAGTGTGTGCTGTCCTGTCCTTGCCAGGAGTCTGCCAGCTCCAGAAGGGGCTCGTTGAGGATGAAGACATTCACACCAAAGCATCCGATTCCCCAACCCTGCAAACCCATGTGTGCTGAGTCTGCCCGTCTGCCCAGGACCTCAGAACACGTCTCTACCGCGGCCACCTAAATGCAGACACGGAGACCCCTGTCCTGGGCGCCCCTCCGCTGCTACTGCGGGTAGACAGACGATCAAATCCCACACTCCCCTGCAGAGTAACTCGGGCAGGCCCCGCTCTGCACACTCCGTGGCTGGGCTGCCGCCTGGCGAGCAGCACCGCTCTGGCTCAGTTCTTCACTCCCAGGACGTGCTCCCCCTGAATGATGTCTGTGCGGGGAGTCCAGCGGGACGGGGGCTGCAGTCCTCCCAGGCGTCCCCCCCTTCACTGGGCACCCGTTTGCGGAGGCCACGTCAGAAGGAGCTGCAAGCCTGAACCTAAACCAGCTAGAAGGCCCCGAATCAGAGGCCTGGTGCCAGCAGGGCCTGGCAGGACGTGGCTTCTCCAAGTTGGGGACTTGAATTCCCGGGCTGCCACTGAACGCTGATTCTTAAATAAGAACGCAGGCTTCTCTGCCTGTTTCTTCCTGTGCAAAATGGAGGGAATAGCAGCGCCTTATAGCACGGGGCCCCAAGCTCTGGGATCAGAGGTCTGATGATCTGGGGTGGAGCTGACGCAATAATCATCGAAATAAACCGCACGATAAACGTGACACACTTGAATCATTCCTGAAACCACCCCCACCCCATCCGAGTAAATACTGTCTTCCACAAAACCGGTCCCTAGTGCCAAAAAAGCTGGGGACTGCGGTCTTCCCAGGTCAATCGCTGAAATTCCACAAACACTCGGAAGCTCTGGATCACGGCCCCACACAAGGTGACTCCTGTCTGGGTCTGAGTGATTTCTCCTCTTGAGACTCCTATAGGAGGTAAGTCTGAAGGGAGGTTTCTGCGCCCACTTCTTAAAAACAAATCAAAAGCAAAGCAAAATGTCAACATGGACATCACCTCGCATGAACTTCAAAAAGACAAGAGTAAAGAAATCCTTTCAAAGAACATAAGCAACAGCTGAACCACTGCACGTTGGTAAAGACATCGGAGGTAATCCATTTTTCCCAAGAATAACTGGGTACTGATCATGAGCTAATGAGAAACCATAAACAATTCTCTACTTCATCACAAACTCTACCCTTTGATTATGATTTCTATCTTAAGGGTTCATTTCATCAGGAGGAAATCTTAGTGTAGGGGAAGGTTTATTCTTTACCCAGAAGTCACTGGAGTTCCAGCAGGTAAGGAACACTCACCAATTAAATAAACACCAAGGATGAAATATGTACTTATATGCAGAGTACATCATGAGAAACGCTGGGCTGGAGGAAGCACAAGCTGGAATCAAGATTGCTGGGAGAAATATCAATAACCTCAGATATGCAGATGACACCACCCTTATGGCAGAAAGTGAAGAAGAACTA
>JADEYB020000029.1:42687995-42700069 GCA_015832495.2 Alces alces | reverse complement strand
ATGGCATCACCGACTCAATGGATGTGGGTTTGGGTGGACTCCGGAAGTTGGTGATGGACAGGGTGGCCTGCTGTGCTGCGGTTCATGGGGTCGCAAAGAGTCGGACACGACTGAGCGACTGAACTGAACTAAGGATGAAATAATCAATTCCAAAAGCTTCTTAAACATTCACACTGCATGTTGCCCAGTTTCCTAGGTCAGTGCCTGTCAAGATGGACCCTAGTGATGAGGTCCAGGGAGTTGGGGGAGGAGGGAGGAACCCCAGGAGATGGACGGTGGGTTCACAGGACCCCTTCCCATCACCTCCTCCCGTTACCGCCAAACACCACTCAGCCCACCCTTGGGGACCCCGGGACCCGCTGCTGTGGGAGGCTCAGATGCCCTCGGGTTGGAGACAGGGAAAGGCTGGCACGTGGACACCTGAGGAGGAATCCCGCCAACAGACGAGGATTAAAAACATTATTTCTAAAAATTATCATAATGAAAAATGGAGTGTCCCAAACTGCTTAATAGGAAACGTATTCCGAGAGTAAATAATAAGGTGCTCTTGGGTAATTCAAGCCCCCAAAAGTTTAAAAATTAAAAAATAAAAAAGACTAAACTTGTACACACACTGCAAATACTAGCGATCAGTTAACGGACTCTGCCTCTGCTTTCTTCTGGAGCTTGTGCTGTGCTGGGCTGAGTCACTCAGTCGTGTCTGACTTTCTGCGACCCCACAGACTGCAGCCCACCAGGCTCCTCGGTCCATGGGGATTCTCCAGGAAGGATACTGGAGTGGGTAGCATGCCCTACTCCAGGGGATCTTCCCCACCCAGGGATCGAACCCGAGTCTCCCGCATTGCAAGAGGATTCTTTACCGTCTGAGTCACCAGGTAAGCCCAACTGGAATGGGTAGCCTAACCCTTCTCCAGGGGATCTTCCCGACCCAGGAATCAAACCAGCGTCTCCTGCATTGTAGGCAGATTCTTTACTAGCTGAGCTACCAGGGAAGCCCCTTCAGGATATTACACTGCTTTAAAATAAAAAACCAAAACGTAAGTAAGCAGATGAAAACTCAAGAATAAATAGGAGAACTATCCCTCATTTTAAAAACGAGCAACAAGGCTTAGTGTGAACCCTGGTAACGAAAAATTAACATACTGCCACTAAAGTGAGAGAAAACTGTGTAAGCATAACACTTTAAGAAGTTTTGTGGAGAAAATGCATTTAATAAAGAATTAATGTTACCTCTTGATCACCAGCACCCTCTCATCTAAACTTAACAGGACTGAAGACACACAGGTTCACACGAATTACACGTTTTCCCAAAATCACTGACATAAATCCCTCATTAAAATGACTCTAGCTGAACAGTTATCTAAAGTCCTAAAACTGAGAATAATTTCCTCAAAGCACATGACACTCACTTCTCATCTGTTAGAACCAGCAATGTGCCCAGGGTTTTGTTAAAGTTTTCAACTTCAGAAAAAGTGCCTGTGAAAGTACTGAACCAAGTGGGTCATTTTCTAACTGCAAAACTGACTTCAACAAGCAAATGTTTTCATTGCTAATAAACTCATTAATAAAAATCAATTCTTAAAAGGGAAATAAACTTTACACAAAAATTAAGAGACGAAATCACTCGGCGAAGATGGGAAAGTTATTCACGAATTAGTGACATTCCAAAGGGATTCGTCATTTCCAGGTTCCATCAGTCCACAGCTGAAGACAACCCAAAACTGCCCTGAAAGCGCAGACCCAGAGAACACGCGTCAGCTGCTTCGGGGTTACCGCTGCCAGACAGGGATTTTCAGAACTGCAGTTTTTAATCGTATCCAACCGATTTACTTCAGGCTTAGCAGATAAACACTAGAATTCACACAGAGCAGCACCTGACCCTGTAACAACTCACTTAAAAAATTCCAGCCAAAATTTCACTCACCTTCTGAAAACAAAACTTCTTTTTCACTTGAATGTATTTGCAATAATTCATGACAATACGGAATTTTGCTCAATGATTAAACAGTCCAAATACAGACAGCAGACTCTGGTGTAGAAAACTGGTCACTACTTACAGGTATTTCAGATTCTCCAAGTCTTCAAATGACCCACCGGGTATGCTCTTGATCTGATTATTGTTGAGAAGCCTGTGAAAAAACGTTCCAGTAAGAATTTCACAAACAACGACACTTCTGAATTGTCTTGCGGAGGTCATTTCCACTGCCCTGGAGAAGGTCACACAAGGACTGAGCCACAGGCCTTAACACTGACGCTCGCTAAATGCAGACCGACACAACCAAGCGCAGTGTGGCTGCGTCAGGGCGGCGTCCACGCCCGCACACACGGGCGGCTCCGCGTGCCGTGGGGCCGCGACCCCCTCGCTCCTGCACCAAGAGGGCGCCCCTCTCTGCGGCTCTCCCGTCCCCCGCCCCAGCCAGCTGGGAGGCCCCCGTGGAGGTGCAGGGCGTCCTCAAGGGGGTCTGTCTCCAGGGAGCCTTTTCACAGTGAGGGGCAGAGCCACACATGCCCCCACCAGGCTCACAGCCCCCAGGCCCGGCACGCCGCCCTGCACGCACCAGTCACCTGGGGGAGAGCCAGATCCCGCTCCCACGGTGCTCAGCACAGCCCGCGGTGGCCTGGAGTCGGGCCCCATCCCTCTGTCCCCCCCAGGGGTCTCAACACTGGGACACGGACGGATGGCACCCCACCCCCGCCGGGGTCCATAGGGGCTCAGGGGCAGGGGGGAGGGCGGTCCCTGTGAGCTTGCCAGGGAGGCGTGGCCAGCACAGGTGTGGACAGGTTCACAGCTGTCGGTCGGGAAGACAGGGACGAAGGCCACCAGTCTGGACCCACAGACACCTCCGTGTGCAAAGCCCTCTGGCAGGCTCAGCCTCTCCTGCTCAGCCATGCCCGCCCTCCCTCCGCAGGTGAGGGGGTCCCCAAGCACTTGGGATCTGCCCACAGGGGAAAGCGGTGATGGTCTTCGCATCTTTTTCTACCAGTTCCCGGGACAATATCTGGACTTACAATGTGTTCAGGTTTCTCAGCCCTCTGAAGGCCCCCGGCTGGATCTCTCTGATTCTGTTAAAGCGAAGATCCCTGTGAAGAAACGAGAAACGGATCATTTACAGAGAGCAATCTGCCATTGTCACTAGTTCCGTGTCATCTTTAAACATTCAGTTTCCAAACAGTAATAAGGCATTTAAGAAACTAAATCTCCCAATTCACTCCTTGGCTGAATCAGCTCTGGGAAAAGACTGATAAAGACACAAACATTTGTCTGAATAACAGGTGGACCTGCTCACATTACAGTTTGTTTGGCGTTCAGCTGTTAAGCCGTGTCCATCTCGTTGCGACCCCACGGACCGCAGCACATCGGGCTTCCCTTACTTCACCGTCTCTTGGAGGTCACTGAAATCCATGTCCATAGAGTCAGTGACGCCGTTCTCTTCTCCTTACGCCATCAATTGTTTCCAGCTTCAGGGTCTTTTCCAGTGAGTCGGCTCTTCGAATCAGGTGGCCAAAGTATTGGAGCTTCAGCTTCAGCATCAGTGAAGCTTCAGCTTCAGCATCCAATGAACACCCAGGACTGATCTCCTTTAGGATGGACTGGTTGGATCTCCCTGCTGTCCAAGGGACTCTCAAGAGTCTTCTCCAACACCACAGTTCAAAAGCATGAATTCTTTGGCGCTCAGCCTCCTTTATGGTCCAACTCTCGCATCCATACATGACCACTGGAAAAACCATAGCTTTGACTGTATGGACCTTTGTCAGCAAAGTGATGTCTTTGCTTTCTAATATGCTGTCGAGGTTTATCATAGCTTTCAAGGAGCAAGCATCTTAATTTCATGCAATCTTGATTCAGCTTGTGAGTTTGTGAGCCTGGTACCTCGCAAGATGTAGTCTGCATACAAGTTAAATAAACAGGGTGACAATACACAGCCTTGTTGTACTCCTCTCCCAATTCTGAACCAATCTGTTGCTTCATGGAAGGTTCTAACTGCTGCTTCTTGACCTGCATACAGGCTTCTCAGGAGTCAGGTAAGGTGGTCTGGTATTCCCATCTCTTTAAGAATCTTCCACAGTTTGCTGTGATCTACACAGTCAAAGGCTTTCATACAGTCAATGAAGCAGATTTTTTTTGGAATTACCTTGCTTTCTCTATGATCCAGGTAATGTTGGCAATTTGATCTCTGATTCTTCTGCCTTTTCTTAACCCAACCATACATCTGGAAGTTCTCAGTTCATGAATCCTGGCTTGAAGGATTTTATTTAAATTTAAGGATAACTACTTTACAATATTGTGTTGGTTTTTGCCATACATAACATGAACTAGCCATAGGTAGCTTGAAGGATGTTGACCATAATCTTGCCAGCATGTGAAATGAGTGCAACTGTATGGAAATTTGAACATTCTTTGGCATTGCCTTTCCTTGGGACTGGAATGAAAACCGACCTTCCCCAGTCCTTTTCCAGTCCCGTGGCCACTGCTGAGTTTTCCAAATTTGCTGACATACTGACTGCAGCACTTGAACAGCATCATCTTGTAGGATCTCAAGTAGCTCAGCTGGACAGATAAGAGGTCCCTTTAGACCCATCCACCCACCCCCACCCGCCCATGGGAATGCTCAGGTCTCAGTGTTCAGACAACCAACAGGACCGATTTGCAGGGACTGGAGAAGGGAGTCGCCCGTGGGCAGGCGTGGAGACACACAGTTCCTCCTGTAACTTCCAAGCTGGAACTGACTCCTCTAGGAAGGGGTCTGGCCCCAACACTCAGAGTCACAGAGCTCACTCAGCGAGTGAATTGGAAACGAGGCTATTTCACATGTACCTCTCAGCATGTGAAATAAATGCACGAGTCGAACAGAGGCTAGACTGAGGACCCGAGAGATCATGGCCCCAGGCGGGAGCCGGCGGGCAGTAGCAGACACCAACGCAGAGCGGCCAGGGCTGGGCCTGGGGCCATGTGAGGGACAGCAGGTCTGCTAAGCCGCCTGTTCCCACCCTTCTCCAGCCTGAATTAAAAATCTATCAACTGAACAAGCATGCGAGTCCCTGGTAATGAGACACAAAGACCCCTTTCTTTACCAACGAGTCTTAGAAACATGAAAATTCCTTACTCACTGGTTTCACCTCTTCCATCACAGTCCAACAGGGATTATTAAGGCTTGGATCGTGTCCCCCAAAATTCACATGTTGACGCCAGACTCCCGGGGCCTGAGACTTGACCTTATTTGGAGAAGGCGTCCTTACAGGGGTGACCAAGTTAAAGTGAGGTCACAGAGGTGGCCCTGCTCCAAGGCAGCTGGTGTCCTTGCAGACTGGCTCGGGGAAGGCCAAGGACTGCGGCGGACCTCCAGCACTGGGGGGCCTGGCTCAGGGCCCCTCCAGGGCTGCAGATGGGCCAGCCTTGACCCTGGGTGCACGTCTCTGGGACAGCAAGAGAAGGCTCCAGTCTAAGCCCTGTTCCTCCTCTTCACGGGTGCTCGTTAGGACGGCCACAAGGACTCACAGGGGCTCTGGGGCAGCTCTCCTGTGATACTGGCTGAGCCCGTCCAGCACTCATGATCTTTGCAGGAATCTAATCAGTTCAGTTCTATAGCTGTAACTGATTACAGAAGCGGTTCTAGTTCACAGCGGGATAAGAGCCTTCTGGCAAAGTGGTTGAATCCCTGAAATCGCCTGTGTCCATGCTGGGCAGCAGGTGAAACACACTGCCTGCGGGTGTCCAGTTCCCTGACTTTGGGTCAAGTTCTCAGGACCCAGGCAACCACGGTCAGCACAGACCTGCTCCCAGGCTTAGGCTCCGTGATGACCCTGTCGCCGCTGACACGCTCCCCAGGAGCCCCCTTCCACTGCACAGACAGCCTTGCGCTTTAATGAACGGTAATTCACACTCATGTTCAGACCAGCACGGGCGGCTCCCTGGGGAGCAGCTGGGGGCAGACCGGAGCAGCTCCCCAGGACCCCAACCTTCCCCGAGGTTCCCATGTTCCTCTTGCCGTCACCTGGTTCCGTCCGCCAGAAGCTCAGCGCGGTTCTTGGCAGCCCTGCCCCAGGCCCCGATCCCAGGGCAGTGTCAGGAGGGCCCAGCATCCTCCAGAGAAGTCACATCACAGATTCTACCTCCTCCGCCGTGGACACTTGGCCAGACCCGACTCCTCCGATCTGAGCCCCAAGGGCCCGGCCGAGTCTGCAAAGCAGACCTAGGATCTGACTCGTCCATGACTGCCCAGCCCACCAGGCCCACCCTGCCCGCAGCCCGCAGCCGTCCTGAGGCCCAGGCCACGTTCAGCCGCCCGAGCAGGCCTGCGGCCACAGCCCCATAAGGGGACTGGGCAGGGCAGCCGCTCCCGGTGCATCGCATGACCAGCTTCACTGTCTCTAACTGACCAATTTAGCTGTTCAGTTTGGGCCGCGACGGGTGCAGGCCGTCTCCAGCTGTGGGGAGCTGGGGCCCTCTCTGGTTTGGAGCTCGGGCTTCCTGCGTGGGGGCGTCTCCTGTTCAGCGGGGGCTCGGCTCTGCAGTCCGGCAGGCGGGCACTGGGGCTCCAGCAGCTGAGCCGTGGTGGGCGTGGCTGTCGGCAGCGCGTGGAGTCTCCCCAGACCAGGGATCAGCCCCGGGTTCCCCGCCCTGGCAGCGGGATCCCGACCCACTGGGCCACCAAGGCAGTCCTGCAGCCAGCGTCAACGCCTGTTTCCGTCTTCTCCATCACAGAAAGGGTGAAGGTGTTAACCATCAGAGGCGGTGCGTCCCGACCCTGCCCCTTCACACAGCTCACCTCCTCCCCTGTGGACACTGCGCTTCCTCAGCCTCCCTCTGATCCTTTTTGAAGATACAAGCAAGAACGTGTGGCTGCCTCCCTCCCTTTCTTGCAGAGAAGGCTGCTCGCTGAGAACACGCTTTTCTTCAAGGGACAAACCTCAGAGCTCTGGACGTGCTCTGGACACACCCCCACGTCCTTTCAGGGGGTGACCGCGACCTGTGCCCAGCACCCCCTCCTCCCTCCCCAACTCCGAGCTGTCCCACCCACTGGTCCCCACCGATCCATTGGTTCCCACTGACCCATCTGACCCATCCGTCCCCACTGACCCATCCGTCCCCACTGACTCACTTCCCACTGACCCATCCCTTCCCAATGACCCATGGGTCCCCATGGACCCATCGCTTCCCACTGACCCATCAGTTCCCGCTGACCCACCGGTTCCCATGGACCCATCACTTCCCATTGACCCATCAGTTCCCACTGTCCCATCACTTCCCAGTGACCCATCACTTCCCACTGACCCACCCCTTCATGACTGGCCCATCGCTTCCCGACAGGCTCACAGACTCGTCATCACTGATGTCTTCATAGGGCTGACTCCTAGAGGAGGAGCTGCTACGCTGAAGGATAAACATGCATCCTGACAGCTGACATCCATGCATTTGCTAAGCACCCATCACTCCACAAACACTCAGGGCCCACACACCCCGTGTGCCACGGGAGCCCGGCCTCAGAATCCACCCAATGTCTTGGGAGCCCTCAGGGTCCAGACCTGGGTTCTGCCCCCAGCAGGACGTGGAGCAGCCAGGGCCCCAGGAGCCTGGGGACCAGGCGGCTGAGGGCAAGGACCCCCCAGAGCGGGGGAGGGCAGCACGTGGAAGGAGAAGGTCAGGGCGGCCTGTGGACTGTGGCAGCAGGTGTACCCTCCAAGCACAGGTTCCCGGCCTCTGCACAGGTGCGCCCCTGGCCCTGGACACGGCAGCAGGATCCAGTGCGTGGCTGGGGACGCAGGGCTTGATGCCTGACCGGGGACGCAGGGATCGGGGCGTGGCCGGGGAAGCAGTCCCAAAGCTCTACCCTGTTCACTCAGGCGCGTGCTCCTGGCCTTAGACATCTCCCCAGACCAGATCTGGGTCAAGGACTCGCTAATCCCCGCCGAAGTGTGTCACCGACAGGTGCAACAGGCACCCACTCTCCTTCTGTACCCAAATTACTCAGACTTAAAAACACAAAGGGGATCCCCTGGTGGTCCAGTGGTTAAGACTGGCTTTTACTGTTGAGAAAACAGGTTCCATCCCTGGTCTGGGAGCTAAGCTCCCACAAGCCTTGCAGCACAGCAAAAAAAAAAAAAAAAAAATCAACAAAGTAAAATAAACAAATCAACAAAAACAGCAGTGCAGGTCAGCAAAGGAAAAGGCAGCGTCTGCGGGTGGAGCTCACGCGGGTCTGGGGCAGAGGCTGCAGGCAGACAAGCGTTGAGAAGGGTGGTAGGGGCGGAAGGGACACTTGCGCCCAGCACAGGGGACCGTCCTGCTGGAGAGGGGTGCTGAACACGCCATCTCTTCGGGACCAGGGCACGCGCGGACATGGGGCAGTTCATTGTCCCCTGCACCACGAGACGGGCGGTCCCTCCCAAGCACCCAGGACACACGTCTCAGCCCCACACTTGTTAAAACCCGCTTCACTCTCAGAGATGGAGCCGTCCCAGGCCGGGGAGTCCTGGCTAACCAGGCTCCCACCGTTGTCCCTCTGGCCGTGGTACAAGGTGACCCACGGCCGACCCTGAAGCGGAAGGGCTCAGTCACAGAGGTCAGGGGTGTCCAGCCAGCAGGGCAAAAGGCCAGGCTGCTGGATCTGTTCTTTCCTCCCCCTGCCGTGCGGACTTCTGCAAAACACAGAGAGCCTTGTCTGACGTGGGAGCAGTGTCTGTCTGCGGGGACAGCGCCGGTGTTTCTGGGGGACAGAGAGGCCTCGCGGGGTCAGCTGTGCAGACGGCGGGGCATGTCCAGGCCACCGGAGGACATGCAGGCCCTTCCCCAACAGAACCCGTGGGGCAAGGGGGCGTGGCCCCGGTGGAATTATTCCCCACGGAGTGCTGGTGCTTCCCGCCAGGAGGGCAGGCGTTGGGGTCTCTGCTGACTGTCACCCAGGGAATGGCCCCCCGGAGCCCTCCCAGGGGTGGGCAACGTGCAGGCCCCCGGGGGTGACCAGGGCAGGCCCCTCCGTCCACAGGAAGAGCTCTGAGTTTCCCGCCGTGTCCGCTCTCCATCTGGAACCTCAGCTCCCAGGAAAAGGCCGCGTGGATGGGGGCGGGACACGCATGCGGGACGCAGCTTGCCGAGTCCCATCTCTGTTGTCTCCCCGTCCAGAATTTAAGCTCAGGAAACAAGGGCCCTCTCTCAGCTCATGGGTACAGAACTAGCTCGGGGAGCGGTGGGGTGGGGGGGGCTCCCTCAGCTCTGCTGACGGACGGCCTCCTGGAGGGACTCAGGACGGACCCCGAGCCGCCACCGCCTCCCGGCGGACAGGTCCTCCTGCAGGGCCCCCCACCCGAGGACGCTAGGCCAACACGGGGCTCGGCGCTCTGACGAGACGGCAGCCCCTTCAACAAGGAGACAGATGCCCTGCTTGCGGCAGGGTCCCCAGCCTGCTGCGCCTGCCGCTCCAGCTCAGCGTCCTGAAGGCGGGACCCGAATCAGGTCAACTCCTGAGAAAACCAATCAATCCCACCAAGGTTGGTTCACCGGGTAATATCTATGAACACAGAGCAAGGCAAAAAGCCACGGTTTTCTTCTGACTGAGAATTCTGAAAAACACTGAGAGAATGATTCAAAGCACAGGACAGAAAACTACTTCAAAAGAAAACTGACTTTGGGAAAGAAACCGAGGTACTGATTCATTCACAGAAAGGACGTACATAAAGGCGCTCGTGCTGGTCTGGCCTTAGCTTCCCAGCGCTAAAAAGAGCAGCCAGGAGGAGCTGAGAGCGGTTCACCAAACCGGGGGGAGGGGAGCTCACACCTCTCACATCTCCACCTGCCGGCCTGCGGGCACCACAGGGGCAGCAAACGCCTCCGTCACCCTGAAAATGTCACTGACCCTGACGACCCAGGGCGGTCCTAGAGACGGGGCCTCTGGGAACAGCCCTCGGCAACTAAAAACAAGAGTCCGAGAGAGTGGACACTCCAGCTCCGCAGCCGCCCCGGAGCCGGCAGGGAGTTCACTGTTCAGATTTGGACCAACTCCATCATCAGGCTTGCCTCTGCACTCAGATGGTTGTGTCACTTGTTACGAGTCTCCGTGGTGTCACCGCCACCAGGCCCCCAGTAAGCACACGCGTGGACCAACCCCAGCCCAGACCAAGCCCCTCCCACCCCGGGACTCGGGGAGGCCCCGATGAAGGCGCACCTGCCGGGCTCAGGAGCCCGCCTCCTCCTGGCAGAGCAGGGCCCCCAGCTGCCCCTTGCAGAGCCCACACCTGGCACTCCCACGGCCAGGCCCCACAGGACGGGTGTGCCTGACTGTCCCCCGAGAGGCCAGGCAGAAAGATGCTTGGGTGTAGGCCCACGTGGTCTCCATGGCGACCCCTACACTCAGCCACACAGCCGAGGGCGGAGCCGAAGCGAAGGGCCTGGTCTGATAGTGCACACCTGTGTTCATGCACCAGGGTCTGCAACTACGACATCGGGAAACATCACTCTTCTGACTGTTTGCAACCATTTGAAAAAATCCAAGAGGCCTCCCTGGTGGCTCAGTGGGGAAAAGTCCCCTTGCTAACGCAGGAGACACGAGTTCAGTCCCTGCTGGGAGAAGCCCGCGTGCCACGCGGCGACTAAGCCGGTGCCCAGGACTCCTGCGCCTGCGCTCCAGATGCTGGGAGACGCAAACGCTGAAGCCAGGACTCCCTGGACGCTGCGCTCCACAAAGAGAGACGCCATCGCAGCGAGAAGTCCGCACACCGCAACTAAAGAACCCAGCACAGCCAAAAACAAATCAATCCATTTATTTTTAAAAAACGCGCAATCCAAGGTTCACAGGACACTAAGAGTGCCGGCCAGCCGCGGGCGCGGGGTCGGGGGTGTGTGGTGACGGCCCAGGAGGTGACCGTCCTGGGGTCTCACTGTCGGGGCCTGTTCTCAGGCCTCATGCAAACACGAATCCTAACCCCCCACCACCTCACAAAGGAACAGAACGCGTCTGCTGATTCACGCACGTCAGTCCTCTGGAAAAATGCCCAAGCTTCTCCCACGGCTGTTTAAAAATGAAATCAGTATTTCTCCTGTTTTCCAGACCCAAACTGGCCGGCGCCGTCTACCAGAGACTTTCCCAGGGCCGTGTCGTCGCGTCCCAGGAAGCCCCCTGAGCAGGGTGAAGCCAAGGACAGCGTGTGATGAGGGGAAGCACCCCTGCCCCCCACCCCTCGCCCCTGTCTCCCTGGCACATGGCGCGCCGGAGCAGCGGCTGCAGGACCGTGAAATCCGGGCTGCCCAGCTCAGCGACTCGGAGCAAACACGGCGGCCCGACGTCCTCCTGATTAGGAACAGCCCAGCGAGCAGAACGCAAGGCGGGTTCCCAGCAGAGCGCGCCAGCTCCGCCCAGGCGTGGGAAGCGGGCTCCGCTCTGCTGGGGGCGGACGG
This sequence comes from Alces alces, assembly GCA_015832495.2. Taxonomy (NCBI): domain Eukaryota; kingdom Metazoa; phylum Chordata; class Mammalia; order Artiodactyla; family Cervidae; genus Alces; species Alces alces. The sequence continues at coordinate 42,688,680 of JADEYB020000029.1, read as the reverse complement.
TCCTCCTGCTGCGGAAACAGGGGCGGGAGGAACTCGCCTGGCGCCCTGCAGGGTCTCGAGCTTCCGGCTCAGGCCTGCGGGGCTGGGTGCAGTTCTCGGGGCCTTCCTGGGCTGCTGGCTGGGCTGTGTGGTTTCAGCCCCCTGAGGAGCCGCGTCCAGGGCTCATCCAGGCCTCGTGTGGAAGACAGTGGGGTCTGTGAGCAGGTGTGCACACGGGTGTCCATGGACACGCCTCCAACAGCCCCAGAGGCCCCAACAGCGAGGCTCAGGGGTCCCCCAGTGTCCCAGGCGGGCAGCAGACCGGGACACTGCCCAGGGAAAGCACAGGCGTCCAGTCTGAATCTCTGCCCTGCTCTCTGCTGGACCAAACCTTGACCTCTCAGGTCCGAGGTTTGCTCCTCACTGAGTAAGGGGACCACACTGCTCCCGTGAGTGTGGGGCCAGCAAAGCTGGAGACTGGCCGCTGACGTGACGGGGTGGGGGGGACAGGCCACAGAAGGACGCCCGCAGACGAGGAGAGGCCACAGAAGGACGCCCGCAGACGGGGACAGGCCACAGAAGGACACCCGCAGACGGGGACAGGCCACAGAAGGATGCCCGCAGACGGGGACAGGCCACAGGACGCCCGCAGACGGGGACAGGCCACAGAAGGACGCCCGCAGACGGGGACAGGCCACAGAAGGAC
>JADEYB020000029.1:42646663-42687564 GCA_015832495.2 Alces alces | reverse complement strand
GGACGCCCGCAGACGGGGACAGGCCAAGTCTGCCGCTCGTGTGGGAGCCTGCATTTCACACTGAGAGGAGAGGCGCAGAGAAGGGAGCTCACCGGCCTGAAACCATCACACGGCCCAGCCGGGCAGCCCAGGAGGGCCTCAGGCCTCATCCTCCACACTGACCACGTGTCCCTGAGACCCTCCTCCCTGGCCCAGCCTGCCAGCCCCCAGCAATGCGACCTGAAGCCATCAGAGAGAGAGAGAGAGAGAGAGAGAGAGAGAGTGTGTGTGTGTGTGTGTGTGTGTGTGTAGAGAGACCGGGTCCACAATCTGTGTGTGTGCGCGTGTGTGTAGAGAGACCAGGACTGTGTGTGTGTGTGGAGACAGACCGGGGCTGATAACCACTTATTGTGGACTGAGGCCGGCGGGTCCACAATCTGCAGGCAGGATGGTGGGCTGGACGTGCGGGGAAGGGCCACTGTCTGCCCCAAGGCCCAGCTTGCTTCTCTTCCCCGAAGTCCTTCAGCTCTCGGGAGGAGGCCTCCCTGCGCCATGGAGGGCACTCCAGGTCTCTCCAAGGTCCTGACGTACATATCCATCTCCTCTAAAAGCATTTTCAGAGAAGCCTCTAGGGTAGCACTTGACCAGCATCTGGGAACTGCGTCCCAGGCAGGACACTAGCCCAGCTCAGGCACCCGGGTGTGAGACGCAGCCCGCTGGCTACGACAAGTGCGATCACTCACACGCGTCAACGGGTGAGGCTGTTCCCACAGAGACAGCCAGACGTGCCTTTTTCAGCAAAGTAAACGGATCCATCGTGTTATTCCACTGGGCGCTCACCCGACACTTGGCTGACCAGCAAGCGGACAGTCACGGGCCCCAGCATGGACCAGGCCCGGGAAGGGGATTTCTGGTTCCACCACACAGGCTGACCTTCGCCTGCTGTTGCAGTTAACACCACGGACGAAATGGGCCAAACAGGGAATCAACAAATCCTGGCACCAAGCAGTTACCCTCCACCCAGAGCCTTCGGGAACATCTCACCCAGGAGGCTTCCTGTGTTCAGGAAAACAGGACACGCAAGCCCAGACAGTTACTGAATGACCACCCACTTTAAGGAGCAAAGAGGTCATCTCATCAGTCAGGAAACAGCACAGGGCAACAGAGAGTGGGGCCAAGGGAACCCAAGACGACTCAGAAGGGCTGGGTCTGATGTGCGTCATCGGGAAGCATTCTGAGGGAGGGGCACACAAAGGAACCGGCCTCAGGCGAGGCGGTCCCTCCCAGAACCTGTCTGCAGTCTCAGCCCGGGGACCTCCAGTGTCAGCCGGGGACCCTCCAGTCTCAGCCCGGGGACCACGATGCCAGCCTGACCCGCCACACTGGCCTCTCCTTGGCAGGAATGCTGGCCTAGTCCTCCCAGTGCACTGATGTTCAGACTTCTCACCGTCTCACAGTCCTTCTCAGTGAAAAACCAAGAAGCTTTAATGCAGCGCCAACTGTATACAAAGAACTGGGTTATCTCAGCACCAGGATCCTTAAAAGAACTAAGAAAATAATCACTCTGATCATTTTCCGTTAGGTTTCCTTCTCTCCAGACCTAGTTGAGCAAGGCCACCAGCACAGAGCTCTGAAAAACTGCAGAAAATGAGGAGAGAGCTTCTCTGGGGCTGAGAAAAGTAATGAGGAAGTTGGACTTTAAAGTCAGTGCATCCGCGCTTAGGAGGAAAGAGAGCTGGGTCTACGATGTCTTCCCTGGCTGTCTCCTTTCTATAACCTTCCGCTGGGCTTCCAACCCCACCCCTGAGCCAGGGGGATGGGGGGAGGGGGAGGACGGGGGACAGATCTGCACTGAGACAGGAGCACTGGAGCGTGCCTCATGGCGGCGGGCCGCTCAACTCAGCACCCGCTCCTGATGCTCACCAAGGGCGCCCTCCACCTACAAACACGCGGGCGGATGGATGGATGGATGTAAGAGCAGATGAACAGACGGGCAGAAGAGCAGATGGATGGATGGAGGACAGAAGGACAGATGGATGGATGGAGGGGTAGATGAGTTCGTGGCTGGTTAAGGAAGGATAGATGCATGAATGGATGGGTGGATGAAAGGGCAGATGGATGGATGAACGTGATGAATGGATGGATGGATGACGGGCAGACGGATGAATGGATGGACAGATGGGGTGACACAGGCACTGACCTGAGAAAATGACACAACAAAATAACATGCACAAGAAAACAAACATTCAGGATTAACAATTGGCCACTTGATGCCACGCCAATACAAACATCCCACATGTCGGAATAAGTAACAATGGTGACTAACTGCATCCACTTTAACTGCTATTTTTAAAAGTTAAAGAGCTGCTCAGCTGGATTTTTAGAAATACTGTCCACTGCAGGAAGTGACAAGTCTGATCCAGGCTCTTCGCCTAAAGGAAGCGGCAACCAGGAAGAGAAGCATAAATTCACGAGCGCTGCAGATAAGGCAGCCCGAGTCCCCAGGAGAAGGCTCACTCTCCTCCATCAGTCCTGTCTCTTTCTGTATAAAGACAGCTCCCACCCAGGGACTGTGCTGGCCTCCCTATATCCCGAGAAAAGGGAAAATAGCAATCCAAACAGTGCAGAGGCAAAATCTTCCCATCTCTACCAACGCCAGGCTTTCACTTGTTTAGAGTAACTCTGAATTTTCACTCATGTCCTTACTTCTCAACAAAAACATCAGAGCTATGCAGAAAAGTCATTTTCTGCAAAATGGAAAAAGGAAAGTGGGAAAGCGCAGGAACTCACAATCATAGAAGGCCTCCTCCTGGTCCCGGGACTGGGAGAGGGACCTCCAGCTGCCGCCTCACAAGGAGGCTGAAGGTGCTTCTTAAACATTGAGTTTGGCCCCTTAGAGAAAGCTGCCTGTGTAAAACACACAGAAAACTAGCCTAGCAGCATCTCCTGTCTGCATCAGACGTGTCTGCTCCAAATAAAGGCAGGGCCCACGATAACTGGCCAGCTCTGCCCAAGCCCCAGCATCCCACTTCCTCTCCAGAACTCCTCGGGTACAGTCACCTTCCCATCTGCAGGGAAATGAACCCAGATGTGACGAGAACAATGGCTCTCCTGGCAGAGCATCGACCATGCAGGCTATGTCAATAGATGCACGTGCATCCCCTTCTCCATGCCCAGAACTTCGTGCAGGTGGGACCTGCCTTCCGGAGACTGCGCCTGCGGAAAGCTAGGAGAAGGGCCTGCAGGGTCCGGCCACGCCCATAGGTCACACCTTGAGGGCCACACCCCCGCGGGCCACGTCCACAGGCCACGGGACCACATACTACGCCCAACCACGCCAAGCAGACCACGTCCCAGGCCGCACCCCCCTCGCCCGTGCAGGCCAACCCCACAGACCAGGCACCCACAGGCCACGCCCACACGGGCCACACCCCGCAGGCCACGCAGCCACATGCCACGCCCCCAACCACGCCCCCGCAGGTCACGCCCCAGGCCACATCCTGCAAGGTCGCCAGGCTAGCCCAGCTGTCCCTGCCCCCGGGCGTGGGCTCGTCCCCCCAAACTTGGCCTCCGTTATTAAAACCGTGGCTCTTCTAGCTCCCTCTCCCTGCCCAGGAGACCAAACCAAAGGCAGCCATGTCCACTTCCACGCCCGGCACCTGGCCTGCAATACCTCCACCCCTAAGGGTTCTCCTGGCATGTCTCAGAGAAGAATTAAATTTAGCGACTCTGAACTTGATGGAACGTCAGTGGCAAAGATACTTTCTCCCCTGAGAGGGTCAGGCAGAGACTGCAGGAGTGTGCTGTACTGGCTGCTCCTAACCAACCTCATAAGCCATGACACCCTGACCCCCAGGAGGGCCTGGAGGTGCAAGGGGGTTTGCCAGGCGGGCAGCATGTCCCCGGGCCTTGAGGTCACAGTGCCTCCACCTGGGGCACAAAGGACCGCGTGTGCCCGTCGTCCCCAGACTCCTGCCTTGAGAAGGTCCCCACGTGCTGAAATCCACCTGCATGCCCAGCGGTCCTCATGGTATGTCTGTCGTCAGGGAGCTCAGAGATGAGACATGTGAGCTAGTGTCCTTTTCAGGGTCTATTTGGTGCCACGTTGCTTGCATTTTTGTGCCCTTTGTTGGTGACTCTGCTATTTAAAACCTCCCCTGTACTGCTGAAGGACATCCGGTCACGGAGAAACACCATGTGGGGGATGAGCCTCCTCCAGGCACAAGCCCTGAGCCCCATCCCTGCTGATGAGTCAACAGATGCTGAACAGGCATCTGTAAAAGGAAGCTCACAAAACCACGGATCAAGTGGTGACTACGCTGTGACCAGGGCCTGGCTGGACCCTGATCCTGCATCTGCCAGAGCAAGGTTTCCTGGTAGCTAATTCTCACAATTCCAAAAAGGACGAGAATCAACCTTAAACTCTCCCAACTCCTCCCTCTGCATGTCTCAGGGCCCTGAGGTGACCAACAGCTAAGCAGGAATGCCCAACCTCGGGCCAGAGACCTCAGACCCCACAGGAGATGGGCCACAGCCAGGGGCAGCCGAGACCCACCATGAGACAGGGAGCCCAGGGAAGGGTGCGGCTTTCGGGATGTGCTGAGACCAAAGCCTCTGCAGAGAGAACCAGTAACGGTCATCAAAGCAAGGCTACAAGTGAGGAGACACACGTCCACACACCGCGTCCCCAAGGTCAGTGTGAGAGGCACCCTGGAGACCATGCTCCCCGCCAGGTTCCACAGGAACCTCCTCCCCCCCCACAGACACGTGCTCGGCCTGATGTAAACTCATTGGTTCAGTGGGAGATGAGCCGTGGTGCAAACAAGGGGACACCTGTCCTCGCAGAAACATGGACTGTGTCCAGGGAGGAGCTGGAGCAGGAGAAGCCCCCAACACGCAGACCTGTCCCTGACGCAGACCAAGCAGGTTACACACGTGCCCCAAAGGCAGCAGGGAGATAACCCACGAGGCCTGCAGATTACACACGTTCCCCGAAGTCAGCAGGTTACATACGTGCCCGAAGTCAGCAGGTTACACACCTGCCCTGAAGTCAGCAGGTTACACACGTGCCCCGAAGTCAGCAGGTTACACACGTGCCCCGAAGTCAGCAGGTTACACACGTGCCCCAAGGTCAGCAGGTTATACACGTGCCCCGAGGTCAGCAGATTACACACGTGCCCCGAGGTCAGCAGGTTACACATGTGCCCCGAGGTCAGCAGGTTACACACGTGCCTGGAAGTCATCAGATTACACGCGTGCCCGGAAGTCAGCAGATTACACGCGTGCCCTGAAGTCAGCAGAGCGATAACCCACGAGGCACAGAGACCTTCCGAGGCAGGAGTGCAGCAGCAGAAGAGTGGAAACAAAGAAAAGACCCGCAGAAGGAATTTGATTCAATAAAGTTGGAAATTCCAAAAAACAAATACTGCGTGGCCATTAACAAGGACGGTGCAGACCTCTACTTACTGCGGACACAGGGCCACCACGTGCAATGGGAGTGGAGAGCGGGACACAGATCCCCATCTGATGTCGGCAAAGAGAAGAGCAGGCAGGTGAGCAGACGCAGAGGCTGATACGCAGATGGAGAGACAGGCAGTATGGAGACAGAGAGACAGGTCCACAGATGCACAGACGACAGATGATCCGCAGAACACAGCTGGAGGACGGACGCACAGACACCCCCGTGACTTCCTGTCCGTGCACACTCACACAGCTGCTTGTGTATCTGAAGGGAGCCCAACGGGCTAATGCGTCCCTCCAGTAATAGAAATGTTGAGTCACTTATTTTGGTATTTCTGTCTGTATGTTCACATTTTTCTACTATGAACATGTACAGCTTACATAAAAATATTTAAAAGCACCTAGGAAAAGTAAACAGGATGGGTAGGGCAGCGTTCACAACTCCTGTTGTCGCCTCCTGGGGAGACAGGGTACCCCCAACGCAGCTGGTTACCACTGTGCCTCCGGCCAACTTCCACCCGCAAGGACGGCAGCTGCGGGGCCTGAGAAGGCGGCCAGCAAGCTTCCAAGGACCCCGACCGCTCACACACAGCTGTGGGGGAGGGGGGCCTCTAGGCAGAGGGCAGGGCGCACCACGGGCACTGTCAGATTGGCGCCTGGTGGTGGGAGATGCCGCTGACATCCTGAGCAAGAACCTCAGAGACGCGGCTGACTCCTGGAGCCCAGACGTGGAGATCCAGCCTGAGCTTGGGGTAGCCCCTGTGTGCACCCATCGGCCCCTCACCGCCTCTCCCGTCGCTCCTGGAACTGCTCAGGACCCACACCAACCCGCTGCCTCATCCTGGGAGGAAGCCCTGGGTTGAGCACTTGGCTTCCAACCCAGCCGTGATCTACGGGTCACAGCGCTGAGGCTGCTCACCGCCTGCCACGATGATTACACGGGGCATCTCAGAGATGGACAAAACCCCTGTCAGAAGAAAGAGATGCGCGCTTGTAACCACCTGATCTGACTCACTGGAGAAGACCCTGATGCTGGCAAAGCTTGAGAGCAGGAGAAGGGGACGACAGAGGATGAGATGGTTGGATGGCATCACCGACTGAGTGGATACAAATTTAAGCAAACTCTGGAAGGTGGTGAAGGACAGGGAAGCCTGGCATGCTGTAACCTGTGGGGTCGCAAAGAGTCGGACAGGACTGAACAGCTGAACAACCACCACTTCTGTTAACCCGTGATGGTGTCCATTACAGCCCACAGCGGGGTCTAAACCAAGGGGACAGAGCAGACGACCGAGGTCACGGATGGCAGCCTCTCTGTTCCCCAGTGGGGAGGGAGCCAGGGTCCCCCGTGAGGCACAGTGCCGAGAGGAGAAACCGCCATCCAGCCCGGGCTCGAGGGAAGTGGGAGGTGCCCCAAAGGCTGGGCCCCGTCCCGGGCACAGAGGCCCTGAGCAGCCCCAGAGCTCATGCACCAGGTGCGGAGGGCACCCAGCGCCCGCTGGGCAACATGGGGCCCCGCGATGAGCCCCGAGGGCACTCGCTGCCCTGGCCCCTCACCGACATCGCCCGCTTCCCCCGCCCCGGCCCACCCCCGGTCCCCCCAGCCCCCTCCACCCCCCGCTCAGCCTAGAGAGATTCGGGAGGACGGTCGCTGGTAGGGCGCTGCTACCTTAAAGGGCCAGACAGGAAAGGTACTGTTGAGTCACAACTATGCCTAAGTCCGCCTCTCTAGCTAGATGGGTGGATGGAAACCCCAAGCCCCTGTCCACAGGCGGGTCTGCAGACCCTGGGCTGGAGCTGAGTCCCCAGTGACAGAGGCCACGCGAGGGAGGCAGGAGTTGCATCGCTTTAACCCCCCGAGATCCTGCGCCCACTCATCGCCGCCCGCTGGAGGCCCCGCCCAGCCCAACAGCACCTACAGGGAGATAGGGACAGCCGGGTTGAGCGGTTCTCAGTTTTATAGCCTCTAGACTCAGGCCTGTGAATGCATTATCTGCTTACTTTAATGAAGGTTTTTAGAAAATTACAAAAATCAATGGGGAGTTCTGAAAAAGTTGGGCGAACAGGGCCCAGACTTACTATCTGAAACAGCCAACAAGCTGACAGAACACATGAAACAACTACTTTCAAGACACCGTGTGTCGGTCAGCAATGGACAGGGTCCCGACGGAGTGAACACAGGAGGCGAGCCCAGAACTGCCCCATGTCGCTGCCCAAGAGAGCAGGTGCGCGTGTCTGGGGAGAAGCCGGACGCCAGAACGCTGAGCTCCAGGGACGGACACCAGGAACCCTGGGCTTCTAGCGTGCAGACGATAAAGCCAGAGCAGAGGGCAGCGAAACAGAGAGCAGAAAATCCAAAGGGAAAAACCAGTGAATCCAAAAGCTGGGTTCTGGCAAAGATCAATGAAACTGAAAAACCTCTAGGCAGGTTGATCAGGAAAAAAACACACTTCTGACTTTGGGAACGAGAGACCTGATCCCTTCAGACCCTCGGTGTTGAGAGGATAACAAGGGCCAACTTTCCCGTGTGACGTGGCCAAGCTCCCCGCTCCCCAGGCTCACCGGGGAAGGGACAGACCTGACAGGGCTGTGTTCACTGAAGAATCTGAAGTCACGGTTTAAAACCCTCCCCCAAAGCCACGGCGAGCACAGCCGGGGGCTTCCCAGGAAGCAGGACCAGACGTTTAAGCACCGCTAAGCCGTGTCCACCCACCCGAGCTCTCCCCAGAGCCGGACAGGAGGCCGCGCCCCGCACTCCCTCTGCGATAAGCAAACCAGACAAAGACATTCCAGGAAAGGAAAACAAAGACCGAGTCCCTGGTGAACAGACGCAGGCATGTCCAGTGAGGCAGAACGCAGGGGGCCAGCTGCCAGGAGGCGCGGGGGGCACAGAGGCTCGTTATCCCGACCGTGGCGACGGCTGTACGGTGCCGGCACACGTGCTCACCGGGTGCAGACCCCCGCACGAGCGGCAGCTTTCCTGCCGGCTGGATCTCCAGGAGGCTTTTCACTTCCCCAGTGAAAACTCACCCTCACCGAGGTCAGAAAGGGGCCCATCGTCACTGGCTGAGCTTCCACCACCAGCCCGACCAGTGAGCCAGAGGGCTGCCCGTGCGCCTCCAGGCTCCGCGGGCTGGGGGACAGCAGCCAGTTCCCACACCCCCCAACCTGGTCCTGGCTCCCCCAGGGCTAGGCACCCAGACGCCATCCCCTCCTTACGGAGCTGGTCCCCCAGCGGCCACCAGGTCAGGACAAGCCCCCTCAGCACAGGCGTCTGAAGGACACCAGGCAAAGGCAAGGAGAGCCTGGGCACACAGCGTCCACCCGGGATCTTCAGGGAAACTTCTTTGGCCGGCGTGTCCTCCTCGCTACCCGAGGGAGCTGAAAAGCAAGGGGAAAAGGCAACAGTGTCTGGAATAAAGGAACTAATCAAATCTGCGGGGTTAACTGACCCTGTGTCCGAGCCAGGAAGGGGAGCCGAGAATTAAGTCCCGAAAAACTGACACATTCTTACCTAAACTTTTTGCCGGTTTTGATTCAGTCACATGAGTAACTGTTGGACTGAGCCATCTCGGGGTTTCCCTGTGTTGTGTGCAGACTGGTGGCATCTGACCAAGAGACGGACAAGTGTGATCTCTGTCTTTAAAAATTAACTCCAAATAAAGAAAATATTAAATTAAATCAAATATTAAAAGGCAGAGACACCACTTTGCCAACAAAGGTTCGTCTAGTCAGAGCCATGGTTTTTCCAGTAGTCGTGTACGGATGTGAGAGTTGGATCATAAAGCTGAGTGCTGAAGAATTGTTTTCCAACTGTGGTGTTGGAGAAGACTCTTCAGAGTCCCTTGAACAGCAAAGAGATCAAACCAATCAATCCTAAAGCAAATCAACCCTGAATATTCATTGGAAGGACTTATGCTGAAGCTGAAGCTCCAATACTTTGGCCACCTGATGCGAAGAACTGACTCCTGTGAAAAGTTCTTGGGTGCTGGGAAAGATTAAGAGCAGGAGGAGAAGGGGGCAACAGAGGATGAGACGGCTGGATGGCATCACCAACTCGATGGACATGAGTCTGGGTAAGCCCCAGGAGTTGGTCATGGACAGGGGGGCCTGGCGTGCTGCAGTCCATGGGGTCACAAAGAGTCGGACACGACTGAGCGACTGAACAACAACAAAAGAAAACATGAAGCTCTGGACTTACGAGTTTAGAAAGGTCGTAAGTTAGCGATGATGCTGTTTTAAACACAAAAGCATTCTCTCACCCACTGACAGGCGACACAGGGTATGCTGTTGCCAGTTCAAGTCCAAGGGGGATCCCAGGGAGCAGTCAGCCCGCAGAGACACACAGAAACACATGGGAAGTCCAGAGTGACTGCTTAAGCATCAAATTCAGTGATGTCCCACTGCTTTTAGATGGAATTCACCCCGAACTGCATTTGTAAGCAAATTGCATTTTCTTACGTCCTCTGAAATACATGAAACTGTCACGATGAAAATACTCTTTAAACCTGGACGAGACCTCACAGGCCGGGCGCTGGATGCCCCAGCGCCTCCCCAGGAGCACACCGGGAGGGTGGAGGCAGGGCGGGGGGGGGGACCAGGCCCGATTCGAGCTGGGGGCGACCCGATAGCTCTGCCCCCAGGCCTTCACCACGGCGTCCACCGCAGTGTCTTCCTGTGAGCAGTGCCCGGAAGAGCCCGCCTGGCCAGTGGGAATTAGCACATGGCGAGGGCCTTCCAACTTTCACCCGGTTTTTCAACCTGATGAGAAGCAGCTCCCGAGACGGTGATCCTCTGTGTGTTCTGCTGACACTTGAACCTGTCACCTGGGATGTGTGGGCAGAGGCTGTGTGCGGCCGGCCGTCTCTTGAACAAGAGGCCCGCGTTCCCCAGGCAGGGAGCCCCCCTCCCCCAGCCCTGGCGTGGCCGGGCAGAGCAGAGCCTTCCTGGGCCCCGCCTGCCACCACGGGGGTCCAGGGGCGCACACGCATGTGTTGGCACAGTCCCCAGGCCCCTGCTTGTGAGCAAGGCTCGTCCCCTGCACTGAGGCCATCGGGGAGGAGACCAAGGTGTCGCCAGGAAGAGAGGCTGAGTCATGGGACGGAGTGGGGGGCCCAGGAGCGCAGGGGGCAGAAGGAGCCGTGAGTCCTGGCATCTTGAACCTGGACGAGGCCAGAGCTGCCTCTGCGCCAGGGTCAGCAGCCTGTGCAGTGCTGTCTTTTTACAACTATTTCCTGACTCATTAACGGCACGAAGGAGGGGTCTTCCTACAGCCAGCCTGCTGCAGCTTCCCAAGGTGCATCTGCCAAAGTCAAGTTGTGTCCCAGCTTAGCAGGGACCCAGGTCCTGCTCCCAACCGGTGGTGTCTCTGGCCCCCTGGAAGCTTCCTCGGTGCCCGAGGTCTCCTGTCTGCCCACAGCGGGCTGGAAGTCCGCGGAACTGAGGGTTCCGGATACCGCAGGGCTGTTAGTGGCGGGAGGAGGTACTTGGTCCGCCACCATTTTGGAAAAATAAACCACCAGCATGCCCGTACTTAAAACACGTTCCTACGGTGCTTTTGAAATGCATTTGAACTGCATTAATAAAAGCTTTTGACTTCATCCCAGCAGGCCGTCTAAAGCAGAAACCCATTTCAGGTGAGCCTCGGCTACAATCAAGGTCCCGGCTGGCATGGGTGTCCTGCAGGAACCACGGCCCCAGTCACAGCTGCTCACATCTGCTGACCGGGCCCGTCACCCACCCCCCAGGGAGGAGAGGCTAGCCCAGCCCGGGGCAAGTGCATCCCCAGGTCAGCCGAGAGAGAGGGAACTCCCCGAGCCCCAGGAAGACAGGAGACCAGGAGACAGGGCAGGTGAGCAGTTTCCTGCTGGAGGCCCCCAGCCCCTCCTGACCTGACGGGACCCACACGGGACCACCCCTTCCTCCATCCCGCCTGCCACCTGTTGGCAGAAACCTCAGCGCCCTGCACCGGGGAGCTCGTGAGAAGCTGAGTTCTCCCATCAGCCAGGTCCAGTGCAGGACCAACAGGAAGGCAGGGGCCTCACCCACGCCGGGGGCCACACCAGGACCTTCTCCGAGTGTGGAGAAGGCGCAGACCATGGCTACCCCCGGCTCAGGCCAGCGGAGGTGACGGCATCCAGGGCCGGCCCCCTGCCGTCCCCCTGGCCAGGCACACCTGAGCGATCGCCCTCATCACAGGCCCACGGGGCCTCCTCCCTGGTGTCCCCATGGACCAAGGATCCCACGAGGTGGGGGCTGGAATTCGGCTCGGGCCCAGACACCGAGGCCATCAGAAGCTGTTTGGCCAGCGGCCTGACCCCAGGGAAGCACTCTCGCCAGCCCCTGCCTGCTGTGGGTCGGGCCGCACTCCCCTGGACCGCCCAGCCCACATCCCTAGGCCCCCTCCAACACCAGGGCTTCCTGTCACGTGGATGGTGGCTTTGGAGCGACCTGGACTGAGGGATGGGGGTGATTCCCACGACCTCACAGACGAGGCAACAAGGAAAGATCAGAATGGGGATGAGGGTCAGAGGGTGACTCGTGAGGCAGCAAGTATAGAAGGAGACGCCCCCAAAGGCCCGGGCCGAGGGGAGGACAAAGCGGGCAGAGTAAGGATGCCCCCACGCGTTTTATCACCAGCTGTTTAATCCTCACCATGATGAACGTCGACTGCCATGCCCAGCAGAGTGAAATACTCAAGTTAAACACTTAACTCTGCAACAGCTGAGCTGAGCACACGACGCCCCATGCTGAAGGCTCCGAAACGCCACAGCACCGGATCGCAGGGACCCCAGCCAGCAGAGTGGCCAGGACCCCGTTTCTACGGTTCCGGGTCAAACTAGAATCACATGCTTTGGACCAGGGCCTGCTCTCAGACCAGGATTTCTAAGCCCCGACCACGAAGCAGAACGATCCTCTCTCGAGCCCCACGTGGGCACAGCCCTGAGACACCACGATGGGGGACAAGTCTGATGCTCCTGGTGATTCCCATCCAGTCTTTCTGGGGGGCCGAGGGGAGGGGGTAGAGGGGAGAGTCCCGAAAGCAAAGGGATAAGTGATGCCTGGACCGGCCAATGGACTCCGGGGCCAAAGTCTCCCCTTACCCTCACATTCTTTCAGTCCCTGATTGCTCAGATCACACTTTGGACGCAGAAGAACAGCAGCCGCAGGAGGGCAGAGCTCTGGGAGAGGAGCTCAGAGTGAACACGGACCACCTCTGCACGGGCAGAGCCGGGGCCACGTCCCAACGCGCAGCCCCAAGAAGGCTCCAGACTGGACCCCAGACCCCAGAGCAACACCCCTCCCCAGCGGGCCTTCCCGCCGGCACCGGCTCCTCCATGAGGCCCCACCCACCACCACTGTCTCCCTCTGGACCCCCAGTCCCGGACGCCCAGCAAAGCCCCTCACGGAGGACTCAGTTCTACCCGTCCCGGGTCCACACTGGCACCGATGGGGGCCTCCTCCCAGGTGCCTGTGTCTACACAGCTGTAAGACAGGTGTGTGTTCACACCACAGTTCTCCAGGCCAAATACTGGAGTGGGCAGCCTTTCCCTTCTCCAGGGGATCTTCCCAACCCAGAGATAAAACCCCAGTCTCCCACACTGCAGGCGGATTCTTTACCAGCTGAGCTACAAGGGAAGCCTAAGAATATTGGAGTAGGTAGCCTTTCCCTTCTCCAGAGGGTCTTTCCGACCCAGGGATAAAACCTGGGTCTCCCACATTGTGGATAAATTCTTTACCAGCTGAGCCACCAGGGAAGCCCAATTTAGGATTTCCTGGTGGCTCAGACAGTAAAGCATCTGCCTGTAATGCAGGAGACCAGGGTTCAATCCCTGGGTCAGGAAGATGGAAAGAATTGACAACCCACTCCAGTACTCTTGCCTGGAAAACTGCATGGACGGAGGAGCCTGGTGGGCCACGGTCCGTGGGGTGGCAGAGAGTCGGACACGACTGAGTGACTTCACTTTCACACCAGTGACAACCCTCGTGGTTCTCAAGGACCTGGTAAACTCGGCACCCCGCCTCCTCACAGAACCCATGGGACCACCTGAGGTCGTTTCTCGGCATCTCTGAGAGCATATGGAAAAGAAGCATTTCTGGAATTCTCGCCAGGGTCACCCATTATGTTCCCCGCCCTGCCCACCCTCAGCTGTTTTATGAAACTCCGGGAGGTTCTGTGGAGAATCTCACCGCCTGCAGGAGGCTGGTGAGACCATTTTGGCTCTACCACAGTCATATTTTAAAATACTGTCCTTTTTAAAAAGCAATTAAGACGTGAGGGCAAAGCACAGTACATGCACTTGATTCTGGCGACACATGAAAAACGGCTTCAGGGTCCGCGTTTTCCCCACTGACTCACCGAAGAGTTAAATCACGGCCTCCAGAAACCCCTCAGTCGGCCTGTGGCGACGCCTGCTGTGCGCGGGCTCGGTCCTCGGAGGGCGGCCGGAGGAGCAGCCGGGGAAAGGGCTTCCAGGCCGGGGGTGAGTCCTACCGCGGACCCCGAGGAAGGGCCGGCAGGCGGGCGACCACGAGGAGAGTCCGCCTACTTGGTTTTAAAAGAACATTGACCGCCCACTTCCTGAATAGTTCACCCCTAACTTTACAACTTTTGCAGGCGCTTCGGCAGTGCCAGAAGCACTCGGGCTCAGAGAAGAGTGGAAACTATTTTTGGCATCCAGAAGGGCGGCTGTGGGCCGCCGAGCGCAGTCGGCGCCTGGATCGCGGACTGCCTTTTCCGAGTTTGAAACTTTCTAATTAGGGGTGCATCCGAACAGGCCTCCGGCGACTCAGCTGCATCGCTGGCGGGATCCCCAGGGGAGCGCGGGGGGTGGGTGCGCGGTGCCAACTGGAGCGCCGGGTCCCCATGGCCCGGCCGCGGCGCAGCAGCTGAAGACGAGGGCGGGGACGGGCCCCGAGCGCACACCCGCTAGGAACCCGACTCCGCCCGCGCCTTCCCGCACTCGGAGCGCGGCCCCTCCCGGAACGCGGCGCAGGGGAGCCCGAGAGAGCCGTGCGTCCACCCGGGCCCGGGCGGGAGCCTCTCCGCGCCCCGCCGGACGCGGGTCAGAGAGGGGGCGCCAGGAGGGCCCCCCGGAGCCCGGACGGGGGTACAGAGCCCCGGGCAGGAGGGGGAAGAGCCGAGTTGGAGGAGAGGGGGAGGGGAAAGGAACGCGGGAGAGGGGGGCGCCGGGGTCTGGAAGGACGGGGCCTGAGCGGGGCGGTGGAGGAGCGGGCGAGCAGCAGGGCCGGCGGGGCGGGGGGCTTTCCCCGGCGGCCCCGACAACTCCCCCGGCCCGCCGGGACTCCGAGTTCCAAACAAAGGCGGCTCCGGAGGCGGCGCGCGCTGCGCTCAGGTCCGCCCCCCGTCCGGCCACGGAGGACAAAGGCCCCGCCGCACGATCCCCGGCCGCCCGGCGCGCCCAGATTCCCGGAGCCCTGCCCCCGGCGCCCCGCGCCCCGCCGCACGACCCGGTCCCCGGCCGCCCGGCGAGCCCAGGTTCCCGGGGCCCTGCCCCCGGCGCCCCGCGCCCCGCCGCACTCACAGGATGGAGGTCTGCGGCGCCACGGCGGGTACGGCCTCCAACAGCAGATGCATGCAGCGCACCGTGGTGCGGAAGCACAGGCAGCGGCTCGGACACCCGTTGGTCGGCCTGGGGGCGACCTCGGCCAGCGCCCCCCAGCACCAGCACAGCACGAGCGCCAGCAGGCAGGGGCGCGTGGCGCGCACGGCCATGACCCACGGCGCGCGGGGCGCTCGGGCGCGCGGACCGACAGCGAGGGGCCCGGCGCGTCCACCGCCGGCTCCGGACTGCGCCCGCCCGCCGCCCAGGCGCGGCCCAAGTCCCAGCTGTGCGCCGGGGGCGGGGGGCGCCAGCTGTGCACATGCGCGCGGCTCCGCCCTTCCCGCCCCCACCTCCCCGAGGGCCGGGGCGGGGCGAGGACCTCCCGCCCGGAGCGCAGCGGCGGGGCCGTCCCAGCTGCGGAGGACAGGTTGGGCCCCCGGGGTCCAGTCCCAGGTCCGCGCTCACGGTTTGGGGCCTCGCCTAGCGGCCGTTGCCACACGTGTGCAATAGGAGCTTTTGTTGTTTCAGAAAACACTCTTAGAGGACTTCGCAAGTTCCAGGCAGGATTCCAAGCTCTTTCTCTCTCTCTCCCCTCTCTGCCTTTCTCTCGCCCCCTGCCTCCACCACGTCTCTCTCCGTCTCTCTGTTTCTGTCTGGCTGTCTCTGGGAGACCTGCCCCCAGACAAGTCGCTGCAGGATCAGAGCCAGGGGTCGGACTCCCTGCCCGGGCCCACGAGGCCTGTTAAGCGCCCGCACCTCCTGGCCTGTCGCCCCCTGCGCCAGCCCCAGCCCTGCCCTGTGCTCTGCGGACCCCAGGGCGCGGTGAGAAGCCTGGACGTTTGGCTAGAGGTCTGTGTGCAGGGCTGGCCCAGGTGGACGCTCGTGTGCTTTAGTTTCCTCCCTTGTGGCCACGGCTGGAAGAACCCACCGGGCTTCCCCAGGGGGCCCTGCTGGAGCCCCCAGAAGACGCGGTGGGTGCCCTGGGCCGGGCCGCTCTTTTCTAACACCTGACTCCTGAGGGGCCAGTCGCAGCTGAGGAGGTCCAGTTCAAAGCTGCACCGTCACCACTTCCCAGCGTTGGAGAGGAGCCTGGGTCTCTCCCGACCCCCACTGTCTTGTGGCCGGTCTGACCACCGGCAGAGAAGTGGTCTCCCCAGGCTGCTGTGGGGCTGGGGCAGCAGACTGCCGCCCCTCCGTGGTCCCCAGGGCCTGGCTGTAGGGGAGTTGAGCTGGGGGCTGGCTCCGGCCCCCCGGAAGCTGGCGCTCCTGGAGCCACTGGGAGCAGCCTTTCCAGTCTCCAGGGGCCCAGACACGTCAGCCAGGCGGCCTGCATTCTCACAGTCACGAGTCCCCTGGGGCTTCACACTCCTTCCCAAACGCTGTCTAATTGCCCCGCATGAATTTCAAACTTAGGTCAGAAACCCCAAACCTCACTGTCCCCGTTTTCTTCTGAATCTGATGAGATCCTCTAAAGTATTTCACCAGACCCTCCAGCCTAGCAGTCACCGCTGAGGTCCTCACCCACCCATGTGAGTTGAAAATCCCTGTCGATTCCAGTTGTTCCTTGTGTCTCTGTCAGTTTCTGCTCTTCCATCCCTCCCGCCATAACCACCAGCAGTCCCGGCCCGGCCCCTCGCCCTGGACCCCCACTATGACCCTGCCTGGGCCTGCCAGCCCCTCCCTGCCAAAAGTCTCCGGGCCCCTTAGGTTTCAGCGGATAAAGGCCGCTTTCCCACCGCCCCGGGAGCAGGCATCCGCTGCAGCACTCGTCCTCCGCCTCTCCGTCCGGTCAGCACCAGCTGTGGCTCACACGTGTCCATCAGGCTGGGCTGTCGACCCTGGTGGTTTGATCAAACATGAGTCCAAGTGTTGTGCTGAAGGTGTTTTGTAGATGAGATTGACACTGGCGAGCCTGGGCAAAGAGGAACTTCCTCCGTAATGTGGGGGAACCTCATCCACTCAGTTGAAGGTCTTTAGAGTAGAGACCACTGAGGTTTCCTGAAGAAGAGCTTCTGCCTCACGGCCTCAGCATCTGCTGCCCCGTGAATTTCCAGCCTCCTGGCCAGCCTCTGAAACGTGCTCCAGCAGTGCCCACACTGCAGGAGGGGTTCTGTGAACTCTCCCCTCCCCCGTCCTCCCCCTGTCCTCCCAGCCTCCCAGCCTCCCCTCCTCCCAGTTCAGCAGGGACACGCTTACCTCCTGGGCTGTCTCTGCTTCTGCACCTCCCGGGCCGTGTGTCCCACGTCCGCCCTCTAGAGGCCCAGGGAGGCCTCACACCTCAGGATCTTGACGTCTCCTGGTTCACTATGGCTACCAAAGCCTCCCAGGTTTTCTGTTGCCCAGGCCCACGTGACTGTGTGTATTTCTCTCCGCTGACCACTTCCCAACCTCCTTATCTGCCCCCGATCCTGTTATCTGTCCTACATGAGCATTCCTTCGTGGCGTGACTGAGCCGCTTGCTTGGACATGCACTCAGAGAGACCGGGTCCCCGTGGAACGCTCAGAGCTCTGTGAGCAGCACCCCGAGCGCTGCAGTGTATCACGCGGCCGTGAGGATGGGATGCCCCCCTCCCGCTGTCTGCGCGCCGGCTCAGGCTGGGCCTGCATGTGACTGCTGCCCGCATGCTCTAGTATCTAAGCTCGGTGACATCCCGGAGAGATGTGAGTATCCCTAGTTTGCAAATGCAAAACCCGATGCTCTGTGAAGAGCGTAGTAGCTTGTCCAGGCCCCATCGCTCGTGACGGGAAGGGAGGGGATGGGATGCTGGCTCGGCGTCTCCCCCACCAGGCCCCGACCCGGAACCTCACCTCCTGAGCTGGCTGGTGGTGGGGGCCCCCTCCTGCCGGCCACTGGGCCCGGCCTGTGCCCCGCTGGTGCCCACTGGCCTTCTGAGACTCGCTAGGGCCACGGGGCCCACACTCCTGGGGACGCCCACCCTCCGGATGCCCCCGCAGCCACGGCCCTGAGCTGGCAGAGGTGACTGACGGCCAGTTTCTCCCTGCTCAACCCCCACCCCCGCCCCGAGGCTCTCCTGGGTCAGGCTGTGCTGAGGAGACACCCAAGTGCCCAAGGGGCCCCCAGGGACAGCCCAGACTTCCTGCTACTTCCAGGGCGAGCCTGCCTTCTGTCTGCCCATCACTCTTCAGGAGTCTGTGAGGAAGGGAGCGTGCGGTTTGGAACAAGACAGGCTGGGCGGAGGCCTCCCAGCTCCGTGACTCTGGCGACCGTCTCGCCCTCTCGGAGCCCCGGGCTCTCGCCTGTCACGAGAGGAGGCCGTCTCACTCTCACAGGCAGTGCTGAGGACCCGGCGAGAGGTGTGGGAGCCCCCCCCACCCCGCCCGGGGATGAGTGTCCTCCTGGCGGGGAGGCTTCCCGGGTCTGGAGGCCGGGGGGCCATTCCCAGACGGTGAGTCAGCCCTGGAAAACCTGGCTGTGCCTGAGACCGCCCCCCACCCTGGGCCTCGCAGGCATCTTCCTGCCCTGCGTCCACCCACTTGCAGGCAGCCAGTGGGGAGGGAGTGGAGGTGCTCCAGGGGAGGTGCTCCGGGAAAGTGCTCCAGGGAGGTGCTCCTGAGAGGTGCTCCAGGGAGGTGCCCCTGAGAGGTGCCCCAAGAGAGGTGTTCCTGGGGAGGTGCTCCTGAGAGGTGCCCCTGGGGAGGTGCTCCTGGAGAGGTGCTCCAGGGAGGTGCTCCAGGGCGTCATGGTGGCCAGCAGAAGGCTGACCCGACAGTCCTGGAGGCCAGAGGTCAAGGTTCGCTCCTTCCTGCCTCTCTGCAGTCCCTGGTGCTGGGCCGCACAGGCTAGCCGTCCATGGCCCGTCTCCAGGAGGGCTTCTCCAGGTCTGGCCTCATCCCCGTCTCCCTGTCCTCACGGGGACACCCAGGCTCAGGGCCGGGGACGCCCCCCCCGACGCTGGCCTCGTCTGCAGCATGCCTGTCTCCAGGGCAGGTCACGTCCTGAGCTCGGCAGGACTGGGTGCTGGACAGACAGCCAGGCAGAGTGGTGATGCGCCCGGGGCCCTGTCCTCATGCCCCGCCCCCAGGCTGCCCCCGCTGAGGAAGGGAAGGACCCAGACCGGGGTCTGGTTCACAGGGAGCTCCCTGCGGGGATGAAGGGCGCAGGGTCGTGCGGCTCAGGTGTGGCTCCCTCCCAGGTGCGGGCAGGGCTCTGCGCTCCAGAAACGTCTGCAAAGAAGCCTGAGACTCCAGAGGGCAGGGCTGTCTGTGGAGGACCGGCGGGCACAGGCGGACACGCGGAGCTGCACGCCTGTGCTCTGGGTCTCACCCCAGACAAGGATGTCGGCCACGCTGGGCCCCCGACCCCGCTCCAGGGCCATCTGATACCCCACCCCAGGAACGCGTGCAAAGCCCTGTGCACATGAGTCCTTTTATTGTCCTGAACTAGAAGACTGCTTCTCAGCAAAATGGGCCTGAGGTCAGCTTGTCCCCAGTTACAGCCTTCCCAGTTGACAAGTGCCCGTGTTCAGTGTAACCCACATGGCTTCCTTTCCTGCATCCGCTTGTCGAAAAGCTGCTGTCCTTGTGTCAGCTAGAGCCTCTTTTCTTACATTTTAAAAGAAAAGAAGTTGTTATTTAGTCATTAAGTTGTGTCCAACCCCACAGACTGCAGCACGCCAGGCTTCCCTGTCCTCCACCGTCTCCCGGAGTCTGCTCAAACTCACATCCGTTGAGTCAGAACAGATGACTAAATACACCTGCTTAGAGTCGTTTTAGGCGGAAATCGACACAGCCCCAGTGGGCTCGGCCATGGGGCTCTGGCCGCCCCTTAGGAGCTGGGCCCGCGTGGCTCTGAGGGTGACCGTCAGACAGCCGTGGGCCTGGCCCTGGAGCCCAGGTTCCCCATGGCGGTGTCCTCCAGGGCCCCCGTGTTCTCCTGAGATGCTTGCCCCCACAGCCTCGCTGGCACTGGGCGCAGGTTCTCCAGCAGCAGCTCTACCATCCGGGCACCCCTCCCCAAGGGTTCACCGCCTAGGACGGCTGGCGTCACAGAACCGCACCCAGACGGACTGTCGCAAGCTGCCACCCTTCCACCCGCCTCCCAGACTGTCTCTCTTACAAAGGCCCCTCGAGGCCCGAGTCCTCCCCGCCCGGGGATGTCACTCGTGGGCTCTGTCCCACGGGGCGGGGCCCGTGTGTTTCTCCCGGACCGCTGTGCATGCTCTCCCAACCCCCGCCTGACTTCCGCGCCTCCTCCCCTGCCTCCCCGCCTGGAGTCAGCGCGCTTCACAGGCCGGCCTTCAGAGCTGCGGGGTCAGGGACCCTGCTTCCCGCCGAGGCGATGGCTCACAGGCAGCCCTCCCGGGGACCCATCACTTAGACTGTCTGAGCACTCGCTGCCTGCTCCAGCTCGTGGTCTGCTGGCCGCAGGCCCATCCCATGCCTGGGGGCTGGACAGCAGGCCTGGATCCAGAGGGTCACGGCCGGAGGGGGGCTCTCAGGTCCTGGGGAACCGCCAAGAGGGCGGCGGCTCCCTGCCGCCGTGAAGAAGGTGCACACACGTGCGCAAAGGCCCGAGACAGACGTCTGAAAGAAACGGGAAAGGGGAAGTCGTCGTCTTCTGCAGGCAGGCTCAGCCTGTGGTTCCACCGCACTCCCCGACCTGGGGTTGCCCTGGTGCAGACTCCAGAGGGCGGTCTGGACTCGCTGACCGCTCCAGCCCCAGCGGCAGGTGAGCCTCCTCTCCCTCCCTGCACTGACTGGAACTCCAGTCGCCTGAGGAATGTTCCAGAAGGAATGTCACGTGTGGGCGCAGGGCAGGGGTGGTGGGAGAGCTCCTGCGTTGCCATTGGTGTCTGGGGGGCCCAGACCCAGACGCCCGCAGAGCCCTGAGCAGGGTGTCAGCCAGCGTTCCCCGCGTCAGCTGGCCTTCGGTCTTCTTGAGAAAATCTTAGCAGAGCTCTGCAGGGTCAGCGTCTGCTATGAGAAGCCGGGCTGAGACTAGAACTTCCCTCAGTCAGTTCAGTTCAGTCTCTCAGTCGTGTCTGACTCTTTGCGACCCCACGAACTGCAGCACCCCAGGCTTCCCTGTCCATTACCACCTCCTGGAGTTTACTCAAACTCATGTCCATTGAGTTGGTGATGCCATCCAACCGTCTCATCCTCTGTCGTCCCCTTCTGCTCCTGCCTTCAATCTTTCCCAGCATCAAGGTCTTTTCCAAGGAGTCAGAGCTTCCCTGGTGTCCCTTCAACACTGCTTTCCTGGGCTCCCCTCCCAGGCCGGGGCCTGCTCCTGACCTCCTGCTGCCCTCCTGCCGAAGGCTCTGCGCCCGATGTGAGACCGGGCCAGCCAGAACGTCTGAGCCTGGAGCAGGGGAAGGTTTACCGCGGGGCTGAGCCGGAGGAGCAGGTGGCTCTTCTCAGGAAATCCAGACTCCCCGGTCGGCTTCAGGGGGCAGTTTGATGAGCAGGATGTGGGGCGGGGGTGCAGGGTGTGTGCCCCCCTTCTGGGGGTGGTGGGAGATCAGGGCAGTGCCCGGGACCCTGGGCTCACCTGCAGTCCGTCCTCCAGGGCGGGGACCTGAGTCTCTGCAGCAGTGCCACGCGTCCAGCGCTGTGAGTCCTTGGGGGACAGGACTCTGCCCTCCAAAGGCTGCACCTTGGTTTCCCGGCCACCCCTCCCTTCCCTGATGGCCACTGCCGGAATCTGCGCTTGGGAGCAAAGAGAAGGGCTGGGAGGCTGAAGCCTTTTTCCAGCGAGAAACGGGGGAACGCAGAAAACGTTTCGAACCCGAGAGGGCCCCACAGGGTCCTGACCATTTTCACTCCTGGGTTATCAGCTGGGGCCCCTTGTGAGATGACTGATTAGCAAGAGGAAATCGAAAGTTTACCCTGTACATAGGGGAGGCGCCCAGGTGGGGAGCACGTTAAAGAAGAGCCTTGGAATTCAGGTCTAAGTGCCGTCTTCAGCGGGGCTTCCGAGGGGGCTCAGACGGCGGAGGACCCACCTGCAACGCAGAAGACCCGGGTTCAATCCGCGGGTGGGGAAGGTCCTGGAGGAGGGCATGACAACCCACCCCAGTATTCTAGCCTGGAGGATCCCCGTGGACAGAGGAGCCTGGCGGGCTACAGGCCATGTGGTCGCAGAGTCAAACACGGCTGAGCGACGAACACTGCCACCATCTTCAGTTAAGCCTGAGAAAGAGTGTTTAGAAGCCAGTTGTAGGAAGGGGACTCAGAATGATTAACAGATACAGATACGGTTGTCATGCAGACTTAAGTCTCTGGTGATTTGGTATCAGCTTTCTCTCCTGGCTCAGACAGGAGACCCCTTACAAATGGAGATTTCCCTTGTGAATGAAAAAGCGTTTCTGCCATATCAGTAAACAGTGATGCAGACAGCCGGCCACTGAAGCTGCCCTTGCACCCCGGTGGTGAGTCCCCAGAGAGCCCGGAATGAGGACACCCTCAGGGGGAGCTGAGAGTGAGGCTTTGCTGGGCTGACTTGCTGAGGACTTGCTGGGGGTGAGTCTCAGATGGCTCTCAGGCAGAGTCTGAAGAGGTGAGGGAGGAGCCAGGATCTACCGGAGCTTTTGCAACAAAGACCAGGTGGTCAGAGCATCAAAAGATACTATTAATTACAGAAAACCAAACATCTCAGGTTAATGAATTTAGCCCCTTTCTATGAATGGGAAGAGGCAAGAGTCAGCTCACCGACGTCACTCCCTTGATGTGCAGCTCAGCTACCTGTGGGGCCGGTGTCCTGGGCTTTCTCGCCCTGAGCGCCTCTGTCCCTGGGTGGCTGCAGCTCCTTTCTCTCCCTGAGTCCCCCCAGGACTCACTTTCCCGGGCGGCTGTGGCGGTTGGGTGGCTGCAGCATCGCTGGTCTGCTCATGCTGGCGTTAGTCGCTCGGTCGTGTCTGACCCCATGGATTGTAGCCCTCCAGGCTTCTCTGTCTGTGGGATTCTCTGCAAGAACACTGGAGCGGGTTGTCATGCCTCCTCCAGGGCACCTTCCTGCATTGGCAGGCGGGCGCTTTACCGCTAGGGCCGCTTGCAGAGGCTGCCGCGCGGCAGCGAGTTCTGTTCACACCCCTGCAGGGGCAGTCTGGCCCGGGGGGTGAGCCCCAGAGCTCCCGCAGGCCTTCGCTCAGAACCTGGAAACCCTCACCTTCAGCAGGAGTGAACGTGAAACTCTGAATTAAAGTGTCCAGAGGTAAGAGTGGAAGACACAGACCAGCTAAACAAACCCAGATGGAACCAGTGGGGACCACGATGGTGACAAGTCTGACCTCCAGCAGAGTCCGAGTCTCATTCAAAGCTGGTTTTACTACTTCAGACACTCGATGTCAAACCTACCAGCGGCCGTGGGAGGATGCAGACAGAAGGATGAAACGGGGTGGCAGCCTGCTCCCTCGGAGAAGCCCCGATGCCTCCCTGTCGTGATCATCGCTTCACCTCTCTACTCCTGAGAATTAAACCGCCCTTTCTGGGCTGGGCGAGAATCGCTCTGTGAACTTGGTTCCTGCTTTTCTGTTCTTTGGCCACTGAATAAAGCCTGCACTGTGTTGATCTCGACTTTGGTTTTGGCTGCTCCAGCCTGAATGGAAAAGGAACGTCTCCTGCCAAGGCAGGGAGCCGTGGCCTGGCCGGGGCCTGAGCAGGGTCCCCACAAATCAATTCAGTAGCATGTGGAGGACCCTGGCCCAAGGCAGGACCAGACTCGGGGGGAGACGCAGCCTCAGGTGGGTGGGGAGGAGCTAAGACACTGAGCCCGTCCGTGGATGAGGATGAGACAGGCTGAGGTTCAGATCCAGACTCAGGAGACATGCTGTCATTCTGGAAAGTGAAAGGGATTCTCCCCCTTGTTCTGCAGGAAAGAAAGAATTCAAAAATGTGCCCATGAGCTAATCTTTCGAGCTTTTATCAGATAAGACGAAAGTATTTAAGAACATTTTCGAATCAACACTTCACTGGATTCCCAGAAATATTTTTGGCAGTACAGCAAATGATAAGATGTGATTCCCAGCACAAGTGAACTGCAGCGTTCCAGCTCCTCCAGCCCCGGAGACGCAAGGCGGGAGCAGGAAGTCTGGCTGCCCATCAGTGTGGCAGCAGGTGGAACACAAAGCAGGCGAGGGAGGGAGACTTCAAGGAGACACATGGGGGTCTGCAGCGGCGGGTAAGGGAGCAGTAACACCTGTGAATATTGATGTGAAACGCAACTCGGGTTTTGTGACGAGACAAGGAAAAGTTAAGCGTGAAAAGTTTTCTCTGCCCTCTGGCCTCCTCTCCTGCATAAGGCATCACCTAGACCACCACATCAGCAGGAGTACCCACTCAGCTAAAGAGCAGCCTTCTGCCAGCATCAGCAAGACGACTCTTTATCGGCAGCACTGTTTTAATCTCAGAAGAGGTCACGTGAACCACCGCAGTGATGACATTTGGATCTGACTATGTACTCTTAATTTGCTGTAGATCCCTCTGTCTCAAAAATCGTGCGTAACTGCCCCTTGATTTCTGGTGGGTGGAACAGTTCTCAGGGCTTTCCGAGGTG
Organism: Alces alces; assembly: GCA_015832495.2. Classification (NCBI taxonomy): domain Eukaryota; kingdom Metazoa; phylum Chordata; class Mammalia; order Artiodactyla; family Cervidae; genus Alces; species Alces alces. The sequence goes on along the minus strand of JADEYB020000029.1, from coordinate 42,663,048 downwards.
CTCTTCAGGTCATAATCCTTGAATCTGGCTCAAATAACGTTTTCCATTTTTTTTTATTAGATCGACTGATTAATTGTTCTTCAACTTTAACGTCTTATTTTCTAGATCATCTTGTTGATAATCTATTACCTTCTCAAATAATCTATTACCTTCTTGCTCCTTTATAATCAGGACCTACTTCTGTTAAACTGAAAAAAGAAAAAAAATCAACTGGATTTTCATCCCAAATCTTTTACCATGTCTGAGCTTAACTCAAAAATCTTTCCTTACTCAAAAAATAATTTTGAGGCAACTTAGTATTTATATTACATACGAAGAAAAAGCAAACATGTAGATAAGGAAAAGAAAGTCAGAAGAAATTCAGAACTGAGGCTGAGATCAGAGTCTGCAGATGACTCTACCTTGATAAAGAGGAGATAAAAAGATAAAGAGGAGATCACAGCATTTGTCCAGACATGAGCCAGGGCTCCTTGGGACATCCTGGAGCATAGGATGCTGCATCAGACATGAAAAAGGAGCCCCCAAGAATTGGGATGTGTTGGCTTCATCGTATCAGGCAGGTTTGCCTTATTTGTGTTGATTCTGGTGGGAATTGATCTTCATGTTGATTTTACTTTGTTCAATTTGTACAATGAGCAATAACTTTTGGGGCATTTTGGTGAAAGTGAAAGTCGCTCAGTCATGTCTGACTCTTTGCGACCCCAGGGACTATACAGTCCATGGATTTCTCTAGACCAGAATACTGGAGTGGGTAGCCTTTCCCTTCTCCAGGGACCTTCCCAACCCAGGGATCAAACCCGGGTCTCCCGCATTGCAGGCAGATGCTTTAACCTCTGAGCCACTGGGAAGCCCAGAAATACTGGAGTGGGTAGCCTTTCCCTTCTCCAGGGATCTTTCCAACTTAGGGATCGAACCCAGGTCTCCCACATTGCAGGCGGATTCTTTCCCAGCTGAGCCACCAGGGAAGCCCAGGAATACTGGAGTGGAGAGCCTGTTCCTTCTCCAGGGCATCTTCCCGACCCAGGTAATGGGAGGGAGGTGCAAACTCCCAGTTACAGGGTGAGCAGGTGCTGGGACAGCCGCAGAACCGGGAGCAGAGCTCAAGCTGCTGTAGGGCCTGAGGACCGTGGGCCCCACGAGCCCTCATCTCAGAGGAAAGAAAGGATTGTTGCTTCTTTCTGGCCCTTTCTCTGCATTGTGTCCGTGAGGGGACGAATGCGGAACGTGGCCAGTTCACAGTGCAAGTGTCCCACCGTCACACCGCGCACCTCACACAGACACGGAGACGCGCGTCGATTACGTCCCGTAGAACTGGGCTGGGAGGGACGAGCCACACACGGAAGGAAACAGGCTCCCGATCTGATCACTTGGAGAGAATCTGTGCGCCGGCTTTTGGGAAGAAACTTCTAGATCTAAAGCTGTGCAAACGTAAAAGAAGACAGGACAAAGGATCTCGCTTGTTTTCCCCGAAGTACCTTTTAACTTGCTTCGGGCCCGGGGCTCCCCCTCTTGCTCTGCTGGTGCTGAAAGGTCTGAAGCGCTGGAGCTGAGCATGGAGGGAGCGGACCGTCCCCGGACCGCGACGGCACCCGGCCTTCTGGCCGCAGACGGAGCCCCAGGGACCAGGCCCCAGGGAGCAGAGACGCCCCGGGCTCACTGAGGGCTTCTGCTCCTGGAGACAGGGTCCCAGGGGAGGGACATCCCCCCTTCCTTCCTGCGGACAGGGCTCCCAGGAGGAGGCAGGAGGCTGCTCTGGGCTCAGAGGGGAGCTGCCAATGGAGTCCTGGGCCCACAGAGTATCTGCTCCATCCACGCCTCCTCACTGCCCAGGGTGGGGGGCACGTGGTGTGGAGTGTGGGGCGACCCCGGGGTGCATGGTGTGGAATGTGGGGTGACCTGGGGGCATGGGGGGAGGAGTGTGGGGTGACCTGGGGGCATGTGGGGGGACACGTGGTGCAGAATGTGGGGTGACCTCCGAGCCTCTTCTCCCAAACACCCTGGAATCCTCACTCCAGCTGTTTGCTTTCTAAAAACTCACTCCATGGTCCGGGGTGAGAAAAGTGTGGTCGCAGCCTGCCCTGCTGGGACGTGCCTGGCAAGACCCACCAGGAGGGCGGTTTCAGACCAGAGGCCCGGGGGCCTGTGGGGGCTGCTCCCCCGTCACCCCATTCTCACTAGAGGGACCCTGGCTTCTGGTCTGCCTCCCTGCCCCCCACTTTGGCTTCCCAGGGACTAGTCGTTCCTCAGCTTTGGTTTGCTACTCGGGGGCTGAAGGGGAGAACAGGACTGGACAGACCCCCCACCCCCCCCAGGCTCGGGGGGCTGGCGGGACCACGAGAACCACTAACACACATCAATTTGACCCAACCTTGTTGCCACTCAGCTGCTTCTTAACCTCTCTATCATTTTGTTTTCTGTACTGTTCACTTTATCACAAGCATCATATTAGTGCGGATTTGTAACTGTCATTTGTGGTAACACCATGATGTTCCATAAAGTGCCTTTATTTCATCTGCTCCAGCCTTCCTCTGTACTAGGACTTTGGGGGTTGGTTTCACTTATTTCAGTGCATTTTCAATTGTTTTGGTATTTTAGGAGGGACATCTGGAATTACTGGGTCAAGAATTCTGTAAGATTTCTGACCTTCTTGCTAACCTGCTTTCCGTGATGTTTATACTGATTCTCAGGGCAAGATGCTTTCGACCACCAAGCTGAAAGATTTCGATCACGACAGCAGCTCCTCAATGTCCCGCCATCTGCTTGAACGTCCGTGATCCTGAAGACAGGCCCTTTCACAGAGGTGCGCCCGATGGTCTGAAGACACAGGGTGGCAGGACCCTAAATCCCACCGCCAGGAGAACACGCTCCATCCGCCCTGGTGCAGCTGAGCCAGTGCCAGGTGTGAAATACGGGCAACACCTGCTGGAAGACGGGCTCAGGGGGCGTGGAATCTGGGAGCACGAGATGCTGCTGGGAGTCTGGGGAGGCCGGGGGGGCCGCTCGGGGCCGAGGGGCGAGGGGTGGCCCCGTGGCAGCTGCGAGAGCTGTGAGCCTCCGCACCCCAGACCCGGAGAGATCTGTGATGGACATGAACCTTGGGATGTGGCTGCATGCTGCATGATGACCGTGTCCATCGGGAGGGGCGTCTGCATCTGTGAGGATGTCCCTGCTCCGGGGGGATGCCTGCATCAGACATGACCTCAGGAGGAGATAGTAGGGGTGACGGCAAGAGGTGTCATAGTGGCGTCCGGACAAGCTCAGGGGCAGCACCTCCGGGACCCGTGCGATCTGTGCTCACGGGCCTCGGGGTAGACAGATCAGCCTGCGGCAACGTTGCCGCGGAGGTGGCCAGGTCTGGAGAGAAGCGCCCTGGGGCCCTGCCTGGCCCCAGACCCCGCGCACCCTTCCAGACTCAGTGAAGACGCGCACGCAGGTAGAGACCCTTCGTGCTACAAATGTGGTAACACCTTTTTTATTTAGAGTAAGATGTGTTAACATCCAGCATGACAAAATTTGTACAAAGTTCACAATTTAAAAATGAATATCACTGCAACTTGTGATTCCACACATTTATAGCAAAATTAAAGTGTCAACAAACCCATGCCGTGTAGTACAAAAATAAATCAAACTTCAGTTCCACAGAGAGCACGATAAATATTTATACAAAATTCTGTCTTAATAAATGATTACTTAAATTAACTTAGAAATGAATATGAACAATAAGTTATAATAAATAAACTCTGATGACTCACAATAATTCCATATGAAAGGTCAGCATTCTAATATGTGACACTTTTGTGATCCCTATATAATAGTCACAGATAACTTTGATTTGATATTATGTACCAACATTAGATGAGCAGCAGATTTGTGCTTAAAACCCCTTTCCATTGTACATAGGTGAGAACAATTAGAATCCCAAACTGATACTACCTATTACGCTACGAAAAGCATCACTATAATTGGCAAAGAAGCTGCAGACGACGCCGGGGCGGGGAGATGCATGTGCCGATATGAACAACGGGGGCCCGCAAGGAGGCCGGGGCCCTGGACGGGGTGTGTGGCCGCAGGCGGCGAGGCGCGCCTGGCTTCAGCTCTCAAAAAGGCAATTCTGAGCAGGGCAGCTACAACTCATCACCCAACAGAAAGAGGGCCCCGCAGAGAAGGCGCTGCGGCGCCGAGTCATTACACAATCTTCTCCCAGCTAATTATTAAAGTCCTCCTGGAAAACTGTTAGCTTTTGTACAGTGAGCAGTATAAAGTGCCGCTGGGATGTACATGTATTTATACATATATATATACCGAGGTTGAGTATTGTATCAGAGTGTTTGCAGTGAGGTCCCTGTAATCTCCCGTAGCATCATCAGGTCAGCCGGGAGGCCTCCTCAGATTCCTCCAGGGTCAGAGTCACGAGGCTACTGACACGGGAATTGCACACCTCCGTACGGATACATAGGACAAGGTAAGTGCAAATAGTCGACTGGCACATTGTGGGGGACACTGACCCTGTAAGTCCTGTTCTGCTAAAAATATTTTTTTTTATTTTTACAAAACCCATCTTTTTTTTTTTTTCATAACAAAATTTTAAAGTACTTTTGTACTTCCTGCATAACATCAAGACATGGAAGGAACAATGCTATCACATGTAAATCAAGTCAACAGCAATCGGTAACACGACAGGTTGTCCCGGGGATGCATGAGGAGAGGGGAGCGGCGGTGGAAAGCGGTCTGAGGCATCGCATCGCGGAGTGCACTCGTCGGGGAACAAACAGTCAGTCTCCAGGATGGAAACGAGTCTGAGATGATCTAGTGTAAAGCAAAAAAGTGCTGAAGGGCATTTAGTTACTCCCACCGTCTGATTGCATTCGTTCCTAGAGAAGCTCACGACCGAGCAAACAAAGCTATGCGAACGTTCTACGGCCCGCGGGCCTCCGGCGGGCGGGACCGCACGTGGAGCGAGCGCTCCCGCCTCTGAACAGGACGCGGGCTTCCTCGAAGCCAGCGCTGGGCGGGGGCGCTTGTCTGAGCCGCTTTCCCACCCAGCCGGCCGCAGCTCAGCCCGATCACGCGAGGACTGCCACGCCGTCTGCCTTTATCCCCCATGGGAAACTCACAACAGCGACAACAGGAATGGTCATTGGATAAGGTGGAGGGGGAAAGAGAGTCTCAAAGGATCTTTGAGCGCAAAGGAAAACACACGGATTCTGCTGGGTGACAGGCGGTCAGAGGGCAGGAGCCCTGGGGGGGGGGGGGAGGAGAAGGTTGCTCCAAGCGGCCGAGAGAGGAGGAGGGGTCTTCGGGCCAACCACCTCCACTCTGCCCCTGTCTTAGCTGCAGGTCCCACCGTCACACCGTGTGACGCTCAGGAGTTAATTTAAAAGTGCTGCTTAAGCTGCTTTCAATCTTCTGCCAAGTTTCCATGGCTTGATGTTGTCTTACAATAAATTACTTATCTCATTTCTTACAGTTAATCCATATGCCATTTCCTTGGAATGCAAAAAACCTCATTTATTGCCCCCACCATACACCATCCTCCTAAAACAAACAAACAAAAAAATCACATAATATTTCCAAGCATTGTTCAAAAATAAAGCATTTTTTTGCAACCAATTCTTGCTATGAAACAATATGCACACAAAATGTATTTCTTAAATTCCGTAAGATCCTCGAACATGAGGCAAAACAATAACATCTAAAAAGTGGCTGCAGGGCCACCAAACGATCATTCAGAGCTGTTTGTGTGTGTGTGTGTGTGTGTCCATTTCAGTTCAAAATACTAAACATTTAATCACTAAAGCATTAAAAAGAATGTACACTCTATTTATTTTGATCAGCTTACCTCTTCAGAAATATATATACCCCCAAATGTGCATACATTAGCAGCTATAAACATTACATGGCATGTCACACTATGTCAGCTTATATGAAAATGTACAAAAATGTGAATGTATTCCAAAACTATTCTGCAGGTATTATCTTTAAAGCAAGACATAAAATCATTATGAAGTCTTGTAAGCATAACACTGTTTCAAACAGAAATAAATATATAACACTTTCTGGTAAGTTACAGCAGCAAAGAACAAGAGGCATCCTTTTTTAAGCAAGATTCCATCACTACAGCAGCTGTTCAGACCTGAATTCCTCTCACAGCCTGCTTTATATTTTCCAGTAGAGCTTTATTTTCTGGGCTCTGATAACGGTCTTGATTTGTATACATGTCCGTCAAAGTAGTCACGTATGCATCAAAATTTTGTTCATTGATTGGATCCTACGAGATATTAAATAGTAGTTCATATGCAACTTTTATTTTCTTAATAGGATATTCACATCAGCATAAATTAGTATCCCAGCCTAACGCCACTGTCCTTATCTCACTTAAAAGGCCTTTCAGAGCAACTTAACCTTAGGGGATTTACCGAGCAGCCCCACCAGAGCGGTTAGCGTTATGGTTTGGGGGAGGTAACCGCAAGCATCCGAGGTCTGGAGAACCACGAGGACAGAACAGACAGACAGCTACGCTAGGATGTGCACTGCGCGGCCCCCGGGGGCCTCCGCCCGGCGCCGGTCACTTACCATGTGCGGCAGCTGGATGTTGGCGAGGCTGTGGATCAGAGACTGGCTGAGGTTGGCGAGCTCGTGCAGGAGCGACTCATTCTGCTGCTCGATCACCTTGTTCTCCTCCTCGATGGTCTTGAGGCTGGACTCCATGGTGGTGATCTGCAACGCACAGACCGCGCGACATGTAACACGAGCCGCCCCCAGTGGGAGGCCTCAGCGGCCCACGTGGGGGCGCAGCCTCTCCGCTCGGATCCAGAGGTTTCCGGCGAAGGACTGGACGCCGAAGGGGTCACTTCGTGCGCGCTGAGCCCTCACACTGAGCACGTGGCAAGTGGACCCTAACAGCTGGTCTCTCTGAAAAGGAATCGGTGCACTAAGGCGGGCTGGGTTCCCAGGTTCTATCAGCTTTCATTCGGTCTTTTAAAAGCTCTTCTTGTCACTGTGCACAAACAATCATGTGAGGACTGGCCTTGCACCACCCAGGCCTTTCTGCTGGCGTGACGGGACGATCTATCTGGATTAGTATCTTAGGACATGGGGCTAACACATCTTCTTAGGCTAAATCTAATACTGCTCAGAGATGTCTTGAAATGTTGCTTTATTTGTGAGTCACTATCCTCTCCAGAAAAACATCTACTTCTGCTTTATTGACTACGCCAAAGCCTTTGGCTGTGTGGGTCACAGAGAACTGTGGAAAATTCTGAAAGAGATGGAAATACCAGACCACCTTACCTGCCTCCTGAGAAATCTGTATGTAGGTCAAGAAGCAACAGTTAGAACTGGACATGGGACAACAGACTGGTTCCAAACTGGGAAAGGAATACATTAAGGCTGTATATTGTCACCCTGCTTATTTAACTTATATGCAGAGTACATTATGAGAAATGCTGGGCTGGAGGAAGCACAAGCTGGAATCAAGATTGCAGGGAGAAAAATCAATAACCTCAGATACTCAGATGACACCACCTTTATGGCAGAAAGCAAAAAGTAACTGAAGAGCCTCTTGATGAAAGTGAAAGAGGAGAGTGAAAAAGCTGGCTTAAAGCTCAACATTCAGAAAACTAAGATGATGGCATCTCGTCCCATCACTTCATGGCAAATAGATGGGGAAACAGTGGAAACACCGACAGACTTTATTTTCTTAGTCTCCAAAATCACTGCAGATGGTAACTGCAGCTCTGAAATTAAAAGACACTTGCTCCTTGGAAGACAAGCTATGACCAATCTAGACAGAATATTAAAAAGCAGGGCCATTACTTTGCCAACAAAGGTCCTTCTAGTGAAAGCTATGGTTTTTCCAGTAGTCATGTATGGGTGTGAAAGTTGTAGTATAAAGAAACCTGAGTGCTGAAGAACTGAGGTTTCCAACTGTGGTGCTGGAGAAAACTCTTGAGAGTCCCTTGGACTGCAAGGAGATCCAACCAGTCCATCTTAAAGGAAATCAGTCCTGAATATTCATTGGAAGGACTGATGCTGAAGCTGAAACTCCAATCCTTTGGTCACCTGATGTGAAGAGCTGACTTATTTGAATGCTGGGAATTCCTAATGCTGGGAAGGATTGGGGGCAGGAGGAGAAGGGGACAACAAAGGATGAGATGGTTGGATGGCATCACCGACTCAATGGACATGAGTGTGTGTAAACTCTGGGAATTGATGATAGACAGAGAAGCCTGGCATGCTGTGGTTCATGAGGTCGCAAAGAGTCAGACACAACTGAGTGACTGAACTGATCGTCTCCATAGTCACGAGACAGAGGTCCCTAGTTGCCTGTATGGTGTCACTGCCTCCCTACTTCAGAGAAGGGTCTGGCATGGCTTCCTGACCGCTCTACCTTCCTCTAAAAACCCAGAGAGAATGTAACCATTGCTGTGAAGCTTTCTGGCCTCTGCCTGCTGCCAGACAACCAGCCCTTACTCACTGCACAGCAAGCTGGAGAGTGGCCTGCTCTGCGAAGGTTGGAGGGACCCAGCGATGGAACCAAACAGAGCGCTCCTGGAGGCCACAGCGTGTGTGCCGGCCTCCATGGGTCCCCAGGCTGGCCTCAGAGGGGATGCGTGGAAACAGGACTGTCTGCCGTACGCCAAGCTCACAGCCTGGCGCCTCCAGACAGCAACAACCGACTGCCTGGAATTACCCGAATCTCTGCTCATCAGCTCTAAACTTCGATTTCTCACGTAGGGTGTCCCTGCTCACATTGAAGGATCCCAAGTAGTTGGGGTCCGAGGGAGCCCCTGGCTTCAGCTTTCTGAGTTTCGCCAGGTGAAATCTGGCTCTCTTGGATTCAGGAGTGACAACACTTAATCAGTAGGCACGTCTGTAGGTGAGTGTTTCTCATGGAAGGACACTTGTTGTCCGGGCTTCTGACCCAGCAGGGATCAGATCAAAACCTAGCACCCCAGTGACTGCTGGGACTTGGGGCCCAGGTGGAACGGGGGGCGGACAGAGTGCTGCCGGGGGGGGTCAGCATACCCCGAGGCTGGCCCACTGGGGTGGAGGGGCTGACCGCGCTCCCGCGGGGCTCCCAGCAGGAGGGCGGGGCCGCCGCCTTCCTCTCAAGGCCCCCCCTGAGGCAGCCGTGGGTACCGGGCATCTGGCATCATCCAGCCCAGGAGAGGCCAAGGCTGGCTCTGAGGGAGGAACGGCCCAGCCCTCCGTCCGGGGCACCCAGGGCTCGGGGAGGGGCTGGAGGCAGCCTGTTCTGCGGCTCAGGAGCCCCGTGCTATCAGCTCAAGGTCCTCAGCCTGGGGAGGGCAGGAGGACAGGCCCGCCTGCTCCTGGCAGCACCCTCGTCTGCGAGTGTGATGAGGAGCAGCTTCCCGCAGTGGGGGGACGGGGGCCCGAGGACTGCGTGTGCGTGTGCACACGCCTCTAGCCCGGGCTCAGGATAGAGCTAAGATGTGTAAGAGAGAAACGCAGAGCTAAGCGATCACTGATTTGATGAGACAGAAGGTATACGTAATTCTACACTTGTTGGCCAAGCCTCAAAGCTTTAGGGGTCTTAGTTCTCTGACCGGGGATTGAACCTGTGCCCCTTGCCGTGGAAATGCCGTCTTCGCACTGGACCACCAGGGAAGCCCCTGTCCTAAGCACTTCTGATGGAGACATCACTGGGCTCTTCTGAGCTCAGGACCCAGGACCCTGCAGGGACCCTGGTCTCCCGCAGCCTCTGCAGGAGGAAAATGCGGGTCAGACTGGCATTCACGCCTTCGAAGCAGCAGAACCAGAGCCTGCTTTTGCATGGAGCGCTCACACGGGGCCCGCAGGTAACACAGATAAGGGTGAGGCTCGGGCGGTCTGGGCTCCAGGCTGGGGGTGGGGGTGGCAGGCGCCATGACCTTTGCCTCTTAACCCCAGAGGCTGGGTGGGGGGCTGTGTGTGGGTGTCCAGTGTGGTCAGGGGCCCCGCTGAGCTCTGCCTTCACCCCCGGTCACAGCACAGCAGCGAGAGCCTCCCCCTCCCTGCGCATCACTGGCACCGTGGGGGAGGCCTCCTCAGGGAGGGGGGATCTGACCATGGGGGGGCATCTATGGAGGACACAGCCCTCCCCGGTGTCACCTGTGACCACACCGGGGGGGTCCCGCCCCGGAGCCTCGGGAGGCACGGCCCTGTGGACAGCTGAGCCAGGCATCCTGGACCTGCAGCTCTGCAGCCTCTGCTCAGCCATTGCAGGCCACACGTGTGATCTGATGTGTGCACGTCCTGTGGCCGCTGTGAGCACGTGGGGTCAGGACGAGGCACCTGGGCTCAGGCCTCCAGCAGGGGCTTGGTGGAGACCGGACCTGGCCCACCCAGCAGCCTCGCCGGGAGTCTGTGTGGACACGGGCGGCCCTGGAGCCCAAGGAGGGGCTCAGTGTTCCCTGAGGGGACGGGCGGCCCAGCCTTCACCTCCGAGGGACAGGCGACCCTCAGGGCCCGCCGCTGGGAGCCACGCTTCACTGAAACTCTGACACGCGTGAACACTAGTCCGTCAGCGGCCCCGTGGTGACAGCAAATTGTGCCGCTGAAATCACCTCAATAGAAGATCAAGAAAAGGATGAAACAGTAAAGGGAAGACCGGGCAAAGCCCGGGGAGACACACCCCTGGGGGCCTGGAGTCTCCGGGGCACTCGATTGGGGGCCGCGGAAACTGTTACCTGAGTTCTGAGCCTGATCATGTCGGCCTCCATCTGGGAGTTGGACTCGCTCAGCTCCTTGATCTCCTCATCCAGCTGCTTGATTTCCTCATCATTCTCTATGCCTGCGGGGACGGGGGGGTCAGAGACGCAGGCCCAGGGATGCCGCGGGAGGACGGGGTGGGGGGCGAGGGGTGTGTGTGTGTGTGTGTGTGTGTCAGAGACACCGGGCTGGGGCTGCCACGTGGAGGGTCACAGTCGGCGGGCCCGAGGCCGCCGCGGGAGGACGGGGAGTCAGAGGTGCTGGGCCCGGGGACTCCACAGGGAGGACGGGGAGTCAGAGACGCCGGGCCCGGGGCCACCGCGGGGGGGTCACAGTCGGCAAGCGCGGGACCGCCGCGGGAGGACGAGGGGTCAGAGATGCCTGGCCCGGGGACTCCGTGGGAGGACGGGGGGTCAGAGACGGCGCGGGGAGGACGGGGGCGCCGTCACTCCTCCAGACGGGGAGCCGGGTTTGCTGTGAAAACAGACTCTTGAATGAAAACGAAACAGTCATGTGCTGTGTGTCTTCTCATCCCAGTGCAGTCCTCACAAGGAAGGCCCCTACAAACAGGGGAATCAGCTGGGGGTCATGGACCCTCACGAAGGGAAAGGTTTCATCTTCAGCGAAGCCTGAGAGGGTTCACCAGAGCCTGTGACTGTGCCCCTCTGTATCCGGCGGTCACCCCGTGTCCCGGACGTGGGTGCCCCCGGCTCCGGCCACGACCTGTCTGCTCTGCACAAGGTCTGCCTCTGTGTGCCCCCATCCCCTTCTCCCAGGACTCTCGGAAGGAGCCAGGTGGCTGATGAATCTGAAGAGCAGACAGCAGGGTGCCCACCTCGCCAAGCTGGGATTCTGCAGATGAGAACTCATCACACACACACACACACACACGACCGAAGCCGAGTTGACGGGTGCTGGGCGGATGTTCTTGCGGAAGGCGCAGGGACCGGCTCCAGGTGCTGGCCTCAGAAGCTCCCGGAATACGGACCCTGACTGGTGGGCACACCCCTCATCTGAAGGCCCAGCTTGGGGGGCTTTGTGGGGCTGGGTTCCGGGGGACCAGGAGGTCTCTGTGGGCACCAGCTCCTGAGGGGGCCCGGGTGGGCTGCGGAAGGAACGTCAGGGTGTATAGGGGTGCGTTAGAGTCCAGCTCTCCCAGCTGGCTGCTGCTGCAAGGCCTCGCTGGGGTCAGAAATACCCTGGCCCGCACAGTGCTTGCCCTGGACACCTGTGCTTGAGAGTCCTCAGGGGAAGAGCAGAAATCCTGCAGGTACAGGTGCAGGACGGCCACTCCCGTCACTTGCCCGGTGCCTGCGGGAGACTGGGGGCCGCTGTCCAGCTTTGCAGAGAGAGGGGTCCAGTCTGCCCCAGAGGGAGGGCCTCTGACAACCCAGAAACCCTGTGCACGCTGCACCAGGCACCAAGCCCAGGCCTCGAGAAGAGAGCGAGTGGGGGTTCAGGCCTGCTGCTGTTTGTAGTGAAATGAAGGGGGAAAAAGACTCAAGAGAGTAAAACATCCTCCTGTAGAGAAGCCCATTTTTTCCAGGACATCACATTTCCTCGTGAATGTGATTGCGCAGGATGCGTCATTGCGCTCAGCTTGATTTCCCTTTAATTATTTTTCCTTCTGAACTGTTTCTTCCACAGATCTGTCTCAGGTGGGAAAGTCAGCCTCACGGGTGAGGTGGTCTCGAGTGCCCCCTCCCTCGGCCACGCTCCTGCCGTATTCCAGGGGACCCTGTGTCCATGACCCTGATCAGCCCCTTAGGTCTGCAAGGCACTTCTCTGCAGCCTTTTACAGGGTCCAGAGCATCAGCAACAAAGTCTGCCTTTTTTACCAAACGTACCCGAAAAGCAACCCAAGGATACAATAGACGATACTGCCAGTACTGAAAGGAGGTCTACCCTTTCTCAGTGGTGGACTGCTATTTCCCCTTCTGTATCTGTGACCAGGCCTTTATGGAAATCCCTCAAAATTAGGAGCTAGGATCAACTGAGTTAGTGTATACAAAACCAACCACTTGGGAGGTCTCTATCAAGGCGGTGGCTGTTATTGTTCTTCTGCAGTTGAAGGTCAGGTACACCTCAAGGTAAGAATGCATAAAAACAATTAAGATAAGTGCATAAAAATCCTGATTTGTGAAGCAACTAAATCATGAGTTAATTTACCATGTAATGAGGATTTGACACAACATTCCTTTAAGTTCCTTAAAGGGCTTCCCTGGTGGCTCAGGCAGTAAAGAGCCCTCCTGCAATGCAAGAGACCGTGGTTCAATCCCTGGGTCGGGAAGATCCACTGGAGAAGGGAATGGCAACCCACTCCAGTGTTCTTGCCTGGAGAATTCCATGGACAGAGGAGCCTGGTTGGCTACAGTCCACGGGGTTGAAAAGGGTCGGACATGAGTGAGTGACCAACACTTTCACTTCCTCTTAGTCCCTACCCATCCAGGTGCAGTGGGAACGCTTCGTGTGAAACCTGCAGAAAAGTCACAAACCCTCCTGGATCTCTGGGCTCTGAGGGTCAGATGTTCCCAGTGAGTTTCTGTTAAGATTTCTGGACAAGCTCTCTGGGACGTATTTCTTGTTTTTCAGGTCTGGACAATTTAAAGTCTTCTCTAATCCAGGTGTGCTCTGCTAAAGACCAGCCATGTGAAGAGCAAGTTATCACATTTCTCTAAGAAGCACAGAGAATCCCCCTCTTTTCTCCGACCCCTGAGGTCCAGCTGCCTGTGAAGATTTCGCGATCTTCGTTCGGTTCAGGCTGTCTGAAGGCCCTGTGACAGGCTCTGGTGCTGTGCTGCGGGGGGCATGTCTCCCCGAGGCCCCTCGGGCGACAGTCCCGACCCTCTCTGTGGCGTAAGGACACACCGCGCCGGGGGCGCAGCAGTGAAGAGGAGAGCAGCCTTCTCTCACGTGCTAAATAGAATGTCTGATTTTTACTTGCACGTAACACGGGAGTGTCAGCGAGCAGACGTGACTGCGTGTCAGGAAGGTCCCTGATGCCGGGGTCTGTACATGAGGCCGGTGGAGCTCATCCCAAGGAACCGGCCTCTGTGACCCTCAGAGCCGCTTGATTGAGAGACCGGGTTTTGGATCAATTGTGATAGGAAGGGTGAAAAATGCGCTATACATCTGCCTGTCTCCAATCCGAGATTCATGTTTCCCTTGAGTTGTGAGTGTGATTGTCAGTGGAACAATCCACTTAAGGGCTGGCAGTCTGAAGATCACGGCACTGTTACGAGACCCAGGGAACAGCAGGGAGACTAGCACACCTCAGATTTCCATGAACTTGCCTTGACTGGCTTGTCAGGATGCTCCATCAATGGTACTTCATATACAGCGAAGCCTGTGAGATACCCCAGCGTGTCAGCACTTTTCTCTTGGGACTCGGTTCAGTAGCTCAGTCGTGTCTGACTCTTTGAGACCCAGTAGACTGCAGCACGCCAGGCCCCCCTGTCCTTCACCAACTCCCGGAGTTTAGTCAAACTCATGTCCATTCAGTCGGCGATGCCATCCAACCATCTCATCCTCTGTCGCCCCCTTCTCCTCCTGCCTTCAATCTTTCTCAGCATCAGGGTCTTTTCAAGTGAATCAGCTCTTTGCATCAGGTGACCAAAGTATTGGTGTTTCAGCTTCAACATCAGTCCTTCTAATGAATATTCAGGACTGATTTCCTTTAGGATGGACTGGTTTGATCTTGCAGTCCAAGGGACTCTCAAGAGTCTTCTCCAATATCACAGTTTAAAAGCGTCAATTCTTCTGCACTCGGCTTTCTTTATAGTCCAACTCTCACATCCATACATGGCTACTGGAAAAAACATAGCCTTGACTAGGCAGACCTTTGTCTGCAAAGGAATGTCTCTGCTGTCTTGGTTAGTCATAGCTTTTCTTCCAAGAAGCAAGTGTCTTTTAATTTTATGGCTGCAGTCACCATCTGCAGTGATTTTGGAGCCCAAGGAGAGTCTTGGGGCTAGATTCTGGCAAAAGGGAACTAGAAGAATTTTGATAAAGTTATGAGATGAGAATGTGGTCTCTCTGGAATACAGGTGAAATCTTAGGAACCCGTTTCACTGCTTTGAACTTTCATGAAAGAGTGTCCATCAATTATCATGTTTTGTTTGACTTTCATGGAAAACCAGTGTCTACGCAGGGGACAGAGATCACATAGACCAGTAGATGTCCTGAAGTCTGGAGGCATTTCCGAGCTGCCCTGATGAGAGGGTTAGCAGTCTGGGGTTTAAGACCAGCTTTCCAAACATACAGACCTGGAATCTGAGTCTATATCTGCTACTTACAAGTCCGGTGATGACTACTCTCCTTAATCCCTTAAAACCCCAAATGCCTGCATCACAAAAGGTCCCTGTCAGACACAGTGGCTCTAAGAAATCAACTGTAGGTCAGATACCTGACCTTCAGTGAGACTCGCCAAACGGGCCAAAGAAAAGCGTCAGACGCCGCTGTCCCAGCAGCCCGCCAGCACCAGGCCTCTGCAGGCACATCTCTGCTCTGACCAGAAAGCAGCGCAAACTGGTTTTGTCCTGCTGACCCAGTCATGGGAGCTAAAAGAATAGCTAAAATAGCTAAAAAAAAAAAAAAATACTGTGTCTGCTCTAGTGCAGTGGGCTTCAATACTTTTTTTGAGTTAAAAAATTAATAAAAGACACACCTCTCCTTCACAAGCCCTAAAATTGCCACCTAAAGCTTTTTATTGTGATGTTAAATAGTTGTCAAAAATGTATATATTTCTAGAAAATTGTATGTTGCAGAGTACCTTCAATATATTTCTATCAAAGCCTTGGGTCAAGTGTTTATGAAAACAGTCTACTGTAAATTAAGTGGCAAATCAGGCTTCATTATCAAAACAATTTGCAGATCAGATCAGTCTTCCAATGGAGGTCGTCATCACTTTAAATCCAACAAAAACATCAGCCTGGGCCCCCATGACAACCTTCGTACCTCTAAGTTTTGCTCTAGGTGGTTAGCAGGCGTGTGAATGGGTGGATGGTGGATGGATGAGAGGGCAGGCGGATGCGTGGATGCACCGCAGAGCACAGGCCGCCTCCCTGTCTCCCCCGCTCCCCTGCCCTCTGCCTCCCTGGAGGCGCCCTCAGGAGCCCGGCATCCAGGGCTCTTCCTGGCCACGTGAGTCCTTCCTTAGCTGACAGTGGGGACTGGGGTCGGGGGAAGGGCAGGCTCATGACCGGTGGGTTCTCAGTCTGTCAGATTCTGGAGAGTCAGGGGGAGTTTGAGGGTCTGGTAATGACGTTCCCAAAGCCATCCACGTGGGTGTGCCCCCAGGTCACCCCTCAGAGCCCAGGTCACCCCTCAGAACCCAGGTCACCCCTCAGAGCCCAGGTCACCCCTCAGAATCCAGGTCACCCCTCAGAGCACAGGTCACCCCTCAGAACCCAGGTCACCCCTGAGAACCCAGGTCACCCCTCAGAGCACAGGTCACCCCTCAGAATCCAGGTCACCCCTCAGAGCCCAGGTCACCCCTCAGAATCCAGGTCACCCCTCAGAGCACAGGTCACCCCTCAGAATCCAGGTCGCCCCTCAGAGCCCAGGTCACCCTTCAGAGCACAGGTCACCCCCGAGAACCCAGGTCACCCCTCAGAATCCAGGTCACCCCTCAGAGCCCAGGTCGCCCCTCAGAGCCCAGGTCACCCCTCAGA
>JADEYB020000029.1:42615413-42645995 GCA_015832495.2 Alces alces | reverse complement strand
TCAGAGCCCAGGTCACCCCTCAGAACCCAGGTCACCCCTCAGAGCCCAGGTCACCCCTCAGAATCCAGGTCACCCCTCAGAGCACAGGTCGCCCCCGAGAACCCAGGTCACCCCTCAGAATCCAGGTCGCCCCTCAGAGCCCAGGTCGCCCCTCAGAGCCCAGGTCACCCCTCAGAGCACAGGTCACCCCCGAGAACCCAGGTTGCCCCTCAGAATCCAGGTCACCCCCGAGAACCCAGGTCACCCCTCAGAATCTGGGTCACTCCCTGAGAACCCAGGTCATCCCTCAGAGCCTGTCACCCCTCAGAGCCCAGGTCACCCCTGAGAACCCAGGTCGCCCCTCAGAGCCTAGGTCACCCCTGAGAACCCAGGTCGCCCCTCAGAGCCCAGGTTGACCCTCAGAGCCCAGGTCGCCCCTCAGAGCCCAGGTCGCCCCTCAGAGCACAGGTCGCCCCTCAGAGCACAGGTCGCCTGCCTTTGCTCCCGCCTTCACCTCTCTGAGTCTCCTTTTCTTTCTAGGTAACGGAGAATGTCAGGGCCCGGGCTCGGGCTGTTGGGGATATAAATGAATCGGTGCACAAAACCCCAGGACAGAGGTGCAGGCAGGGAGGGGCCTTTCCCTCAGCTCAGCACCCCTGACAGCAGACAAGAGGCGAGGGGAGTTACCTCATCTCCTTCTCTCCTGACAGTGCGTGTGAGTCGCGCAGTCCTGTCCGACTCTTTGCGACCCCACGGACTGTAGCCCGCCAGGCTCCTCTGTCCGTGGGATTCTCCAGGCAAGAACACTGGAGTGAGTTGCCATTCCCTTTTCCAGCTTCCCTCCCAAAGGCTTGACTAAAACCAAAAACCAAAACCACACACAAACAACCGAAAATCCAAAGCCCCAAGGCCCCTGCCACCTGGCTCCGGGGAGGGAGGCTCAGAGGCCCGCAGTGAATGTGTGCGGGGGGTCCCAGAGGAGACCCCGATAACTGTGCGGCGCACCAGCTACTCAGAGACGACAGGGGCTCACTCGGGGACACTCAGAACAATGAGAGTCTTTGGGGGAAGAGGCCAGAGCAGGCTCTTCTCTGAACGTCAGAAAGAAAAAGAGAACACTGGATTTTGGAAACGGAAAGAGACTTCGGGACCTTCAGACATGCTCCTTCCCATTCAGATGAACGCCTGGGGGAGAATGCCCGGACTCAGGGCCAGCGGTGCCGGCCCGAGTCAGCCCGGGGCTTCCTGCGGGCCTGGCCGCAGTGCTCTGTGACCGTAAGAGGACAGGGTGTCGAGGAGAGTGAGTGACCTTGGACAAGGCGTACTCTCCGGATTCTCCGAGAAGAGAGAGAGCGGTCGTCTCTTCCTCACACACGGCGGGGGCCTTGACTTCGACTGCGGCGGGCAGGCATGGCTGACCCCCAGCCCCCCAAGGAGAGGAGCGAATCTCCCGAGTCCTGCCCTTGGGTCAGACACACAGGGATGAGGCCATTTATCCACGGAGAGACGTGTTCAGCTCTGGGTTCAGGAAGAAATGCCTCTAGTCCTGTCAGAAAAGGTGCCCCCAACAGGTGTGGAGCGAGGGGACCGTCAGGCCAGGCTCCGCACAGACTGGGCTTGGGGAGACCTGGGTTTGACCTGACTCTGGAGCTTCATCTCCTGGTGACCTGGGCTCCCAGGGTCCTCTGTGGACAAGTGTGTGACAGAACCTACAGCAGGAAGACACATTCTGAAACCTAGAGTCACGGAGCTGAGCTCGGATGCAGAGATGAGCCGATGGCGACCCGCGAGGGCACCCCCGCTGACCCGGGCTGGGCCTGCAGTCGGGCGTCCAGCCAGATGAAGCCGGGGCTCCTCTCCCATGTGGCGCCTGCCCTTTCTGGTTCCCAGCTGTGCTTGGCCGACACGGAAGGAGGACTCTGAGGGTCAGACGTCCCACAGGAGAGACACCAGCCAGGGCCTCCCCACACTCCAGCCACCCGACCGGGGAAAGGCTCCTCCTCCAGTTTGCAGGCCTGCTCACTGCACTTCTGGCTGTGTCTACACTGCTCCATCTGTCCAGAGTCAGAAGCTGGCGTGGGCTCACATCAGTTTGCAGAAGGATTTTTGCTTTAGCTCCAGGGTTGTTTGCAGGTTAGATGTCGGGCTAAACATTTCGGAAAGAGCTCAGTGGATATGGCTTTCCTTGGGGCAATGCGCCCCTCAATGGCTGAGTGAGATGGGATGTTGGTGACCTTGGAGTCTCTAGACCGGCTCCTCAGGCTGGTGGGCTGGTCTGAAGGCTCCTGTCCAACTGGTCCTGGGTCTCGAGCCCCCGGCCGCCTTGAACAGATGTGGGCTCATGGGACCGAGACTTCAGGTGAGGCGTTGTGGCCCTGGCTGCCTTCCTGGTAGATGATGGGGCCCGTGTTAAGGACCGTTATCTCTGCACATCTTGAGCTATACTCAGGACTGAAAATGAATGTCCAGTGAGTGACGGCAGCTTCCAGATGGCGGCTAGGGCTGCCGACACCTTCAGGCCAGCACGGGGCAGGGCTGGATCCCTGGACCCCAGCCCTGGAAGTCGGGGAGGAGGGGCCTGGTTCTACCCCAACCCAGTCCTGGCGGCCGGGCTCCTGTGATGTGCCCAGGCTTCTACCCCGGGGTGACCGTGCCTTTGGGGCCACAGAGTTAGGGAGGCGCCTTGCCCAGAGCCTGGACCCATGACTTTCACAGAAAACCTGCTCTGCCCGAGCCCCGCTCCCCAGAGTCCCCCGGAGGGGTCTGGAAGGGGAGGCTTTCACCGACCACTTTGCTAACTCCTGATCACAGTTTCGCTGAGCTCTGTTCACCAGTGACCATAGAACCTCAGCGCCTGGGGACACACGCAAACACTGCACCAGTGACCACGGACTGCCTCTCTCGGGGACACATGTGGTCACCCCCCCTCGAGCCTTGGCAGCAGAGCTGTGGTCAGCGCATCCGTCCGTGTGTTTGTTGCAGACACGTCCTTGTTTCATGTGTGTGCTGGTCCATTCACACCGGACTCTTGGCCAGCAGCCTTGAGACGAAGCCGGACTCTCACGCTTTCTCCCCGTGGCCTGTCACAGCCTCGTTACAGCCAGGACACCACACAGCACCGCAGCCCTGCCCTGGTGCCTCTTAAACTGTGATGTCTCCAACAGGACAACACACAAACTGGAAAAACACAGCGCCCGTGGACTGCGCGGGGCGGAGGACCCTGATTAGGAACCCCCGGTAGGAGGAGGCTGAGACGGTGCCCCGCGAGAAACTGACCAGGGGCTCCCCCTGCCCCCGCCCGCGCCCCGGGAGCCTGGAAGCCCCCAGAGGGCTGACTGGGGGTCAGAACACAGACTTGAGTGTTCTGCAGGCGAATTCACTGCTGTGGAATCTGGGGGCCGCGAGGACAGACGGACTGGACTGGTGCCCGGGCGTGCGCACGGGGCTTCCCGCCTGCGCCTCTGTGCCCCTGCAGGAGAGCATCTGGAGGAGGGCTGTGTGGACGGACAGACGGACGCAAGGTTAGGCCCCAGAGGACAGGGGGCTGGGGGCGGGCTGCGTGTGGCCGGGGACCCCTGACTCCGCCCCCCGGGAGGCCGCCCCGTGGACTGGCTCTGGGCAGGCGGGAGTGCCCGGAGCCCCCCGCACGAGTGGCGGGGCGGGAGGAGGCCGGGAGGCCGGGCGGGGGCGCCATTACCGTTGCTGGCCCGCTGCCGGATGGTCAGCATCTGCTCTCCCGACAACTTCGCCTTCTTCATGGCGGACGTGGCCCGCGGGCATCCCGACAAGCTGGGGGCGAGACAGGAGACGGCGTGAGTCACGCGCTGGGAGACCCCGGGGGCAGGGGGAGCGGCCCGGGGCCCCGCCTGGCGGCCGGCAGGCGTGGCGGGAACCACGGAGCTCGGGCTGGCCAGGAGCTCAGGGCCGCGGCGTGGCAGGGCCGAGGTCTGGCCGCCGGGCTCCAGGGAGGCAGACCAGTTCCTTCAGGCCGCGTCCGCCTTTGAGGGTTTCCGGGACTCTTAGGGAGGAACCCCTTTCTTTAAAAACTTCCTTACGGAAAGTCTCAAACCCGCACAAGGGTTGGATGCAAAACGTACCAAAGGGAAAGGGTGGTCTGAGGAGCCCCCAGACTCATGCTGACTCAGCAGGGCCCTTCCCCGCAGTTACTGGGAGAAATTCAGTAACCTCTCAGGGGCCCGCCTCTCATCCACCTGGTGCAAACAGCTGCCGACTGCCTGACCATCGGGGTCTAGCCTCGCTGTCTCCTCACGCGCGTGCCCAGGTCCCCTGTGTACTCTGCACCCTGGCTTGGGCCCTGGGACTGAGCTGTGTCTGTGCAGGACGCCTCTCCCCGTTTCTTACTTTCTGGATCCGTGCTCAGGACCCAGCCCACCCGGGGGCAGAGCATAGAGTGACCAGGGAACACGCTTGTAATGTCTGCATCGGCCCAGTGAGCCTCCGGAAGGGCTCCCCTGACGCCTTCTCTAACACTTTCCCGATGTGCTTTCGGCAAGTGTTTGGTGGGGGGACAGGTCTTCATACAACAAGGAAGTTCTGAGTTGTGGGTTTGAGGGGAAGCTTGTCTCTGACGACTGTGCAGGGCTCCCCCCGGAGGCTGGGTGACCGCCCTGCCTGCCACTTCTCCCAGAACCTCGCTAGGCCCCAGACTCGCTCAGGAAGCTTCTAGATCCACAGGGGAAGGGGCAGCAGGAAAAACAGGTTGCTTCCTGTTTGCACCCCTGGGGCCATCAGACCAGGCCCATTGATCGGAGGCCAGCATGTCCCCGGGCAGGGGCTCCAGGACGCTCGTGGATTGAAAGCTGTGTGCTGAGGGTGACTGTCCACCGCGACCCTCCCACCAGAACACTGAGTGGTCAGAGGGAGCGATGGACAGCGAGGGTGGACAGAAAGGCGGAGGCGGCCCAGCCACACGGAAGCCAGGGAGGGCCTCCGTGTCCCCAGACGTCCGTCAGCAGGCGGATGGTGCCCAGCAGCAGGATGAGCTGCAAACAGTTTCACACAGGGATTCCTGGACCCACGTGGAGCGTCAGAATCAGATTTCAGTCTTCAGTGGTTTCTCCTAGTTTCCAGTTAACTGAACTGCTGGCCGGAAATGACAAACTAACGGTGCCCTGCAGCAGGAGCTGGGAACTAAATTAGGAGACAGAGGCCCAGAGATGGATGTGTTTTGTGCACACAGCCTGCTCTGTGCTGCTCCCATTCCGATCCTGTGACTGCATCCCAGCGCGGCTCAAATTTGGAAGTGCCCTGGGTAGGCAGCCTCCGCTCCAGTGTTGGGTGGCCGGGTCCCCAGCGAGGGCGCAGTGCCATCTAGCGGCCACTCGCGCCAACCTCACCCGGTGCCAGGGTCCCAGCTGGTCCAGGGATCTCAGGGCCAAGTCCACGCGGCGGGTCCTGCTGGGGAGTAACTCTGGGGGGGTCTCAGTGCGATGGGGGTGGAGTCCTGGCGAGGGGAGACCCAGCAGCCTTTAAGGAGACGTCGCTGATGAAAGCCAGACTTCTGGAGGGGCCTGGAAAGGTCCAGGAACCAGATTCCTAGCAGCAAGGAGTTAACTGGTCTCTGCCCCAGGGCCCGTACTTGGGCCCCAGGATGGCCGCGGTTCCACCAGGAACTCCAGGGAGGGCTCTGGGCAAACACTGCCAGGGCTTCAGAGGGGACGGAGGGGATGGGGGCCCAGCGTTTTATTAGGACTTGCCCCCTGCTTTGCTGCAGTCCGCAGGGTCGCAAAGAACCAGCCACGACTGAGCAACGGAACAGCATCCCCCCGCCCACCAGAGGCACTCCCTTCAGGAGGACGTTGCCATGAAAATAGCTCAGTACATAAAATTCCCAGGGTGGGTCGGTGGTTAGAGAGACACAGGACCCGTGGGGTTGTATTGCTCCGAGGTTTGCTCACGACCCGGAAGCGTCTGGGAATCGGGAACCACGGACCCCGGCCTGGTGAAAGGCCCTGGCTTAGTCTCTGTCCCAGGAAACGCGGGTTTGCTGTTCTGGTACCTTGTTGTCTCACTGTTTGCGATTTCACCATTGCTGCTAAAATCCTCGTAAGGACACCACACCTCCCTGCACAGCGCGCGGATTCCCACGCCAACGCCGCCTTCACGCGGGGACTCGGGGGCCGTGTCACCTGTGCCGTGGGGGATGGGAGTGTGGCACTGCAGGCAGACACGAGGGGCCGGCGTTAACAAGGGCGCGTGTCACACCCGCTGAGCAGCCAGCTTTGAACTGGCTTCCTAGGACCTCAGGGCAGGTGCTGGGCGCACAGGGTGTCCTCTGATGCCCAGGGAATCCCTGCCTCCCGTTACTTGTCTGATCTGCTCCTGTTTCAGTGTGAAGGGCTGTCCTTGCGGGCCTTTCTCAGTCCATGATCCAGATCTGGAGTTTCTCCCAAACCATTTGGTGCCAAATGTGAGCCTTGGAGAGAGGACAGTGTAGAAACAGGAGGTTCTGCACCCAGAGAGTTGGGCCTTTGGGTCTCCCACTCATGGGTGTTAATTAGCATGGGGCTGTGGGCCAGACGGGAGAGCAGCAGGCTCTGCAATCACCATGTTTCTCCTGCGTGGTGCCCCACCACCCATGCATTTTGAGGGCATCATGGGTGAATTAGCTGTTTGTGAGGGTCTGGGGGCCTGGCCAGCAGCTATAACAGGATTGCTGGGGTCTCCCCCCTGCCACGGATGGGGACTGAGGGGCTTGCACACGCTCCTGAAAAGGACTGCTGTTGTCATGCCGTTCTGACCCACTGTATGCCCGGAGTCACCGTGGAGCCTGAGGGCAGGTGTGGAGTTGGACCGCCCACAGGGACGGCCTTCAGAGGGTCAGCTGTGCTTTTCCTGGCAATGTGGGGACCGTACTGCTAAATCGAGGGGCTCCACTTTTGGGCAAGTGCCCCTCTGGTGTGGGTGAGAGTGATGTTTATGAAAACGTGGCTGGTGCCCCCTGTGGGGAGGCCTGGATGCTCATCTCCCAGAAGCTCAGGGATCAGTCTGCTATAAATCATAGCTGTGGGTGGTCATGTCCCCAGAGGATGCTGATGCCCTGAGTCCAGACCCGACAGGACCCAATGGGAAGCTGGGCCTGTGAGGCACCCTCAGGTCAAGATGACGTGGCGCTGGAGGGCTGGGGAGGCATGTCCTGTGTCCTCACGAGGGAGAAGAGGGGCATTTGGACCCAGACACAGAGGAAGGATGTGTGACAAAGGGCAGAGACGAGGCGGTGCCCCAAACCGCCTTCCCCACCCGCAGCCTGCCCGGGTCGTGACTTCTGGCCTCTGAGATTGAGAAGACAAACTCTCTTGCTTTAACACCGTAACACAGTAGGTCGTGGTGTGTGTCAGGCAGTGTAAGAAACTGATAGCATCATATCTGTTCATCAGTTCTGGGCTCCTCATCCACATTTCCCATTTTCCTGTACTATTTCTGTTTTTGGATATGAGCATAACTATTCTGTGAATGTGGTTTTTTTGCCATGAGTTCAGGGGCACTGGCGCATCTGAGGGAGCAGCTGAGAGTGCAAGGGGCTCCCTGACACTGAGGACTTAGGGCCGAGGTGTTGCAGGAGTGGGGACATGGGGCCTGGGCTCCTGGCAGGTGGTGGTAAGTGTGGCTGGACGTGTCCTCACCCAGTTGGGCCCCTGGCTGCCCACGAGGGCTGCTCAGGGTGCCTTCCCAGAGTGGGGACCCAGCAGACAGGTGCCGAGGGCAGCAGAGGGTGACCCTGAAGGACTCAGGGCCATGGAGCCTCAGGAAGGGAACTGGGGTTCGGATGGGGTCTGCAGGGCATCCCGGGCGCTGCTCAGCCCTGCGCCGTCCAAGCTGGAAGCCTCGTCACCTGTGCACTGCGCACATTTAAACTTGTATTAATTCAAGCCAAACAATGGTGAACCTTGGCTCTTGCGTTGTGACTGAGCGTCAGCCATGGGCCCAGTAGCCTTGCATGTCCGGTGACGCCAGGCCAGCAAACGGGGCAGCAGCGGATGGATGGATGTGAACACGCTTCAGGAGGAGAAAGTCTGAAAACATCAAGCACGGTGGCATCTCCCCAGGAGCCTGCCCCCAGCCCCTGTGGTCTCCTGGAGGCCGGCGCTGTGACCCAGCTGCTAACATCCACAGGCCCCGTGGGATTCGCGATTTGGAACAGATGTTGGATCTGAGTTTTTCCCTTCTTAATGCTTTGTGGCAAGTACTGAAATGTGGAGGTTGGAGTAAAAGAGTCCACACACCTGAGGAGCTCGCAGGAGCAGCGGTCAGCGCAAGCTGGGTGGACAGGGGATGGGCTGAGGGGCCCGGTGTGAGGCCTGCCCCAGAGAACAGGGCCTGGTGGATTCCTTCTCTCCTCCCAAGGAGGACTCCGATTACAGCATGAAACGGGGACCTGGCTAGTTCCCCCAGAGGAGTACCGCAATCATGCTGAGTCAGCATGGGGTCTGCTCCAGAGGAGACGAGCTCCAACCCCGCAGCATCTTCTCCTCCAGGGGCCTGGGACCCTCTGCCCTCCTCACCTCCTGAAGATCTCAGAGAATCCAGAATGGAGAATCACTCTCCTCCGTAAGTGAGCTGCCATGTTTCCAACATCCTTCCCTCAAATAGAAGACTACCAGCTGGGCTGGAGGCCCTGCCACACCTTCTGTTCCCTCCACCCCACCGCCAGGAGGCAGTGGGAGACTGAGGTTCGGAGAAGGCAGGAAGGGGTGCGTGATGGCCCTGGGGAGAGGCAAGTGTCCAGGGGCTGGACAAGAGCTCATTAGGAGCGGTGCAGCGCTGGCCTGCAGCCAGACCAGCACCCCAGGGCTGCGATACTGTGAAGTCCTGATTTACCGCCAGCCAGTCTCGAGTCAGGAAACTTGGGGCTGCTTCGGTGTCCGCTCTCCACACGTGGGGCTTGGGCGAGTGTGGCCATGGTCTCAGCCCACCTCCATGCTCCTGTGCAGAAAGTGACCCATCTGTGGAGGCCAAGGGCAGTGGGCACTCCTGCTGGCGGGACAGCTGGGCCAAGAGAGGTCTGCCCTCTTCACTCCCTCTCCTTGGGGTCCATCCCACGACACCAGGCTTCTTTCATACCTGCCCTGCGGCAGCCTTGGCCTTGGTCTTGCAGATGTACAGACAGACAGACTGAGATGCAGATGGTCCACGGACAAAACGCCCAGACAGTCCTTAGTTGACCAGCTTTCTCCTTACTGGCATCTCTGAAATGGAACTATGCAGACCTCAGGGAGCTGTGGTTTCTTGTGGACATAGATTTTGGTAAAAAAAAAAAAAAAAAGCTATGGCTTTCCCACATCACAGAGAGGCAGGTGCATAAAGGCTCTCTTCTCCATGGAGGCACAAGCATCCCAAGTGGACTACATTTCCCAGCATCCCATGCAGACTACACTTCCCAGCATCCCTTGCACTAGGAGATGCTACGACAGGGTTCCACCGGTTGGGTAAGACGGAAGTAATTCCTGTTCCCTGTCTCCCAGGGGGATCCTCCGCATTCTCTCCATCTTGGACTGTGGAATGAAGACCACCCTTGGAGAAGGTGCCGAAGGTGGCTGAGCCCCTCTCTGCTGTCCCCTCATCCTGTTCTGTCTTGTGAGCAAGAAAGGAACCTCCAGTGTTTGGAGTGGTTGTTAAGGCTGTATATCCAGCTCACATTTGCATTAAAGGAGAAGGTTGATTACAAAAATAACTCATAGAAGTCACTCACTATGGTGACATGTTTACCACAGTTCTCTTGGGAAATATCAAGCACAATAAATATCCTAAAAAAGGCGGTCTCTCCATTTATAAAGGACAGTAGAGGAACTGAAAACAAATAAATTAGGTCATGTGGTCCAGGTGGGAGGAGGTTTAAGAGGGTCTGGGAGGTAATTTTTTAAAAAATTATTTAGATCACGCCTAGTGAGAGACGAGTTGCTTCTAAGATGACTTATTTATTTGTTAGGATTAGAGCTGTGGCTTTGATTTTGGGGAATCTTCCTGCTCTGCGTAGAGCGGGACGAGATTGAGGTGAGAGCACAGTATGGCCAGCACACTCGCATGCAGAGCAGTGGTTCCACGGTTACAGAAACCTCTCCGCAGCCCCTCCCTCCGAGCCTGTATCTCGCCTGTGTAGGAGGCTCCACAGTTTGCATAGTCCTGACACCCCCCACTCAGGCTGGGGAGGCCTTTCGAGTCAGCTGAGCCATTGCCACCCCCCACCACCCCAAGGCAGGTGAGACCCTGCCAGAGCGTCCTCTCTCCGGCCCTTCCCCTGACGCCTCTGATCCCCATCCTGGAATCTGGCCCGGGGCCACTCCAGGCACCTCGTCACGTGTCTGGTGAGACCCTGGTGCCTTGGTCAGTATGCATCTCAAGATCTGGTCCTTCAAGTCCCTATGACTGATCTGTGCCTTTCATTCTCTCCATTGCCTAGTTTCTTGCCTTCAGATAAAGCTCTCATCCAGTTCGCCCCTTCCAAGAGCTCCCTCCCTGCCCCCGAGGAGCTATAGCTACTCCCAGGTCTCATTATCGTCTCAGCTGCAGCTTTTGACTCAGCCAGTCCTAATGATGGAGTAACCCCCTTCCTAGAGCTTCACAGCTCCACCCCCCCCATCCTTACACAGAAGAAATGAAACGATTTCACAGCAAATGGGGGCATGGGCACTCGGGGTATGTTGGTGTGGTCACCCCCCTGAAGAGGAAAGCAGGGCAAGTGGGCGTCCTGGGACCCGGAAGCCAGGGCAGGTGCCCCCCCTTCATCTACTCTTTTGATTCTAAAAGCTGCTTTGCTACCGTGGCATGTGGGCTGTACAAGCAGCTTGAATCTCAAACCACTAACTATGTCTTTCTGGGAGGCCTGTCCACACCCAGGCCTCAAAGGTCTGAGGAACCACCAGTGAGTTCCAGACAGTCAGCCAGGCCCAGGGACTTCCCTGGGAGAGGCATCAGGACCCTCTGCTAAACCCGTGTTTGTGCCTCAGCTGTGTTCCAGCCAGGTTTGCGGTTCTCCCGCCAGGGAACAGCATTTCATCTATACAATAAAACAGATGAAAACTTGTTCCACAGCTGAAAGTTGCAGGCCAACATGCGACAGGACACGATTCAGCCTTCAAAAGGAAGGTGGTCTGACGCAGGCTATAATGTGGAGGGACCTGGAGCTGTGCTGATGGAGATAAGGGATCACGGGATGGACAGCCTGTGATTCCCCCTAGGTGAGGACCAGAGAGTCTGACCCCCTAGACGGCGGTTCCAGGAGCCCCACCGGGGCTGGGAGTGCGTGTCCAGTGGGCACAGGGTTTCCCTCTGGAGGTGAGGGGCCTGGGGGTGAACGTGCCTGCACAACAGAGACTCTACTTCTCGCCCGCGAAAGGGACACTTAAGAGTGGGTAGGACGGTAAATGTCATGTTGTGTGCTTTTTACCACAATTTAAAATGTTCAGGTCAGCTCTCCCAGGGTCCTGTTCACCCCTCTAACCCCCTGCACCCCGGCTCCCAAGACACATTTGTATCTAGAAGGGGGGCGCCCGGCACCCGCCACCCAGGGGTTCCGCCACTCTCCACGCAATATCCACGTCCCTTCCCTCCTCGGAGGGTCAGAGAGAGCGGGTCAGACCCTGCTGAGCAAGCCTCACAGAGAAATGAAGTATCTAAAATCTCTGCGCGGCCCCGCCCACCACAAGCAGGGCCCCGCCCACCGTGGACTGGCCTCTGACACTGAGGCCCCGCCCCCTACGGCTCCACCCACCACAAGCAGGGCCCCTCCCACTGTGGAGCAACTTCTGAGATACTGAGGCTCCGCCCCCAGGAGGCTCCGCCCACCACAAGCAGGGCCCCGCCCACTGTGGAGCAACTTCTGAGATACTGAGGCTCCGCCCTGGTGGCTCCGCCCCCAGGAGGCTCCGCCCACCACGAGCAGGGCCCTGCCCACCGTGGAGCGGCCTCTGATACTGAGGCTCCGCCCCCTAAGCTCCGCCCTCAGTGGCTCCGCCCCCGGCGGCTCCGCCCCCCTGGCTCTGTCTCATTGTGGAGCCCCCTGGACCACAGCTCTGCCCCCAGGGATGGGTGGAGTAGGCTGGTCGTTCCTGCCCTGGACTCAGGGGGCTCCTCCCGGTACCCCCTCGGCGCCCTTGGTGAGCTGTCTGCAGACCCGAGGGTGCATCACGGGGATTCTGTACGGAGAGATTTTGCCGAAGCACAGTCACGGGTCTGTCTTCACTAGACCTACCCCAAGATTCCCTCCAGCTCGTCGAGACAGGGGTGCCTTTGAATCAAAGCCCCCTCCTGGCCAGAGACCGTCCGGAGGAGTGTCCGTTAGGGGAAAAGAGACGGGGAAGGCTAGAAACCAGGAGAGCCTGGGTGTCTTTATGCGATTGCTGGGTCCGGTGACCTGAGTGTCAAGCCGGAGTGTAAGCAGGGTTGGGGGCGCGCCGAGGGTCCGAGTCCCGCCTGGTGGGAGCGCCTCAGAGTCAGGGGCCCGGGCCAGCCCCACAGGCCCCGAGGGGGCGCTAAGTGACCAGCCTGTGGGGGGTGCGCACCGCTGGGTGGCTCTTCACGAAGGTCACTCTTCTGATTCTCGGGGAACAGTTCAGTCAGAGGCTTGGAAACAGCCTGAGTAGCAGTTATGTTCATGCCTGTCTTCTGGTGGTGTTTCTGGCACCCGAGTGTGTGTGTGTGTGTGTGAGTTAAGTTGCTCAGTCGTGTCTGACTCTTTGCCACCCCGTGGGCTCTAGCCTGCTAGGCGCCTCTGTCCGTGGGAGTCTCCAGGTAGGAACACTGGAGTGGGTTGCCATGCCCTTCTCCAGGTACCCGAGTGCTTATATGTCATTGCTTTCATATCTGTCTGATTATGGCTTATCTGTGATCCTTACTCATAGGTCACGTATGCAGGATTTTAAACTTTTTAAAAAATGCTTTTGATTGCCAAAGACTGAAGGAAGCAGGCATTTCTTGGAGGGCATTTTGGCACTTCGTATCAACATGTGAAAACTAGCATTTCTGCTTCTGGGACTGTGTCCTGAAGACCCCCTGGCACATGGATGTGCAGATGTCACAGAGGGGGTTCTCTCAGGTATCACCTCGTCTAGAGAGGAGTCTGGGGCGCAGGCCAAGCCCTTCTGCTGGGAACGGGCGGGGGCGGCTCTGAGCGGAGTGAGACGTTTGTCCCGCCAAGCACACGCTCTGGCCAGCCTGGCCCAGGTGTCCGGGTGCAGGGCCGGCCCCACCCCACGCACATAGCCTTGGAGCACTGCGATCTGTTTCTACCCGAAGGAAGAAGCCAGTGTGTGGTGTGGGTTGGGGCCTCTGTGTCTGTGGGTGCAAGCCTCTCTGTTCAAGGGCGCTTCCTGAACGGAGACGCAGGGACTCCCCACTCCGCCTTGGGGAGAGTCAGGGAAAGACACTTATTTCTCTCTTTTGGCCCTTGAGTTTCTACCTGAGCAGGACCTTCTTTACAATAAAACCCAAACTTCCTAAAGAACGTTAAGGTTCACTGCCACATGTCATTCCTTTTGGCTCATTCTGTGTGTCATGTGGTTTTGCAGATGGAGGCGAGGTGCCTGGGGTTTGAGGTTAGAGAGTTCACAAGACCCCGTGGGTTTCTGTCATAGGTGCTGTGTCCTCCTGCCTGGCTCCCGGAAAGCTGGGGGTGGCTGAGATGTGTCTGTATCAGTCATTCATCCTGACGCCTGGGGGGGCCACTTGCCTCTTCTGAGTCAGTGTAATTGTATATACAGATATTTTTTAATGAAGCAAATAATAATCAGTGTGTGTGTGCGTGTAGGGGGGGGGTGATTGGTTTTTTGGGAGGTTTTCTGATGTATCTAATGAGGCTCCTCTAACCACATGCCACCTTGTCCTCGAGTGGGACCTGTTTGCCATATTCAGCCAAAACGAATAATTGAACCCACAGATACTCTTGTGAGTGTCTGTGCGTGTGTAAAATGACAACCTGTTTCTGTGGATCCCAGCGTTAGGCACTGGGAAGCCTCTCCATACACACTGATGAGGTGGGATGAGTGTGTGCTTTGCAAAATGCGTCTAAGGTTGCTTCTTCTCTCCCGCACCTCCGCGCGCCATGAGCTGCTGTGGGTTCTCAGTCTTCCCTCCCGCAGCCTGGGGCGCGGGTGTGGCGGGGACCCCGGCGCGCAGGCGGGCAGGTGCACTCACCTGCGGTGTGTGAGGAAGCTGCCGCTGACGTGCCCCGAGCCGTCGCAGCCGGGCGTGGGGCAGGACATGCCCTCTGTCTTGACCGACTTCCAGGAGAACTGGGAGCCGTTGAGGTAGCCGTCCTTCTGCCTCTTGGCCGCCAGCGGACACCCGGACGCGCTGCGGTGCGAGGCGTACTTGCCGGTGATGTGGCCCTGGCCATCGCACCCGGGCACCGGGCACCTGGGGGCAGAGCGGGCACTTGACTGTCTCGCCCCCAGGTGCCCGGTGGCCCCGCAGCAAAGTCAAAGTAACCCGACACGAAGGGAAAACCAGCATCTTCTACTCCGGTTCCAGTGGGATTAAAAAAACACAAGACCACTCAAAGGCACCACCTAGTGGAGCAGTGAGGTAGTTCACCCTCCGGGAAACTGGTCCAGGGAAGGGGCAAGAGGCTTTCCCGGAGCGGAGCGTCCCCGCGTGGGGAGGGATGCCCACACCCATGCGAGAAAAAGAACTCGTTTGTTGGAGCAGCTGCGGTGCGGGTGTCTGTCTGAGAGACACCGCTTTGGGACAAGGTCTCAGCCTTCAGCAGGAGATGTGCAAACTCAATGGGAAATTGACTTTGGGGTTATTTTTAAAAGATTGTTTTATAAACCCGTGTTCTTCTCAGGAGCAGGAGAACACCTATTTGTTTGGCTGTGTTTTCTAGACCACAGGATACCCCTCCAGCCAGACGGGTGTGAGCAGCAGAGGTGGTTTAGTTACAAGGTGCCCCAGGAGCACTTTTTTATTTTTGTGATAAATGGGAAGCTCACCAACCGGAGCTAAAGTTCAGCAACAGGCTAATCAAGCAGTGTTTCTGAAACTTCTCTGTCACAGGTTATGGCAAAGTGCCAAGGACTTACAGCAAAACCACAGGCATGTTTGTTTGTTATCATCAACACTTTTCTCCCAAGACATTGAGTGAGATTAAAATTTCCAGAAGATGGCAGTGGATTTATATCTCGGGTCTTTGAGGCTCGCTGGGAAGCGATTCAGGGCCAGGGCCTGCAGGGAGGGGGGTGGCGGGCTGGCCTTCTACCCCCAATGGTCTCCATCCTCCTTAGCAAGAAGCAGAGGACCGACAGCGGAAGACTCGGGATATAAGCGGGAGACTCGGTCGTATGCTGGGTGTTGTGGTTAATGACTTCATACGCTCTTGTGAACCCGACAGTGTATGTAAATACGCTCAGTATGTTCGTAAATGCGCCCAGTAAGTTAACCCTCCCAGCGAGGGGTAGAGGGACGTTTCTTGTAACTGGTTTTACCACCCCGGATGGACAGACATCTGGCTGGCACCGTGTCTGTCTCTCAGAGGGTGCTTCTGGCCGAGTGCAGGTGTGCGTGGCTCTGCTCTCGAAGCTGTGAGCTTGCCCTCCTCCGACCGCTCCAAGCCGGACCTGCCCCGGCTGGCATCCCCCCGCCCCGGCCCCCGGCCCTGCCCCCAGCCCACGCACCTGATGGGCTCCTGGTCCTCCTTGTCCTCTTTGCTCTGTGCTATCCTGATGCCGCTCTTCTTGGCTCTCGGGCAACCTGAAAGGCTAAGAAGACAGGTGACTTCAGAAGCTGTCCTGCACCTTTACCCTCGAGCTCCTTTCACCGTTGATGGTGCTTTGACCCAATTTCCTCCGGAATCTGGTGCTTCTTGGCGTGAAGACCAAGTCCTGGGGAGGGTCCATTCGGGCTTAGGAGCCCCTTGGGGCTCCCCCCAGGCCTTCAGACACTGCAGATTCCCCAGAAGGGCACCCACAGCCTGGTCGGGGGAACCGGCCCCTGTGGAGTCTGGAGTCCCAGGAGAGGTGGGACTGACCTGCGGGGATGGGTGTTCTCAGCACAGAGGGGCTACAGTGGGGAGACACACAGGCTCCCCTTCCTTCCTGCAGCTGGGTCCCAGAGTCCCCTGACCTGCGAGGGGTGTGCACCTGCCGCCCAGCCCCGTTTACCTGAGATATGACTCCCTGTGGCATCTTCAGAAGACGCAGTGCAAACTGACCAAGCTGATTTTATTTAATTTTGGAATTTGGGGGAGTAAGCGCTCACATTATCTAAAGGAAATTTTCCAGCTGGAATGCCTATACAATTTTTCTTTCCTGTTCAGAGATAGCTAATACCAGGCTATTCGGTGTGAAATTAAATAGAATGACAGGGAATCTTTGCAAGGAACCAGAGAACCAGGCCCGGGCGGTCTCTGGAGCTGCCCAGGGGGCTGGAGGTGGGGCCCGGCGGAGTCTGGGCGGGCGTGCTGCGCTGACCCTCTTCCTGGCTTTGTCGGGGCTACCCCCCGAGCACGCTGGTCCTCAGCCCCTCGTCCCATCACTTCCGTCTCGCTAGCGGTGTCGCACGCTTGTGGAGCTGCCTGGCTCCTCTCCGGGAAGCCGCGCCTCCGGCAGAAGTCGATCTGGAACCCAGACCTGCGCCCTGGGGCTGAGCGGTGTGGGCCTCTCCTGCCTGCCTCCCGCTTGTCTTGCCTTCCCTCCTCCACCCTGAACTTCGGGGGACGGTGTGGCTCTGGGCCCCCGCCTGCCGAGACGGGGCTGGGAGTGAAGAGAAACTGGAACAGAACCAAAGCAAGTGGCGCCGCAGGGAGCTCAGTCTGGACCTGACTCTGACTCCGAGGAAAACTTGGCTCTGACACAGAGGCTGGTCTGGAATCCTGGCATCGTGTCCGAGGCGGGAGAGTCCGCAGCCAGCTCTCCCAGGCTCTGCCAGGCTCAGCGAGGCCAGCCCCGGGTAGGAAGGGGCGCTGCTGCGTCTGAGTGATGGCCCTGCATGCCGGCCCCTGCCTTGAGAAGCTGTGCCTGTGGCCGCGTCACTGACCGTCTGCGTGCAGAGCTTTGTGGCCCGCGTGAGAGCCTCTGGACGGGGCCAGTGCCCCCCAGAAGGCCGCCAGTCCTGATATGTGCTGGCACCAGGGGGCCCAGAAGGGGACGCCCCTCCCTGCTGCTGTCTGCGCTTCCTCGGGCTGCTTCCCTTGCCTCCCCGGGACCGGGGACGCGCCCACCTCGGGGTAGGGAGGACGTGGGGCTCTTGCTTGGTCTCCCTGAGCTCAGGGACCAAGTGATGCATCTCAGCCCTGTGCTGCCCCCGTCCCCAGGGAGGGCAGGGTGTGTCCTTGTTGTGAAAGAGCGGAGCGAAGGTTCTTGGGAACCAGGACTGGACCTCGCGGGAGCGGGGTCCCTGTGCCCTGTGTCCACGCCCTGAGGGTCAAAGCAGCCCTGGGGGAGAATGCAGCGATTCATGGAAATGCTCTTGGCACAGACGGGAGGGTCCGGGGACGGTTCCTGCAGCGCCGTCCTGGTGGAGAGCCTGGAGCTCAGGGCATGCCGCTACTCCAGGTGGGAGGGTCCTAGCGAGTCCGCTCCTGCTGTGCGTGCTCCGGGCCTCGGGGTTGCCATCCTGGGTGGAGGGGTGGCGTTGGGGAGGCCCCAGGAGCCCGCGGGGGAGGACCTCCCAGAGACGCTGCTGTGCCGGCCCGTCTGGAGATGGCAGAAAGGAGCCAGCCTGGAGCAGGTCAGGGAAAGAAAGCAGTGCCCAGAAACAGTGCCTTTGCGGGAGAACTGAAGAAAGGGCTCTCGCGGCTGTGGTTTGAAGACAAGATGCTCGGGACGTGGCCTGAGCTCCTCCGTCCCCAGAGTAAGGTCTCTCCGCCGAGGACAGAGGGGACACAGAGCTTCTGATGATGGGTTTTTTTTTTTGATAGGACATCAGAGATGGTCAATACTATTGATTACAGTGAGCTTATGAAAGCTTCAGAGGTGCTGGAGAGACAGCAAGTCACACCACATCCCCACCCCAGCAAGAGCACGGGCGAGTCACAGCCCATCTCGGGTGGGAGGGCCGTCTTGCCTTTCCCTGAGGGAGCTTCTCGGGCCGTCCAGGAGCATTCCATCCACGACCAGCCAGGACATCGGCAGCAGCCTCTCGGCCGAGGCCTGCCTCCAACAGCTAAGCACTCAGTTTCCTCCAGCGGAGACAGAAATGAGCCTCCCACTGCTCAGGGCAGCTCTGAGGATGGCGGGGAGCAGGTTTCCTGGTTCCCAGGGCGGCGTCCAGGACACAGGCCCCGGGGAGAAGTGATGTCCGTAAGCAGACGGACCTGCCTCTGGTGGGGGCGTCAGGGGACCCGAGGGTCACTCCTCTCCTCCCTGGAGCCCAGGGAAGGGCATGCACACCTCTTCGCGTTGTGCTTGTGGCCCTTGCGTGTTTCACAAGTTGAAGGCTGTGGTCCATCTAGCAAGTCTATAGGCTCCACTGTTCCAATAGCATCTCTCACTTCATGTCTCTGTGCCATATTTTAAAAACTCACAATATTTTAAGCTTTTCCATTATTGTTACATCTGCTATGCTGACCTATGGTCTCTGATATTGCAATTACAAAATGACTACAGCTGACTGAAGGCTCAAATGATGGTTAGCGTGTTTATAGCATTCGAGTCGGTGGCCTGGATCCACCGAATCCACTGCATCTCTGAGGTGCCTGTGACAGGCTGGAATCTTGGCAGGTTTTAGAATAAGGCTGAGGGTCTGCTCCCTGGGAGAAAGTCCCCCGAGGTTTGCATGTAGGGAACACCACCTCATGTTCCTGGGAGGTGAAAGTCGCTTAGTTGTGTCCGACTCTTGGTGACCCCATGGACTGTACAATCAGTGGAATTCTCCAGGCCAGAATACTGGATTGGGTAGCCTTCCCTTCTCCAGGGGATCTTCCCAACCCAGGGATCGAACCCAGGTCTCCCGCATTGCAGGCAGATTCTTTACCAGCTGAGCCACAAGGGACACCCTGAAAGGCCTGTTTCTACGTGTCCTTATGACCTCCGAGGGTCACTGGGCCTGGGCTGCCTCCGTCCCGCTCCAGCGCCCAGTCTGCACAGGGCCTGTCACCTGGGAGCCTCCTCTCAGCCAAGGGCTCGAGCCCACTCTGACTTGTATGCACGGAGCGCATTTCTCTGATAAACAATGCTGTGGAACATGCCGCCCCCACAGAGCTGTGTATAGCCCGCAAGTGCGCTGAAAACCAAGTCAATTTACTTCTCAGCTCTGTGGACTAATCCTGGTACTGTTAATTCCAGCCCTAGAGAATGGCTTCAAGTCAAGCTTTAATTACATTTTATTCACAAGTTTACGCTATACTAACATACACCCTGTTCTAAAACGTAAGTGAATGCATAGACATGTTTAAAATTAAATTGAATAAATTTACGTCATGCCAAAGCAAAAAGAAAAAAAGTAGAAAAACAGACAGGTGGACATGAAATGACCAGGAAATATTCACTTTTAGTTTGCAGGCATTGTTTGCTACTGGGAGTTGTGGCCTTGTGAGGACTGAGATACATTCTAACATAAAATAAAGAGTAGCACAGAATGTGCTTGATTTAGATACTTAACTCGAGCTTGATCTAATTTAATTTCATTTTCCCTAAAGCAGTGATGCTACTGCGGAGATCCCTTCTGGAGGTATTCACTCAGTTCTGCATTCACGATAGAGCAGCTGGCTCCGGGTGGCCTGGTAAAACCGGGAGGATGACCTGGCGAGACTCCTCTGGGCCCTAAGGTGCGTGGCAGTGGCCTGGGGAACGCCGGGTGTGTTTGGAGATGCCCGGTTGTCAGGCATGGGGAGCTGGTGCCATGCAAACGAGTGGGTGGGCTGGCGCCGCTCCCCAGCACCCGACAGAGCACAGGGCGGTCCCAGGGCAAAGGAGGGTCAGACCCCAGACGTCCGCAGTGCCAGGCAGACAGCCCCGGACAGAGATTGGGGTGTTTCCGTCCAGCGAGTGTGAAGAATCCGGCCCTCATTTGGTTCTCTCGGTGGGGTTTCCTAACTCCCACTTGTCCAGACCTGCGCTATTTAAACGATGCTCCCAAATGGATGGGAAGTGGACACAGAAGCATGCGACTTGCAGCAGGACCTTAACGAGGAAAGCCCCCCCCCCCCGGCGAGCTCTGCCCCTGAGCCAATCCCAGTCAGCCAGCCGGGGGCGGCCCTGACCAGAGCCCCGGTAGTTGGTTACTTTGGGGGCCACACGGCGTGGCCCCACCCTGCCCCCCACAGCCCACTCTGCTGGTTGGCAGCCGACGGGCTTCGGGGTGACCCCCAGCTGTCCTGACTCCTCCCTCCCTGTTCTCTTCTTCGTCTTTGCCCTTCAGATTCTCGTGGGGGAAACTGAAAGGCCTGTCCACTGCCCAATCTATAATCTGATCTTAGAGAATGGCAAGCTGACAGCTGCGCCGTTACCTGTTTATCTGTCAGAGGCAGCTCTGCACCTGCATGGGAGACTGTGTGTTACGAGGGTCTCTGTTCAGGCCGGCTCTTGTCCCGACCTGGCCTGCTGGTCCTGACTGCACTCGACAAGGCACTCCTGCCTGGGCCTCAGGGTCTGCACCCTTCTTTGCGTAGACGTTGTACTGCAAGGCTCTGTCTCTGCATGCCTAACACAGGGCCTGCTGTAGGATTGCTGCTGTCGTGGTTTAGTCGCCTAGTCATATCTGGCTCTTTGGGATCCCCCAGGCTGCAGTCCACTAGGCTCCTCTGTCCACGGGATTCTCCAGGCAAGAACACTGGAGTGGGTTGCCGTCTCCTTCTCCAGGGGATCTTCCCGACCCAGGGATCAAACCTGTGTCTCCTGCACTGCAGGCAGAGTCTACCCTGGCCACCTGGGGGGCCCCGGGTGTGGAACGGAGGTTCATAAACTGTTTGGGGGTGCGAGCCTGCCTGGGGCCCCTGTCGTCTCGGACGACGGAATCTCCACGCTGCCCTTAGGAGTCCCTGCCCTCTGGGACTGGCGGGCCCGGATTTGTGAGGTCAAGCGTTTCTATGTGTTCAGCTCTGCTGATCCCTGCTTATAATAACCAAACAGCTTTGTGGCTCTAATCTCAATATTTAGGAGATCAGCTCTCAGTGGGATTAGCAAGCTTGCCTCTCAGTGGCTGTTCTCAGGGAGCTTATAATATCCTGGCTCTTCTCATCCTTTGTCAGTTTAGAAGGGCATGCTCCCGCATGACTTGAGAAAGGCTTCCTGCAGAGGGAGCTGGTGGCACCGTTGCCGTGGGCACAGGGGGGCGCCCGAGGGGCCTGTAGGCCCGAGAGCTGGTGTTCTGAGTGAGGGCGCCACTGGCTGGAGCCAGCCTGCTTTGTGGTCGAGGGTCTCTAAACCCTCAGCTCCCCAGTGGAGCCAGCTGAGCACGTGTGAAGCCTGCATTAGGAGGACGTCGGGGGAGGGTCTCGGGCCCGAGACACGTACCTTCGGTGGGAAGCGTAGTTGCCGGTGATGTGCCCGGAGCCGTCGCAGCCAGGCGTGGGGCACCTGCAATCACAGACACACAGGGGGGTTCACTGGAAAGGCATCAATCTCCTGAACAAGCAGCTTCCCCATTCATCTAGCTTCCGAGGCTCTTGGACGTTGAGCCTCGCCGGGTGAAGGGGTGGGGGGCGCGCGGAGCTGGAGGCCCCCGGGTGCGTGGAGCAGCCCCAGCCCTGTTGCCTTGGGCCTCGGCCGGACCCCTCCTCCCTCCACGCACCGCGGCGCCCCCGGGGCCGGGGGTCTCGGGGCAGCGCTTTGGTCCCAGATATTCAGCCTGCAGTCTCCCCGCTCCAGACTCCCCGCGTGCCCACCCCGGCTGTCATTCAAGCTTGGTGGGCCAGTCACAGCTGGCGAGCTGCTGCACCATACGCGCACGATGTAAGAATTTTTACATGAACAGGCACACACGCTGGCCTGAGACTGGTCTGTGTCTAAACTCAAAACAACATGTTACAAGGGCCCGGCCATGCTGACCCCTCCCAGCCGTGCCCCTGGTGGACCTCAGGGCCTGGAGCAGGCACCCCTGTGCCAGGCCAGGGAGTTGGACTGGGGTCTTTCAGACCCTCCGTGGGTGCTCAGGGAGCTCTGCTTTGGCACCGAAGTCTCTTGGTCCACAGGTCAAGTCAACTGAGATGATGAGAGGGGTCTGGACCCAGGCGGCCCGTGTTTAAACCTTCCCGGGAGCTCCCTGCAGTCTCTCTGCCACATCAGAACTGCGCTCGTGGCAGACGCTGGGTGTGAAGATAGCTCCCTGAGTCCTGCCTCCGCGGACCGCCTGGAATCCACCATCGCGGGAACCAGCAGTCCTGCAAAGACGCTTTGGCTCCAGCTACTTCAGCTGCGTTAGTACCCGCCAGGAGGGTGAGAACAAAGGACACAAGAGGAAAGCGTATCTTTTCTCTTTAGGAAATGTTAGCTCTCAAGAAGCAAGGATGAAATGATAACAGTGTTACTGCCCAGGAGGGACCCTCAGAGGGGGCCCTGTGCCGCCTCCGTACGCAGTGAGCATCTGAGTTCCTGGCAGGGACACGGGTCAGAAATATAAAGTAGTCAATAAGTGTAAGTGCTTTCTAAGTGATTTCAGCTTGCTCTCCGCGCTGAAAGCCACCTGGGTATTGGATGTTGGGCCAAGGCCAGCAAATTACTTGCTTACAGACAGACTTTCTCAAGGTCAGTGAGCGTGTCAGGGTGTGTGTGATGGGCCCACACGGACCCGGGCTGAGTCCAGGGCTGCGGATGTCATATCTTGACACTTAGATGTACTGTCTGTTGATATTAGGAACTGCCTCATTCTCATCTAGTCCTGAGGAAAGGAGCACAGTTACCAACCTCAAGTATATGGCTGACCCTTGGCATGTCCTCTGAAGGACGAAAGTCTGATTTACCGCCTGTGCTGTGGGGGAAGGCAGACATGGAGGAGAAGTCGTCGATGTGTGTAAGCAGAGTCAGGGTGTAAAAGCTGGAGTCGGAGGCCAAAGGATGCTGTCGTTTCATCAAAAACAACACCCGGATCAGACTGTAGACCCGACTGTCGCCAAAGTAACAGCTGTTCGTGAACTTCAAGTCTGATCACGAGACTACTCGGTCAATAACGTGAGTGACTGAATTTAACTAGCTGATTTCCCAATGGCATCTCATGTGGAGAGGCCCCCCCAACCCCAGAGGGGGGAAACTTTGAAGCAATAAAATCATTCTGAGAAAAGCAAATCTCCATGTATGTTTCTGTTTTGAAAATGTATCAAGAAACAGAACTGTCTCCCACCAGCCAGTCATGTACACGTGGCCTTGCTTTTTGGTCAAAGAACTCCTTAAACTCTTCCTAATTTAAGCTCCCAGTGCAAATTTATTTAAAATGTATTCATTTAAACATGAGTAGAAATTTTTAATGACTTTCTTTGGTAGAGGCAGGAGGAGGTTGACACACCCTGTTCAGATTTAAGTGAGGCGTCACAACCAAGACTGTGCAAATGAAAACAAGATCTTTACTAATTATAAAAAAGAGAAGAGGATTTTGGAGTAGTTTTTGTGCATTTAAAACATTTACGAAAGCATCATTTGAAGAAAAAGACGTATTTAAAATGCCCTTTGTCACCATGAAAACAAAGAAAATGTTGACTTGGGTCATTTTCAGAGCTTTCACAGTGTCAGGAAAGAAAAAAACATTTCCCGAGAGCGGCCTGGCTTTCTGGAAAGGTTTGTTGTTTTATTTTCAGGGTTTCAAGTTAGGTAGATGAGCCTGATGCTCCTAAGCTGTGAGAATGTGGAGAAGCTAAACCCTCTGCGGTCACACCCTCACCTGGGGGAAGAAGACGGGGCGGGAGTGCTGGTTCCGGGCGGGTGGGGGCTGCGAATTCACACTCACGGTCATCCACCCCAGAAACAGCCCGCCCCGGTCCTCCGCAGGGCGGTGGTTTGGCGTTTTCATCTTCAGGGGGTGCTTCTGAACCACACGAGGCAGTCCGGGATGGGGACTCATCATTCTTTCTCTAACAGCTCTGCGGAGCTCATTTTCATGGTACTGCTCAAGACTTGAAGGATTCTAAAAACTCTGAGATTTGCATACAGAGTTCCTTGCTTTAATACATCCCAGAGTTTAAAAATACACCGTTTTCTGAAGTCGGTGAAAGGGGAAGCGGCCGTTCGTGTAACAAAAGGGGTCCCTGTTTCTCAGAGGATCAACTCCCGCAGCCTCCATAATAGGCTGCTGCACAATCCACCCAGAAACTCGATCGGCTTCTGCTGGGTGGGGCACGTCTTCTCCCGTGTGGGACCACCCACATCCCTGAGGACGGATCGGGAGGCAGCATAGCTGCACAGCTTGGCTTTGGAAATGGCAGCAGAGAGTGGCAGGGTTTCCATGGAAACTCCCCGCGAGGCTGGTGCTCCGGCACCTGGGTGAGGCTACCCCAGCCTGCCATCCTCCCTGCATCCGGCCAGTTCTCACCGACGTTCCACCAGGTCTGTTTTACCGGCCTGTGGTTAGAGATATAACTTTCTGATAAATAAAATACTAGCTTCTTCATTTTCTTTTTCTCTCCAGTCCAAAGGTACCATGGGTAAAAACACTCTGAGACAGGAAATGGTGAACGTGTAATCTTAGAATCTCTGTCTATTCCCAAGGAAAATATTCATGATCCTTTGCCTTATCCGTGATCTTGAATTGCCTTGGGATTTAATCCATATCAAGAGAAAGTAATTCGGGGTAGTTCATGTTATCATTTGGCTGAAGAAATTGGTCCTGTGTA
This sequence comes from Alces alces, assembly GCA_015832495.2. Lineage (NCBI taxonomy): Eukaryota > Metazoa > Chordata > Mammalia > Artiodactyla > Cervidae > Alces > Alces alces. The sequence continues at coordinate 42,621,307 of JADEYB020000029.1, read as the reverse complement.
GACATTTAAGAAGGTGGATGGAAAAATCATAATCAAATCTTTAAGCCACATTTATGTTTTGCAAAATTCAGGCAAAAGTCTAAAAAAAAAAAGAAAAATTCAGGACCACTCACAAACTCCTGGATTTCCTGGAACTAATCTCTCTCAGTGGGGACAGAAGAGGTTTCTGCGGCTTTTGTGAATCTAAGGTGTGAGGCCCGAGCGCTCTGACTTCCCCTTGACCATCTGCCCCCAGAAGGGCCACCGCAGCTCACACCTGCCGGGTCGGGAGCCCCGGCAGCGCAGGAGAGCCCCCTCTGTGCCTCACGGCCTGTATCAGGAGAATCCTCTGATCCGCATCACAAACGGGGCAGAGGCCGGCTCCTCACCTCGCCTCTGGTTCATCCTCTGCAGGACATGTCACCCCTTGCTGCGGTTGTCCTCCTGGTTACAAAAGAGGCACCCTGACGCAGGGTGTAGCGGAAATAGCAGTGGTTTAATTTTGACTGAAGCTGGGCTGTATTGCTTAATTGCTTGTATGGACATCTTTAAAACATCTCTGTGTTTCGTCATCCTCTTTCCTTTGTATTTTGTTGTTGTTGTTGTTTATCCTCTCTCTTTTGTAAAGAAAGTCGAAGCCTTGATAAGTAGTTCTGTTGAGTGAGACGTTTAAAGTAAGGCATCTTCTCGGCGACAGGAAGGCCCCATCAATGACGGGCCCTGAGTCTGTGTGGCCGCCCACCCTGGGTTCAGGCAGGGAGCTGTCTCCTTGGGCCCTCGACAGGGGCAGCGGATGGCCAGGCAGGCGTCCAGCGCGGCCTCAGATGCTTGTTCTCCGGGATCAAGGCCACAGGACGTGATGTGGTTGAGGACCCAGAGCCGGCCAGGCTCTTTGCCGCCCCTGGGCGGGAGAGCCATGCGGTGCCGTGTGGCTGGTCTGCTCAGCGTCTGCTGTGCCAGCTCCCCAGGGCCGGCCCGCAGGGACAGCGTTCTCAGGACACTCAGGTCTCTCATCTTGGTAAAACCGGTTCCTTATTTTTAAAAACCTTATAAGTACAGGCTAAAGCCCTGCCTGCAGGTCTGACCTGTCCTTGGGCCTCACCTCGCCTGTGAGCCGCCCTGCGAGGCCGCCCTGCAAATAGGCCGCATCTCTGACGGCGGCAGCAAAGCAGGCAGAGAAACGCCCTCTGGACCCTTGGGATGACAGTGTCACAGGCCAGACTCAGGGCCCGGGAGAGTTTTGAAGAATTTCGTGTCGTGCTTCTGTAACCGCCCTTTTTATTAAAAAAAATTAATGTATTTATTTTAATTGGAGGTTAATTACTTTACAATATTGCGGTGGTTTTTGCCATACATTGACATGAATCAGCCATGGGTGTACATGTGTCCCCCATTGTAAAAGCACTTTTTTGTCCCTTTCTTTCACACCCATCCTACCAGGGGCATTTGTTAAGTAAAACACAAAATACTCTCAGTTTTAAATACTCTCAATTTTAAATGAAATCATGAAAATGCAAAATTAGGCTTCATCTATAATAGTAAAATATTATTTGTAATTGGAATGATTGAGGTCAACTCTGTAAAAGATTTGTCCCATGTATATGAAAAGCTCAACTCCAAAACATGTATATGAGAACTCAAAAACATTGTTTTTTGGACTTAAAGAGATGTGGTTCTAAAAATGTATGTCTTTATTTTGAATTTTTGTGGCATATAAATGGGAAACAATAAAGAAATGCAGAGGAGTGCAAAATAAAGGTGTTTTAAAACAGAAAGCTGACATATACGGACTCTGACATCTTCTCCCCAAATAGAAGGAAACCAGGTCACTTAAAAGCAATAGATATCTCTTCAACCCAGTTTCCTGGGTTTATTTCCTGAAACTGGAGGAAAGCAAGGATCTTATGAATCGATTTTTAGTTTGCATGACAGTAGTCATTTTCTCTGTTTTTTGAATTTGGTGTGGAGGACCGTTCTCCGCTCAGCCCGTCTCACTGGGAGCCTTCCCCTCCTCCCACCCGACCTGGGCCCCGCTCGAGGCCCCGTCTCACCTCGTCCTTTTTCTCACCGCCTGTTAAAAGACATGGGAGCCCTGCAGACACGCGCCGCGGGCATGGGGACAAAGCCCTGACCCCAAGGCAACCTCCTGGGCGGGGCTCGGGGGTCAGGGGTCCTGCCCCTTGTAATGCCCCCTGCCGGCCCCTGCTGGCCTGAGAGGGGGCGGGCGGGCACCCTTCCCTCCCAGGCCTGGGGGAGGTGTGTGCACACTGGCCTTCCACCTTTGCCTGTCCACAGGATGCACCCCAGCAGCCCCCATCCCCGGTTCTCCATCCTTCCTGAGTCACATGAGGAACTTTATCCTGCACACTTGGCCTTCCGGCGTCCTGAATGTCTACACGTCTCATGCCCTGATATTAGCAGACTTGGGGAGAAAGCCTTGCTTTCATACATGATGTGTGAACCAAAACCACCTTTTTCTTTTGCTTCCAAGCACTTTTCATTTTATATTACACTCAAACACAAACAAATCAATGAAAAAGAATCATAAAAAGCAGTGCCCTTCACATAATTTTTCAAAAACATTCATTTTGATGATTCAGATAGTGTTTCGGAATGGGTTAGGCCTCGGGTTACTAACAGCAAAGTGCGATCTTGCAGATCAAAGTCAAAGCTGCGGCTACAGGGGCCCCCAGGCTGCTGACTGCCCAGGCCCCTGACTGCCCAGGCCCAGTGTGGTCAGGGGGCAGCAGGTGGGCGTGGGTGGAACCCCAGCAGGTGGGGCAGGGTTTCGCCAGAGCCGTGATGCCCGCTGACTCACTGCAAAGCCCACCTGGGTGGTATGTGTGCCCTGCCACCTGCTGGTAAACAGCATGCCCTCACGGGTTTAAATTCTGACTTGGAGGCCCACACACCTGCATCAGCCTGGGGTCACCTCTAACGAGTGTTGTGAGACCCCCCTGCTGCTCATCCCCCGACTCAGGCCCCTGGACGTCCTTGGGGGTGGGCGCTGCCCAGGTCCTGGCTGTCAACACTGGGCGTAAGGGCTCTGGGGTTCTGGCCCCAGATGGAGCTGGGCTGGGCCTGGCCCTCTCCTGGGTCCATCTCTGGGGGACACTTGGGGTGCACTCTGGCGGTTTGGGGAGTGTGGGGGTGGGCAGGGCCTGCGACGGCAGTCCCGCGGTTCATGCTGCATGCTCTCCGGCATCCTCCGATCATGCATCTCCGCTCTCAGGCCTCCCCGTCGGGGCCGGGCGTGGGCTCGGGCCCCAGGCGCCGCTCTGAGCCGCTGCCCGCTGCCCGGCGCCCCAGGTCGTCAGGGACAGGCTCCTGTCCAGGGCGGCTGACCTACCTAGCAGCGCTGACGTCCCTCTCAATAACGGGGCGAGTCCTTGGGGCACTGCTGCGGGAGCACATGCACGTCCAGCAGCAGGGGAGCGGCTAGGCCGGAGCTGCGGCAGCCGCGGGCAGAATTGGAATTGGACGCGGAGGACCCATGCAAAAAAGAACATACAGAAAGGTGACTGTTGGAGAAACCGCCGCTGACCCCAGCCAGCCGTCCCCGTGTCCTGGGGCCGCCGCGCTCACTGCACCTGAGACGGGCATGCAGGGCCTGGGGGCTGGCCGCGGGCAGGGCCGCCCGGGGGTACTCACCTTCCACGGTTGCACGGAGCGCTCGGGGAGCCACGCCACTCACACGGGGTGGAAGGCGGGCGTTAGGGACTCGAGTGCCCACCGGGAAGGGACCCTCTCTGGCCACGGAGCAGGAGGGGGATGGAGGGGGGTGCCCTTTGCTGCCCACAGTGTCCCACCCACCTCCCTGCCTCTCAGGTGAGGCAGTGTCTGTGACCACATCCAGCTGGCCTTCAGCGGGAAGAAGTGGACCTGGGCTCGGGAATGGACTGTGGGCAAAGGCCACCGACTAGGAGGGGGCAGGGAGGGGGCTGCCGGCTCGTCCAGGCCCGTCTTCTCAACGCCGAGAGTCAGCGGGGTTGCGCTCGGGGTGGAGGCTGAGGGTTCACCATGCCGGGGACACCCCAGGCAGGCATGCACAGGCCACGCCCACCCCCGAGCCCATGGGCACCTGAGCTGCAGTGCCGCCTGCCGGGTGGACACAGGCTTTGGTGCGGATGTGCCATGGGGCCAGCTGGCTGTGACTGTGGGACTGGCAGAGCCACAGGGCCCCCCTGGCCTCCGGCATCCATTGCCCTGTCCATGGACGGTACAGAGTTCCTCTCAAGGTAGCAGAGGAAAGACATTACATAACTTAAAAGCAAGTCCACTTCCTAAACTGCTGACCACAGTGAGCCTTTGGGAGGCAGTTTGTCCGGGGCAGAGGACAGGACAGATTCTAGGACCACGATTGAGGGGCCCTGGGACCAGCCACATTGCCCCTTTCAGCTGGAATCCCGTGCCTGCTTTTTACGCTCTTGTCACTGCTGTTTCTCTTGTTTTTTATACTTTTCATGCTTGTGGATCTTTCATTTTTTGAAGCCTCCATCTTTTCTGAGAGAGAGAGTGTCTTTTTATTCTAAACAGGAGAAAGTTAAAAAGATTTCTTGGTCCATCTTCTACCTGAGCAATCCTGGCGTTCTCTGTAAGCGCTCATGTGTAATTTCTTCTCTCTCCCTCTCCACCCCACCCCCTGCCCCGAGTCTAGCCTCCTGCCCAAGCCTCTTGCCCACAGCTCTCTGGCTGTGAACACTTTTCAGGTTAGTTCCTCACCTCTTAGTCTCTGGTGTGTCTTCCCTTCCTCTATGGAATCTGCCTGTTCCCTGCCTCGTGTCTTTTTTGTCAAGTTTTAAATGGTTTCATAGACGCTGAGTTTTGCAGAAGTTTTTAGAAATAGATTCATCAGATATCCTTATCTAAAGCCAAGAAGGTGAATCCAAACAGGTGAGCTACATGTTTAGGGTCACACAGGAGGCACACAGCTGTGAGCAGAGCAGAAACCTCTCCTCCTCTGGTGCCTTTTTTACTCCTCTAGACTCTTTGTACAAGTCCTCTTTTTATGAACAATTCTGAGCCTACAACCCTATCGTGTGGTCTAGCCTTCATCTGGGGGAAGTTCAAAGACACAGACGTTTGTTTGTTCCTCTGTCTGCACTTCACTGACCCCCATGGCCCTCTGGGTGTCTCACAAGTGGGGGAGAATAGAAACCCATTTCCTGTGATTCCTGCATGGAGGGCATGGCCCCGAGCAGGGTCCAAAAGTCACTGATGGTCCTGATTCCCCTCCGATTATGGAAGGGGTGTGGGCACAGATGGGCGTCAGAACGTGAACCACCTGCGTGGTATGCATGTGGTGATTCAGAGAACAGGTCTGGATTCGGGAAGCTTCCTTCCACTGAGGAAAAGCCCAGAATCACCAGAAGTTGCCCAGGAATGTCAAGGAGAGGCCTGACCCAGCAGGGATGACAGGCAGGGAAGAGGCAGGGAGAAGGCAGAGGGGGAGGAGATGCCACAGCAGGTGCCAACGCCCTGGTTCCTGGACATGCCTGCATCAGCCTGGGGCCAGCGCAGGGGGCCAGGTCAGGGACGCTGGGCACAGGGTGGACCTGGTCCCTCTGTGACTGTGGCACGTCCCCAGGTGTGCCGAAGTGGAGACCGCCTGCCGTGGGCCCGCTCAGAGCCTCTGCTGGAGGTCACTGCCCCTGGGAAGGTGAGCGTGGGGTACACTGTTTGCAGGGAGGGCACAGGGGGGACCCTTCACCTCTCCAGGGCCACAGAGCCCACGAGCAGGCATCCTCGCTGGGAACCTTGCAGAGAAGCAAGGCATCCCCCAGGTGGACGTGTCGGAAGGGCAGACTGGGAGAAGCACACGGAGTGAAGGAAGAGAGAGGGGCGGAGAAAGAAAGGGAAGTGGACTGAGGTGAGCTGACGGGTGAGGAGGCCGGGAGTGAGTGTCCATCATGAGG